>CM042151.1:101956045-102015629 GCA_023376005.1 Doryteuthis pealeii
GAAAAAAATTCTATGAAAAATCAATTAATTGGGCGATTATCCTGAAAATTTCCATAATTACTTACCTTTGGATGAAAATATGTTTGAAATAGGTTTTCCCTAAAATATATTAGGGGAAACATTTTTTTACGAAATCCCCCTCCCATTTTATTTTATAAAATATGAAAAAAATGAACCGACAAAAAATGATTTGTACTTTTTTCTATAAAGATAAGAGTCTGAATGACTATATCAGAAGATTTTTATAAGTTTCAATACAGGAGTTCTGTCATAATTTTGTGGTTGTTAAACAAAATTCGATACAAGTAACAAAATTTAAAAAAATAATATGCAAATAATAGAGGAAAATGAATCAACAGAAGCCAAAAAAGACGAGCTAAACTTTTACAATTAAATTCAACTCTATTTTTATTTAACAATATCACTACTCTACTGGTCTGCTAAGGTTGCACTGATTTCCTCGTGTAGGTATTTCTTCTATAACACAAAAAATTACATGTAAAAAAAAAACAAAAACAATACAAATAATATCTTTAGAAAATTACTTGCCGTTAGGCTAATGGTGAAAGACCCGAAATAGCTTTTGGTGAGCACTTTTTGGTTTCAGTTGTGACAGAGAACTCTGAATTTTTATGTTCTCTCTGTTGTTTTCTTCTTTCTTTTCGTTTCCCTTCCTTCTTTCAACTTTCTTCCTTCCTTTATTTTCCAACAACTTTAAGACACTCGGTCAAAGTTCTTCAATGATTCGTCCATGAATCTCTTCTCAAAGTTCCTTTGCTTTTAAATATTCTATTTTCATCAGGATGGTCACGTCCCAAAGACTTGTTCTTTTTAAAAGTAGTTCTTCATTGGAAGAGAGGAAAATGAAAGAAAAGTTGTTATAGAAGGAAAAAAATTGAGGGCGGAAATAAATATTTTCTTTCAATCTCCAGTCTGTTTAAGATTGGTTGGTTTCTTTGCACAATTATGGGGTTTCAAGTAAATGTTCTTTGTTGAGGGGGGGGGGGCAAAAAGAAGCGAGTCAAACGCCTTATTCGCAGTTTACAACACTGTCATTGTCGTCTACCAGCAGCTGAAGTCGCAACACTCTTACTGCCGTCACCCCACTTCTACTTATACTGTCGTTTCCTTTTATCATCCGGGCACATCAGTAGAACCTCACGCCCATGCACAATTCTCGTGCATTTGGATGGATGCATGTAGGCCCCAACATCTGGGCACCTGAATTGCACCTCGCGTCCATCCAGCGCCTAAATCTCATTTCTTTGCATTCCAGAGGGCATGGGTTCAACTCTGGCAGGCAAGACACTCTTTTTCCAAATGAGTACAGTGGTACTCATTCTCCGTCACATGTTCTGACATCAGGGCTGCTAGCCAGAGAGCTGACATCCCCTCCGCTGCTCACAGCGGTTAAACATAAAAAAGAGTGGGTGGAGCCTTTAGCCCAAGAGAGCCTTTCACTCGCCTCTGCTATTCACAGCAGTTCCAAGCTAAAAGGGAAGATTTTCATGAATAATTCACCCCATCCCTTCTAGGATGTCACAACTGACCAATCACAGGCCTTCAAAAATTTACTCTACGAATTTCAAAACAAGGCCCACTTCTGCACTATGGTATAACCAACAAAGAGACAATTCTTTACAAAACTTCCCCTATAGGTGGGGAGGGGCGAATTGTTGTAGGTATTTCATCAAGCTTTCCCCCCCAAAAAAAATTTCTACAGCTCTTAGTAAAAGAATCATGAATATAGAATTCTATTAAAAAAATATCAATAAAGAAATTAACCCTGTTATAAAAAAAAGTAGACTGTTTTACTTATTTTCAAGATAATAGTGAGTAATTTTTCCCAAATCGGATAATTTGATCTTTGAATTAACTTTTTTTCTTTGTAACAACTCTTTATGTTCAGTATTTTTTTTGTTGTTGTTTTTTTGCGAGATTTTTTTACAAAAGTTAAAAAAATATTTATGTTTCTTCTTTCAATATGGCCTAAACTGATCATGTGACATATTTTGGTGGTACCTATTGAGTAGGTAATTCATTTCTGTTGCTATTAAACATCCATTTCATAAGTTTGGATATTTGAATTTCATTTCGTACACTAATGATTTTAAACATTATTGGCTCCCATCATTTTTTTTCATTTTTTCACTGATGTCTTCATACTTAAGAACGTTTCAAAAAATTGGTTATCACTATTAACTATGGGAAATGGACATGCTTTTTGATAAATGTACTGAAAATTAAGACATTTTCCCCATTTCCAGATATAATTCTATAAAACTATTACAATGAGTAATGTGTTCTTTTTTTGTTTTTGTTGGGTTTTTTTTCTGTAATCATACTGTTGAATTGATTTAATTAAAGAAAGTATATCTAAAATAACTAAATAACTCAGGATTTTTGATATACCTAATAAAACTATTCCAACAATAAATGTGGCTTTTACTACAATTATATTGTTAAATTGATTTCATTAAAGGAGGTATGCCCAGAAATGTAATAATGTGGTTAAGTATGGGCATCTGGAAAAAGGGAGATAATAAAAAAATTTATTTTGAATTTTCTAGATTTTAAAACAATTAGCAAAAATCAAAGAATTCGATT
This sequence comes from Doryteuthis pealeii, assembly GCA_023376005.1. Taxonomy (NCBI): domain Eukaryota; kingdom Metazoa; phylum Mollusca; class Cephalopoda; order Myopsida; family Loliginidae; genus Doryteuthis; species Doryteuthis pealeii. The sequence goes on from CM042151.1 coordinate 101,958,653, forward strand.
TTGACAACTTTATTAATTAATGACTTAATTTTATTATGGATAGCTAATTTTTTTTTTTTTTTAAATTGAAAGAAAAGTTTTTTTTACCAATTCAGATTGGGGTGGGGCATCTTTGGTCATCTGAATAAATAAAAAATGTCCAGTCATAATTTTTATATTTCTAAAGAGATTAAAAAAAACATAATTAGCAAGAAAATGTTTTTTTCCCCACTGATGATCAATTTATTTTCATTTGTGAAAATACTTTGCCCTCTGTGCATATAAAGAATATCTGGAATCTTTTGAAAACTGATTTTAATCATTTTTTGAAATATAATTCATTTCACCATTTGATATTCTGTTTTTGGCTCGGTGACATAAAGAAAGTCCCCCATTAAAATCTGGGACCAGTGTAATGAGATTAACAAAAGTGTAGCTGTAGCTTGAATGTGCATCAGTGATTTAGTGGTTTAGTTTGCTTATTTAATAGATGGTGATTCAGCATCTCAGTTTAAAGGAAACAACTGTATAGGGACCCATATCTATGTTACATACTACCCTTGGACTTTTCTTCTTACTAATTTAATAAAGAAAATGCTGGATGCCTCGTCTTATGTTATCAAGTTCATTTAATAAACACCATGAAACTGTACAAAGAAGAAAAAAATTCAATAAAACAATAACAACAATTACATTTGAAGGAAATGGAAAACAAGAAAAAAAAATGGACAAAAATTCTTACCGAGTTGCGTCTCTAAACTAATTAGGGTTTGTATATAAACTCCCCTTACCTATTTCCACTTAGGGTTCTATAGACTGCTGTAAATTAACACTCAGTACCAAATGATAAAAAATGAAATTTATAGAAAACAATTAGATTGCTCAAAGACTATATATTGTGGTGGTAGTTAAATTGATAAACAAAAAATAACTATATAAAAATAAGGTACAGCTAACATGTCAATTTAGTGACCATTACAATATCACATGTTTGAAGAGAACAGATTCAAGATGAGTGTCTATTTTCCCAGGTATTTTCTCTTGGAGGTAAAATTTAAATATGAGATCTGAAAAAGAAAAAAAAAAAACAAGAATGCCTTGACCCAAGTAAGTTCCAGACTCAAAGAACAGTGAGAATGCCACCCAGCAAATTAAGTGGGTAAAAAGTTTTCCAATTGGAGTCTTTTCAATTAACAATAGTAATCCCTTTCGTTCAGCAAACTTCTCTCCCAACTGAGCTTGTTCCTCTCACTTCTGTCTGGTTCACCAAAAACACAGTAGTTACCAAATTTCACCTCTCTCACAGACACTTGCTTTGTTGCTGACTACCAGTGCCAGTCTGTTTTTATTATGGCTTGGCTACTCTTTATGCAAATTCTGTCTCATCCCATCTGGGTCTTTCGTGCACAGTACAAGCGATTCTTTGCCGCTTACATTAGGGGGATCAGCCATGCCCATTGCAAGAAGAATCCAACTTTTTTCTTTTTCTTTGGTCACAAACCAACCATACAATCAACATTATGGTTGCTCCCCTGGAGTCTAGTATGGATACAATCAAGCCTTTCTGCCACCATTTGCAAAGCTTGGCTTCACACACATCTACATTGGCAGTGAATAAATTTTACAGCATCACAGCCATCAGAAGTGTAAAAAGTTTTTCAACTGGAGTGTGTTCAATTAACAATAGTTAATTCGTTCAGCAAACTTCTCTCCCAACTGAACTCGTTCCTCTCACTTCCTTCTGGTTCACCCGAAACACAGTAGTCGTCAAATTTCACCTCTTGACACTTGCTTTGTTGCTGACTGCCAGTGTCAGCGACCATCTGTTTTTATTATGGCTTGGTTACCCTTTATGCAAATTCCATCTCGTCCCATAAAAACAACATATGTGGAGAAATGGTCTACAGATGGTAAATGCCATTATATCTGTTCTGTTTAGTTACTCATGTGAGAACAGAAGAACAGACAAATATTTTAAATTACTTGCAATAGAAAACACAGGTTCTGGATGACAATTTTTATTGTTGAATGTGTTTGTGTCAGTCACATCAAAGATAAGCCAGAAATAAATGTCTCTAAAATTAAAGGTTAGACTATTTATCAAAATGATGTGTCAAAATAATTTTTAAAAAAAATTCTGTTTGGTTAGTTTCCAGAAACAACTTTCTCTTTTTTATGTTCGTTTGTGAGTTGTTTCACCCCAGCCATCATGGCGCTTTGTGACCATCTTGAGGGCTGGAGGAATTTTTTTGCTGCATGTGAGTGCTGAAATGCACAGGGCCACCAATCCCATTTTAAAATGACCTTGCATCACATATTACTTGCATGGGGAAGTAATTAAATCCCACTTCTAGTCGATTGGATTTAACATTTTATTTCTGTTGTGTCGTGGAATCAGAGTAGGTTGACACATGTAGAATAACAAGAGGGATTATATTCCAATAAGAAATACAGTACAGTTCTCATGCTCAGCTCTGGCCAATCAGAGATCAACTATAAAATTTGTAAAAGGTTAACTCCTATCAATTACTTATATCTTTTTTCCATGATTTAGAATTACTGTTGTTTTTAATTTTTACACTACTATACATAATTTAGTAGCAACGTATCAATTATGCAATATCAGAGAAATCATACTAAGAAAAAAGATTTCCTATCCATGGCTTGGGCATGTCAGAAGAATGGAAAATGGCCACATCTGAAAATATCTTTTGTATGGTGAATTAGTAAAAGGCTCCCAGTAGGTAGACCCCACCTGCAGGAGAGTCATGAGGATTATGCTACATTGACACAAACACATGGGAGGTAGATTCAAAAAATCGAGTGGCCTGATGCCTTAATGTTAAGCAAGGAAGGGGTGAGGCAGAGAGGAGAGTAGCCTTGACAGCAAAGAGAACCAGAAAGAGAGAAAAGACAGCAGCCCAGAAAGCACCACAGTTTGTGTGCAGTCAGTGCACCAAAGACTGTTATTCAGCAACTGGCCTGCACAGTCACTTGTGCAGATACAGATATAATTTTTTTTTTTTTTACACTACGCCATCGTCCTTCGTGGATGGAAAGGTGCCAACAATAAGAATTACCATTTTTTAATTCAACAATTGAAAATTTACAGGAAAAATTAAATGAGTGTACAGCTTGAAAATGATAATATACCATTGTTACGTGCACAGGTAAATAATAATTTTCTTTTTTTCTTTCTAATCTACTGAATTAAATGAATCTCTAGGAATTTTTATGGTATTATTAACTTTAAAGATTAATTAGACCAAGTATCCAATAGGCACCCCAGTTGGGAATTGTTATGAAAGGAACACCTTTTTCTTTTCACCGTAAACTCCCGGTTGTTTGTTTACAAACAACAGATTTTTTTTGCATTAGAATTTCACAGTAAGATTTTTTTAAAGTTTGTTTATGTATATTTACAACCCAAAGACACGTTTTTATACTAAAATAGTTTTCAATTTTAATTTTTTTTAAATTAGTTATTTCATATTGTTATTTCAATATGAAATTTTTATTAAATAGAGTTTTTTAATAGAGTTTTTAATATTTACCGTGCTGTACACGATTTATTAGCAACTTGTCAATTATGTAACATATGAAAGAAATCATGCTATGAAACACATTTCCCTTTCCAGTAGTTGAAGAATTTTGGAGCGACATTTAAAAAAAGAATTATTAATAAAGATCCATGAAGAGGTTACAATATTCAAACAGTCCAACAATATCTGGATGATCCCTACAACCAGGAATTTCAGGAGGTCAAGTCTCACCAAATTAGGAAGTTGGATCAGATAAAAACCCGCGTTATGAGAGATCAAGCCTACCACCCACCAGTAGATGCCATTGTCAACATCAGTAAATTCTAGCTAAACACCTCAGAGAAGACGGTGCTAAACAAGGGTCTCAACTTTGCCACAACCATTAAGCGGATTTCATACCTGATAGCTCCAATTGAGGAGGAAGCCTTAAATATCCCTCAAGCCTGAGCAGATGAGCTAAGATGGAAGGTGAGGCAGGCACTAGAAAAATTGAAGCTTCCAAAACCGAACATCACAAAGGAGTAGAGGGGCCATCAAATCACTACAACATGATGAGAACATCATAATACTACTACTAGACAAAGGCAATGCTACTGTGGTGATGGATAAGGTTGAATACTCCAATAAATTATCAGACCTAATTGAAAATGGTGGCTACTGCAAGGTTAGGAAGAACCATACCCTGAAGTCCAAAAGGAACCCATCCCAGATCCTTTGTAAGAACAAGGACCTTATACCACAGAAGAAATACAGGCAGCTAATTTAACATTACAGAAAGCTAACAACATATGTACGTCCTTCCTAAGATTCATCCTGATGATATTCCATAATGACCCTTTGTTTCTATGACAATAACCTTGGTAATAGAATAAATAACTATTTAAATACAGCAAGATACTGTCAATTACTTTTTTTAGTTTGTATTTTTCTTTTTAAAGATTTTGCCATTCATTTAAAGATGGAAAGATATGAAAAGAGGAAAAATCAGGTGAACTCCAAACTACATAATATATAATATACTACATAATATAATGCATTATAGAATTGATAGATAAAAATCTCAACATAGAAAATTATTCTTTATCAAAATGTCATCAGATAATAATTTTATGAATAGCTGCTGTGTACTCAACTATGAGTTTGATTCAACAGATTTGATTTAAGAAAAGAAAAGAAGAAGAAAACTTCTTATATTAACTGAACATTTAATTTTAATCTTAAATGGATGCTTTATTTTATCAGTAGTGATCAAAAAAATTTTTTTTTTAATGATTCTAAAAACATATACGTCCTTCCTAAGATTCATCAGGATGATATTCCATTAAGACCCATTGTCAGTTGCAGAGTTTCAACATGTCACCCATTGAGCCGTTACTTTGTTGAATCAGAAATAAAAGCAGGTTTTCCTGGAGAAAGAGATGTGATTTTAAGTAGAGACTTAGTTTCATTGTTCTACTAATAATCTGAAGTTTTGCATATTAACAATAATGTTTACCAAGATAAAAATGTGTGTTGAAATTGAAAGGCAGCCCTATGAACAAGCGGATTCCCAGCCTCCACAACCAAAGCGTGTCAGGATATGTTTGGCCTGTGTGACGGGGAAGACTTTGGCGAGTGGCTACGGATATTCGAACTCACTACCTCCTCGTAACTGAGGTGCTGTTAGCAGAGACCAGGATGAAGTATATCCGAATTTGCATAAGCGCAGATGAATGAGCAGAAATAAGACAGACTGTCGCTGACACAGGGAGTGAGGAAGAAAGTGTCTGGACGGCAAGTGAAATCTGACGACTGCTATTTGAAGTGAGAGTGGCGTGTTCGGTTGGGAAATGAATTGCATTTTTTTTGCTGGAGAGACTTGCAAAGGATTGATATTATCTTGAATTTTTGGACCTTTCAAAAGAAAAGGCTAAATAACATTTTCATAAATACAATGGTCATAAAGATATTCCCTATATTCCATTTTTTGTACATTAGAAAATTTATTTTTCTTATGTTTCTTTTAGTTTAAAATGATAGAATACTTACCATGAGTACACTTGTTTTTTGCTAAATGTTAGAGTGGGAAGAATTTTCTCAGCTCTATATCATTAATAGATTATTTTTCCTATATTTAAAATGAAAAAATGAGACAACTTGTAGGCAACTGATGTAGAATATTATGAATTATATAATTAACATGAATTATATGTAATGTGTTTAAGTTAATTAAAATATAAATTGATTGTAATGTTATATTTCCAAATAATGTATGATACTCCGGATTTATAAAGATTTTTAATAATAATTTGATTCTTATTCATTTACAGATATCAACTGTTTTGAAGAAGAACAGATATGGAAATACAAACTGAAGAGGAAGCATTTCCTTGCAAAGTTTGTGGGACAGCATTTTCAGAAAGTTCCAGTTTGAACCCACAGATGCTAACACACATTTGTGAGGTGTGTGGATCAACATTTTTGTACCATTCTGATTGGAAAAGCCACATGCGAACACACACTGGAGAGAAACCATTTTCTTGTGAAGTCTGTGGATCATCATTTTCTAAAAGTAACAACTTGAAAACCCACATGCGAACACACACTGGAGAGAAGCCATTTTCTTGTGAAGTTTGTGGATCAGCTTTTTCTATGAATAACCACTTAAAAATCCACATGCGGACACACACTGGTGAGAAACCATTTTCTTGTGAAATCTGTGGATCAAGATTTACACAGAGTTCCAGCTTGAAAAGACACATGCAAGCACACACAAAAGAGATATCCTTTTCATGTGAAATCTGTGGATCAGCATTTTCAAGGACTTCCAGTTTGAAAACCCATAGGCAAACACACACTGAAGAGAAATCATTTCCTTGTGAAGAGTGCAGATCAGGATTTTTGGACTGTTCTGATTTGAAAACACACATGTGGACTCACACTGGAGAAAAACAATTTTCTTGCAAAGTTTGTGGATCTGCATTTTTGGAGAATTCCAGTTTGAAAACACACATGCAAACACATACTAGACAGAACGTATTTCCTTGCGATATGTGTGAATCAGCATTTTCTACAAGTTTCAAATTAAAAAGACACATGCAAACACACACTGGAGAAAAACCATTTTCTTGTGAAGTATGTGGATCAGAACTTTCAGACCGTCTAACTTTGAGAAGACACATGCGAACACACACTGGAGAGAAACCATTTTCTTGTGAAGTCTGTGGATCAGCATTTTCTACAACTTCTAATTTAAAAAGACACATTCAAACACACACTGGAGAGAAACCATTTTCTTGTGAAGTATGTGGCTCAGCATTTTCAGACCGTCTCACTATGAGAATACACATGCAAACTCACACTGGAGAGAGACCATTTAATTGTGAAGTCTGCAAATCAGCATTTTCTACAAGTTCCAATTTAAAAAGACACATGCGAACACACACTGGAGAGAAACCATTTTCTTGTGAAGTCTGTGGTTTAGCATTTTCACAGGATTCCAATTTGAAAAAACACTTACGAACACACACAGGAGAGAAACCATTTTCTTGTGAAGTCTGTGAATCAGTATTTTCTTTGAGTTGCCAATTGAAATACCATATGCGAACTCACACAGGAGAGAGACCATTTACTTGTGAAGTCTGTGGGTCGTCATTTTATACAAGTTCCAATTTGAAATACCACATGCGAACACACACTGGAGAGAAACCATTTTCTTGTGAAGTCTGTGGATCAGCATTTTCACAGAAGGCTAGTTTGAAATGCCACATGCAAACACACACTGGAGAGAAACCCTTTTCTTGTGAAGTCTGTGGATCAGCATTTTCACAGAGTTCCCATTTGAAAAAACACATGCGAACACACACTGGAGAGTAGTGGTATCTTTACACAATACCTGGTAAATCAAACTGCTATGAAGTACAAATAGCAGCTATTAGAGGAAAATCCTCCATCCTAAAACGAGCCCTAGGATATGCATACTATATACTATACATAAAAGAATCAAGTGTTATCCCAGGAAGGGTCCCCTTGATTTCTAAAAATTGTTAAAAGGAAATTTTGCGAAGTGTACAAAACTATATTCTTACAGAGCTCATGTTTGAAAATACATTTAAGTACACCCCTTGACCCTTTACCTGTTATTGCATGACCCCATGTTGTGACAATTCATCTTCATAATGCTACACTTAGTTTTATTTTTTGGTTGAAATGGTTTCTTCAAGGGTCAAAGCTTTGTTGCCTAATCAATGTAATGTTATTTTTTTAATGATATCTTAGTAATAAACATAACTATCCAATTTCAACTCTAGACATGTTTTTAGTTTGACAAACAATAGGCCCTTCACAAAAGAAAGAGCAATGTTATATTTTCTGCTATATTTGTAAACAATAACAAATTCTTAGACTTTGATTAGTTGAGTTTTTTTTTTGCACATACTTTCCTATACAGCTTAGTCATGAAAATTCTTTTCAATTTGATGATAGACTTTCCCAGATACTCAGGTCAGTATTGAGGCATTTCGATTTATCTTTGCAGAATAAAAGTGGACATCCAATAGAACACTTAGCATTTGGTAGTTGATTTACACAGAGAAACTATTTGAAAACACACATGCAAACACACACTGGTGCCAGACAGGCAGATATATAAAAGACAAAGCCATTAAACCAGATATTGTCATCTGGAATAAACAAAAAAAAATCTGCTATCATTATTGATGAAGCTGTCCCAAATGATTATGGCCTAAATAGAGTTGAACGAGAAAAGATTACGAAATATCAAGATCTCAAGAATGACCTAAAAACAACTTGGTCATTGAAAGAAATAGATATTATACCCATTGTGATTGGAGCATCTGGGCTGGTGAAGCAAAACTTGAAAAAATACCTTGAAACAATACCAGGGAAGCCAAGTTGCTATGAAATACAAATAGCAGCTTAAAGATCCTTAGGGTATAAATATTATTTATAAAGAAATCAAGTGTTAGCCCCAGTTCAGAAAGTGGGAGAAACCATTTTCTTGTGAATCTGCAAATCAGCATTTTCTATAAGTTCCAATTTAAAAACACACATGCGAACACATACTGGAGAGAAACCATTTTCTTGTGAAATCTGTGATTTAGCATTTTCACAGCATTCCAAATTGAAAAGACATTTACAAAGACATTGAATAGTAGTGGAGAGAGAGTGATAAGAGTAGCTGGGTTGGTCAAGCAAAACTTTAAAAAATACCTTGATACAATACCTGGTAAACCAAGCTGCTATGAAGTACAAATAGCATCTATCAATGGAACATCCTCCATCCTAAAATGATCCAAAGGATATACATAATATTCATAAAGGAATCAAGTGTTAGCCCTTGGAAGGGGCCCCCTGATTTTTAAAAAATTGTTAAAATGAAATTTTTTAAATAAAGAAAAGAGAAACCATTTTCTTAGTTTTATTTTTTTGTTGAAATGGTCACTTCTAGGGTCAAAGGCTTGGTGTCTAATCCATGTAATGTTATTTTCCAATGCCCGCCTTAGTAATAAACATAACTATCCAATTTCAACTTTTCATGTAATATAAAATTTATCTTTTTCTTTCTGGTTTTATTTTGACAAATCATAGACCCTCCTCAAGAGTTAAGAGAAAGTGCACTGTTAATATTTGTACATAATGATAAAGTCTTAGACTCTGATTAGATGAGTTTTTTTTCTTCACACATACTTTTCTATACATCAAAATAAGGAGATGGGGGTTGCTGCCCAATGCTTCCTGAACACTGTAAAAACAATCAGGCACTGTTGAGAATTACACCAATCGCTGTGCCAGTACTACAAAAGCCCAGTTAATCAACAGAATTAAGGTAGTTTTTGAGATCCTTCCATAGGAAACTGTAACATCAGGTTCAGGAGCACAATTGAGACTGTGATCAACGCTAATGGTGGTTATTTTAAGTGAAACTTGTTGACAATAGTGTATTTTCTGTGCCTGTTGAATTTCTTTACAATCCATTAAATTTTGTAGTTATTAAGCACTTTTCTTTCCCTTATGAAACTGTCAAATTTCTCCCAAACACCCTGTATATATATCTTTTATGTGTAGCATAACTTTTTTCTCTCCTTTCTTTCTTTATAATAAAACCGAATGGTCCATGAGGTGATGACACTCATAAGAAATAAGAATTTGGCGCATAAGCAACTCCAGATAATCAGGATTTTCATGGAAAAAATTGGAGAAAAATTATTTGAACTTTCTGATTTGTGTTTTTACCTACTCTATAGGAAGTGAGTTTAGAAAATCAGCTTTAGGTTAACTGTAGGGCAAGAGGGGTTGCATTGGTGGCTCTTGTTCAATCAGCCAAATTCTCACATGCATGTTTAGGATCTGGGATCTTAAGAAAATAAAATGCCTATGAGCTCAAAACAAAGAAAGTCTTGTGCCATTACTAAGAACCAACAAACAAGACAGATCCAGAATACCAGTAGGTTCAGCTAATTAAGAAATCCAAACACCAACCCAAACACCAGTCCAGGATAAATACACCAGTCCAAGTTAAGATGGAAGAAACAGAAGTTTATGAATTATTATCATTAAAAATAGTTACTTGAAGTTATAATAATTAACAAATTGTTATTATCATTACTTATTTAAAACCACAATGAGCATCAGTAAAAAAAAAAAATTATTTTTAATATATTTTAAACAATTAAATTCACCCCAAAAATGGCTGTGGAGATTCATGACCCTTAAAACAAACCCTCTTATCAACATTTAAAAACATTTTTAAGTGTTTCTTCTTAGAAATCAATAAGAAAAAACATGAAATACACTATATACAGAAAAATTATTGACTTGTTCATATTTATATAATATAATTTTTTGTTTTGTTACAAACATGCAGTCCATAAAACTTGTTTGCATTCAGTCTAAATTGGGAAACAAGTTTAGCGTGATTTGCCCACGTCTATGAGTGGCAATTTACTAACCCAGATTAATAAACAAAGAATTGTCAATAATCAGGGAATTGTCTGATTTTAATAAAATTTTCACTGTTGACTTATAAATCAACAAATTCTTTCTTCTAAATTACTGAATCATTTCACTCAAAGTGATTCATTAGAAAATGTTAGAATTGTAGCACGGGAAGCTCTCATAATGTTAGTGAAAAGGTCACTTAATTTTGCCCCCCCCCCCCCCCTTTGTTGGGGGCGTAACATTTTTGCGAGTTGGTCATTTTCTGTACTAATTACAATATAAATAAAGAGATAAAAGACCGATGTTATGAATAGAAACAAAAAACAAAAATTTACGGTGGCTTTTCTATGAGAAAATAAGTACTGAAAATCGAAAAATAAAATGTAAAAAAATGATAAATAAATAATTTTTTGGAGATTTCTTTTTTACTCATTTCGATAATTATTTAATTGGCTATTATTTTATAAAAGAAAAAAATTATACATCGATGTTTTTTCTGCTTAAAATGAGGGGGGGTAAATTTTCAATCGAGTTTTTCTTCAAAAAGTATTCTTTGATCTAATAAAATAAGGTTTGCATTAAATAGATTTTTATTTCTAGAATCTAAAAATATAACATTTTAAACTTAACATCAGGCTTTTCATATTTTAAATGAATTTTATATGTTAATTTTTTCATAGCAAAAATACTAAATTAAAGTTTTCAAATAAAATAACTAATGCATTATAAAATTCATTAATTGGTAAATCAATACTGAATATTTAATTAAAATCGGATAATTACCTGATTTTTGGTAATTTTTTTTGCAGTCGCGAATGTTACATTAAAATTATAAACAAGCTAATAAAACCACTTAAAAAGAACCAAAAATGGCGTTGGCGAACAAAATTGACCAAAACAAATCGTTTTAAAATATTAAAAATAAATTGCTAATGTAATGATATTTTTCTTTTCTTAATGATGGTCATTATGTTACTACTTATCGATTTAGACAAAGTTTGACCTTAAATAATAGATTTAATTATTTTTAATTCGCTTTTAAAACTCGTAGCAGCCGATGCCTAAATTGAACAAATCTTAATTGATAAGAAAAAGATTGGAATTATCTCCCTTGCTTGTCGCTCTTTAGAAAAGTATTTTAGGAGAAAAGTATCCGTATTAATTGAAAATGAACGATATTTTTAATTTCAGTTAACAAGAGAATATTAGTTTTATTCCAAATATTACTTTTTTTCTCTCTTTTCTCTAACGTTGTATATCACTAAGGAAAAGAAATAAGACAAAAGAAAAAAAGTAAGTACAACGTTCTGTTATCTTTCTTTACAAAAATAAAGCAAATAAACGTAATTTGCAGAAACACTTTGTTTTCCACTGGCGAAGAAGTGAAATATTTTTCTCCATGAATATAATATCTGGAATCTTTTGAAAACTGATTGAAGTACTTTTTGAAATCATTTCAACACTTTATTGATATTTTATTTTCGCTACTATCCATGTTAATCGGTGGGGGTGACATAAGCATTGAAATTATAAGCCAAGTTTAGCCGATCAAATTTCTATCAAATCGTTTGAAAAATTATCTTATTGTAAACAATAATTTTATTAAATGAATAAAAACCGGACTTTGACCCTAACGATGAAACATATTCATTAATCGGAAAAAGATAGTCAATTTCAGTAAAATTGTTGTTGTTGTTTCAGACTATCAGTATCATAGTTACCACCAATTTTCCCTGTTAAATATACGCACCCCCCCCCTCTATATTTAACACCATAAACCTTACATAAATGTTAATATTATCTTAAAGATTTTTTTGTCCATTCGAAAGAAGAAGCATTAAAAAGATACTGATGATTTTTTTTAAAATTCTGATTACGAAAACAATGAAAATTATAAACGAAAAACAATGTTTACATTTTTGCACCGTTAAATCAATTGAAACTTAACTAGCTATGCACAAAAATTGCCAAAAGAGATCATTTTTAAAAAAGATTTCTTAATTTTAAAACAATTACCAAATTGTCCAATTTTAATGAAATTTTCACCAAATTATTTTCCGACGACTTAATTTTATAATGATTAGTTTAGTTTATTAAAGAAACTTGAAAAAATACTTTTTTTTATCAATCCAGAATGTGGAGGGGGGTGTGTGACCTTTGACCATTTGAAGAAAAAAAATCCCGGTCTCTAATTTTTACATTTCTTGAAAGATTATATCCTGAAGAATATATAGAAAAATAAAATTAAAAAAATAAAAGAATATATAAATTCAATACCCTAAAAAAGTGATTTTAAAATTTAAGTTATTTTCTTAAAACTTAAAAAATAAATAATGTAGCATGTTGTTTTTTTTTTCGTAGTATTAAAAAATATATTTTTCTTTAAATTGATGAAAAAAAATTTTTTTATCTAAGTTAAACTGAGTTTTTTACTACCTTTAAAATTTCAAGGTCAATTTTACATGTCTCACAGCATTCGGGACTAACTTGAAAATTTAACAAAATATAGCCCGGAATTTTATTTTTGAAAAAATCTAAGTTAAAAAAACCCGCTATGATGTGCTGCATATTTTCCAAGAATTTTAAAGACTTTTTTAAAAAATTGTCAATTTTAAGTATGTCGGACAAAACGGGCCAAATTCTCTCCCTGTCTAAATAAATATGTCATTTGCAATAGAGAAAGGTCTTTTTGGCTACACTTCCAAGAATTAATATTTTCAAAGATATTGGATAGAAAATCTCATGTTTATCTTTTACTTCGAAATATCTGGATGGGAAAACATACGCGATAGCGATTTTGAGCTACTATAAAAATTTGCTCGAAGGAATATTATCATTAAAAAAATTGATGTCCGGGAGATAACACGGTCTAAACAAAATAGGAGTTATGTCCCTTTTTGAGCATAGCTAAATTTAACGTAGCCTAAAGCAAGTTATGACTAAAGGCTTTTTAAAAAATTCTATGAAAAATCAATTAATGGTATGATTTTCATGAGAATTTCCCTAATTACTTACCTTTTGATGAAAAAATGTCAGATATAACTTTTTTCTAAAATATATTAGTGGAAATATTTTATTTTATGAGGTCTACCCCCACCCTTATTTTATTTTATGAAATATGAAAAATAAAATGACAAAAAAACGATTTTTACCTTTTTTCTATAAAGATAATAGTCTGGATAATTATATCAGACGATTTTTATAAGTTTCAATCCAAGTGCTTTTTAGTAAAAGAGCCATGAATATAGACTTCTGCTGAAAAAATATCAATAAAGAACCCTGCTGTAAAAAAAACAGACTGTTTTACTTATTTTTCAAGATAACGATAAGTAATTTTTTCCTAGTTAGATAATTTGATCTTTGAATTAACTGTTTTTCTTTGTAACTACTCTTTGTTATTTCTTTTTTGTGAGATTTAAAAAATAAAGTTAAAAAAATTTACATTTCTTCCTTCAATATGGCCTAAACTGATCATGTGACCTATTTTGGTGGTACCTATAATTCAGACTATCAATAGGTTAGGTATACCTAATTTGTCGAAAAATCCGTGTCTTTCCAAAACAAATTTAGCCCCCTCCCCCCCCCCTCCGTTTGAAAAAAAAATTACCAAAAATCTTTAAACAGCATTTGGCCATATGTGATCGAAATAGACCGAAAAAATCATTTTAAATGTATTAAAAATAAATTACATGTGTTATATTATTTTGCTTTTTTTACTGATGGTCATTATGTTACTACTTTTTGACTTAGATAAAACTTTGACCTTAAATCATTGATTTAATTTTAATTCGTTTTTAAAATGAAAAGGATCCAAACTTTTGGGTATACCTACAATAGGTTATTTTAGGAGTTGATTTCAAAAGGGACATTTTTTTTTTTCCATGGAATTGTTCAAAACAAGTGCATGTATTTTTGACCTTCATTTTTAAAAAAAGTTTTACAATATTTTAAAAGATTCTCTCTTGAAAAAAACATAGCTTCAATCGTTAGATAAAAGCATAAAGTTAATCACAATTTTTTTAAAATTATTTTTCCATTCAAAGAGTTATAAAAGTTTTTTTTTAATTTTTTCAATTAAAAAAAAACAAGAATTTTTAAACACCAGTTCAAAAAGAACTTGATTTAATTGTCAATTACATGAAATCAACTAAAAAAATACCTTTAAATGCAAGGAAAATACAATTCTATATGACATGTTTACAATTTTTGGCTGTGAACACAAGCAAATTTCAGTGTTAGTGTTTTTAGAACAATGGGTGACAAAAAATGTAGTAATCACTATACATTCAATTTTTTTAGTGTTTGCGGATCTATAACTTCAAAAATAATCATTTTTTATTTATTTTAAAAAGAATTTTCTATACAGTTTTTGCTAAAATAAAATGATTTAATTTTTCTTTTAAAATATTTTTTTAGTCAAATTGAACAAATAATGAGATATGTAATTTGATTGGAATAAGATAGATTTTATATTCTTACTTTTCCATAAATAGATTTTATAACATTTTATTTTTAAAAATTCAATAAGAATTTATCTTTTTTTTTAAATATCTAAGCTTCTTTTAAAATTAAAAATAGAATTTTTAAATTTTCATTAAATTACAATAAAAATGTCCTACCTTTGTTACTTTTTATGTTTTCTTCCAGGAATTTAACTCCATATATTTTATTTATTTAAACATAGTTACATAAATATAAGGTCTAATCATCCTAAGATAATATTCAAACCTATACCTAAAGGTATTAGTTTTAGATTGTCCACTAATTTATCGAATCAAATTAATCAAATTAAAAATGAGTATGAACAGGCATTAAAAAGTAGTGGTTATGAAGGTAGATTGTAATATAATATAGAGATATGGGGCTTCTAAGATGCCCCCAAAATGCCCTTTTTCTGGCATTATAAGTCTACCTATTTTCATGAAAATTTAAGTTGTCGATTTTATTGTCTTATAGATTCTAATGCGTAGAATTCATTGATGCAGCAAAAAGTGCTCAATTTAGAGATTTAGCTGAGATTTGAGGCCTGATAATCCCCCAAGAAAGCTTGAAAATGACCAATTTCATGAAAATTTAAAGTGTCGATTTAATATGATTTTCTGATAGATTTTAATGTGTGGAATGACATAGTAAAAGATGATTGAATTCTGTTGAGAATTGACGAAGATATGGGTCTTCAAAGATTCCTCCAAAATGCCCTTTTTCGGGCATTTTAAATCTACCTATTTTCATGAAAATTTATTAATTTGGTCTTTTATAATACAATTTGTATTATAAAACCCCAAATGAAGTGAGTAATACAAATGGTAGGAGGAAAAATAGGGCTTGACAGATTATTTGATTTACACCACTGTATAATAATGAGGTGACTAACAATTTAGGTAAGGAATTTTTAAAAATATCAAAACAGAATTTCCCCACTTAAAATATACTACATCAAATATTTAATAAGAATATGCTATAGTTGCTTGCTAAATATGGGTAGATTAATTAATAGGAATAACACTAAAAAAACTAAATAAAAAATAAAATAGAGAATACCCTAATTGCAATTGTAATGATAAAACTAAGTACAATTTAGGGGGAAAATGTCAATATGAAATCATAGTATATAAAGTGGAGGTGTATATTAAAGGAACTAATGGCCATAAAAATAACAAAAGAGTTTATTTATGTTCAACTCAAGGGGCATTCAAAAAAAGATTTTAAATTATAAAAATACTTTTAAACATGAAAGATATAAAGATAATACTACATTAGCAAATTATGTGTGGGAAAATAAAAAATAAATTGAGGCAAAGACCCTATTTTAGAATGGGAAAGAACTTTAAAAAATGTCCTAAATATAAGGCAGGAAGTAATAGCTGTTTATTGTGTACTGAGGAAAATCTTGCAATAGCAAGGTATAAAAACACTAGAGCATTGCTTTGCTTAACCAAAGAACAGAAGTGTTAAACAAATGTAGGCATAGAAAAGCCTGGCTTCTTGTCCAATAAAATTAAAAAATATATATACGATTTAAAGATGTCTGCAGGAGAGTTATGAGGATATGCCATATTGACACAAACACATAGGAGGTAGATGTAAAAAATAAAGCAGCCTGGCAATGCAACATTAAGCAAGGCACGGAGAGGGTGAGGCAGAGAGGAGAGTAGCCTCAACAGCAAAGAGAGCCAGAAAGAGAGAGAAAATTCAGCAGCCCCAGAAAGCATCACAGTTTGTGTTCATTCAGTGCACCAAAGACTGTCACTCAAGAATTGGCCTACAGAGTCAATTGCGCAGATGCAGATAATTTTTTTTTTTTACACTACGCCATCGTTCCAATATAACTATATATATGAAATTAAAAGATAATAATAATAATAATAATAATAATATATAAAAATAAATATAAAAATAAAAATAGGTAAATAAAGTAATTAGATATAAGTTTTGTTTTAGTTATTTTTCATTGGTCTTTTCTTTTTATGCTAATTTTGTATTCCATTGTGACGAATTTTGGCAATAAAATGAATTTTGCACCAAACCATGGCAGTCAGAATTATCCTGATGATCCATCAGGAGAAACCTAGGTAGATATTCTCTGACTCATTAGGCTTACTTTATCATTATTTATTAGCTCTACTTTTTGTATTGAGCACTTTAGTATATTTAACTTAGGCAACTCTTACAGTATTTTTTTCTTTTGGCCATTTTTATAGTACCCTCTGATTATTTTCAGGAGGTGCGGATGATTTGGTCTTTTCTTTTTATATATATATTTTTTCTCCTTGCAAAAGTTTGTATCGGGTAATTACAAACTATAAAGCCAGGAGTTTTTTTTTTATACTGTCAGAGTTTAGAAATAAATATAAAGATATTTAAACATGCATATAAATAAGAACTAAATGAAAGGGTTACTTTTATTGATATAATACTTACTTTGAAATGAAGATAAAGTTGTTTGAGATGTACTTATGATCTGTAGAAAAAAAAAATTAATAATAAAATATTAAAATAAATCAAAATGTTATGCAATTTAACATGATCAATAAATTACTCATCTTTCTTCGGGGTATCTTGAAAGAAAGAATGGCATATATCAAAGGGAAATAATTCCCTTCATATTTTTAACATTTTTTTGTTAATAAAAAAATATTCAAAATTATTTGAAAAGAACAGGCTCTGATTTTTTTTCTAAAATAACATTTTTTGAATTGTGAAAATTAATATTTTTTCATTGAGAAAATAGTATATATGGACTATAGGGGTTTATATAATTGAAAAATGGATTTTTTTTTAACAAATAGTGATGAAATAATAAAAAATAGAACTAATGAAGATCTTTCAAAAATTTATTTTCAACATTTTAAGTATTTTTTTAACACTTCTAAATTTAGGAGTGCCTTTTAATAAAATAAATATCTAAATTGTTTAAATTAATTTTTCTTACATATTTTTTTCAATTTTGATTTTTGACTTTCGGTCAATTTTTAGAAAAAAATCTATATATGTGGAGGGGGGGGGGATACATAACTCAACTAATTCATATTTTTAAATCATCTGTCTTTATAGTAATAATAAGTATTTCTTAAAACAACAACCCTATTCTTTTTTTAAATTGAACAAGCATTAAAAATAATTATTATAATATTTCTCACACAAAATCTATTTAAAAGAATAACTTATTTATAAATAAGTAGTGAAAATTTCATTAAAATTGGACAATTATATGATTTTAAATAGATTTTTTTTTAAATTATATTTTTGGATGAAAATTTGAATGACTGTAATAAATTGAATAAGATTATCAAAAGAATAAATCCATACTGATCATATAATAATGATAATAATAATTATAATTAATAATAATAATAATAATAATATAATAATTAGAATAAAAATTTAATAATAATATATAATATATAATTCTGTCAATTATATAATATAATAATAATATAATTATAATAATTAATAATGATAATGATTTACAACAATAATATTATGATTAATAATATTCATATTAATAATTAATAATAATAGTATAAAATATTAATAATATAATAGTAATAATTATTATTATTATCATTAGATATATGCATATACATATAATATATGTATAGATTATATAATTATACCATGAATTATTATTATAATATAAAATCATGAATGATTATATATAATGATTATATATAAATTTTCACAATATATATTAAAATTATTCATATTTAAATAAAATATATATCATCATATTATATATATATATATATAATATGATGATATATATATATATATATATATATATATATGATAACTTTAAACAAAAAATGTCCCTTTAATTCATTTGCTTGAATCCAATGAGATTAACAAAGAAATCCATGTTGGGTATTGATTGTTATTGAAATGCAAAGAGAAAAAGATGCATTTATTGTTGATGCGTCCATATTAGAATACATTTATCTATGGCATCAACTCTCTTGGGGAACTCAAAGTGAAGAAATATTTTAAAATCTTTCAGGATGATTTTCTTTTGCATTCATTTTGTTTTGTTTTCTTTTATGAAACTTTAGTTACCTAAACTTTCCTCTTTTATTGTACATAATAAAAGTTAATGGAAAAGCTAAATGTTAATGGAAATAATATTTTATAAATTAATGTTCTTTTATATTTGCTAAATCTTTGTTGAGAATAGAAAAATTACTGCATTTAAATTAAATTCCATTAAATATATTTCATTATTTGTTGAAAAAGTCATATAACAAGTTTAGTTACAACTTATCATTTACTTATCATTTTTTTTTTGATTTTTTTTATAATGCTTAAATTTTCATTTTTTTTTTTTTTTACTAATACTTGAAATATTATTTTTTCACAGATATCAATTGTGTTTGGAGAAGAGCAGTTTAGAAAACTAAAAAGACACATTCAAGCACGTACTAAATAAAAACATATTCTTGCTGTATTGATCTGCATATTGACAGTTCACTAAGCAATTATTTTTGTTGCAATTCAGTACATGGTCTTCCCTAAATTCAAATTTCAAAGGACAAATAGTTAAATAAAATGAACCCCAACTTTTCTCTAGTGTTCAGTTTTGATCATTGAATAGCAGTTTTACATAATTCAGAATTTAAAATATACATGGAAACACAAATTGAAGAGGAAGTTTTTAAATCAGCTTTTTCAGAGATTTCCAGTTTTAAATCACATATGCAAACACATACAGGAGAAAAAACATTTAATTGTGATGTCTGTGGATCAGCATTTTCTAGCAGTTCTGAAATGAAAATCCACATTCAAACACACACTGAAGAGAAACCATTTTCTTGTGAAGTGTGTGGATCAGCATTTTCAAAATGTTCCAGTTTTAAAAATCACATGCTAACACACACTGGAGAGAAACCATTTTCTTGTGAACTGTGTGAAGCAGCATTTTCACGAAGTTCCAGTTTGAGAAGACATGTGCAAACACACACTGGAGAGAAACCATTTTCTTGTGAAGTATGTGGTTCAGCATTTTCCAGGAGTTACCTTTTGAAAAACCACATGCACACACACACTGGAGAGAAACCATTTACTTGTGAAGTGTGCGGATTAGTATTTTCACAACGTGCCTGTTTAAGAGGCCACATGCGAATACACACTGGAGATAACCCATTTTCTTGTGAAATCTGTGGATCTACATTTTATATGAGTTCCCATTTGAAATACCACATGCGAACACATACTGAGGAGAAACCATATTCTTGTGAAGTCTGTGGATCAGCATTTTCTAGGAATTCCAGTTTGACATATCATATGCGAATACACACTGGAGAGAAACCATATTCTTGTGAGGTTTGTGGATCAGGATTTTCTATGAGTTCCTCTTTGAAAAACCACATGCAAATACACACTGGCGAGAAGCCATTTATTTGTGAAGTTTGTGAAACAGCATTTTCTAGAAGTTCCAGTTTAAAATATCACATGCGAACACACACGGGAGAGAAACCATTTGCTTGTGAAGTGTGCAAAACTGCATTTTCACAGAGCTCACATTTGAAAAGACATTTACGTACACACATTGTGACATCATAGACAAATTGAAAACACAGGGCCAAAAGTACAAGAAAGTTTCCTTGTCAAATTATTTGATCTGCTGAACCTACAAACATTTCTCCATTCCTGCCTTTGAAAATTGCTCTTCACCAGAAAATAAAGAAAATTCAAAAAGTTAAGCAACATACTGGACCAATACTAGGAACTTGAGGAGAAAGGGATGTCATTCCCATTTCCATCTGAAATATTGAAATTTATGTTATTATATTCGGTCTTCACCGGCACTTGTGTCCCTAGGGGACAGTGGTCGAATGTCACTGACATAGCAGCAGTAGTCATCCCTAACATTCTGTAGTCATGTGGTGATCCTTATAAAAGCCCATGACTTTGATGATTCTTCCTCTTTTAGTTGTAACTCTACTGACTGCTGGCTTCAGCCGCATCCTCTTTTTAGTCAACTAAAAGAGGAAGAATCATCAAAGTCATCGGCTTTTATAAGGATCACCACATAACTACAGAATGTTAGGGATGGCTACTGCTGCTGTGTCGGTGACATTCGACCACTGTCACCTAGGGACACATGTGCCGGTGAAGACCGAATAACATAAAATTTCAATATAAATGCTATTTAGAATTATTTAAAGTACCCTAATTGAATTTAACTATTTCATGAATGATTATGTTGGGTTATTTTATGCTAAGTGGTAAATTGGGTGGATTGGTCAGATTTATTGGGGGTTTTTTTTTTGGTTTTTTTTTCAAGGATGTTTTCTTGATCCTAAAAATTGATTTATAAAAGTGTTTTTACCCAAGGAATCCAGAAATGCTATCAAAACAGTCTGAAAGTCAGCCAGTTTTGAATCATTAATGATTTCTGATTTGCAAAAATTTAATTGATGTTGTAGCTTCAGTTCTGGGCAAACCCCAAACTATCTTTTTGGTACAAATAATGTTCAATATATGTGAAATAATAATAGAAAAAAAATTGTCTTAGATTCAGTGCCACATCAGGATATTGATCTTGCCATGAAAAAATAAAAAATCATGAATAACTTGAAATTGGATTACTTTCATATTTTTCAATAGCATTTTTGGATTCCCCATGCAAAAATGCTTTTTAACCAATTTTTAGGAGTAGGGAAGCTCTAGAACTCATTTTACAGACAAAAATAGATTACAAAGTTGCCATTTTTCACAGCCCCAACAAATTTGGAAAGCTAAAAATCGACATAACTCTGCCAATTTTTGGAATTGAAAGCTCAAATTTTGCGGAATGTCTAACGTTAACACAATCTACAATTGAAGCGGGTGGGTGACAATTTTACTTTTTTCTGAATGATTTGACATGGAATTGTCCAGATATTTTATATTCTCAACCCTGTTTAATATTGAAAAACTAGTGCATGAATCACTTTGGATAAGTAAACCTCTACTTTGTAAATTATTTGTGATACACAAAATTTGACTTCAGACTCAGAAAATATTATTAACTAAAGACATGACACCCCCTCCCCCAAACAAAGATTTGTTTAAAATCTCTTTAAAATAAACCTTACTGTAAATGTTGCCGTAGAGTGCACCAATCAGACATATTCCTTTCCCCCTTTGAGACAGACTTGTAAATTAACCATTTAACATGTACAGTATAAGGGAAACAACTATGTAGGGACCAATATCTGTTAGACATCCCTGTGTGTTCTATCAGAAATCCCACAAGGCAATGTGATTTCCACATAGGCTGACAGCAGTTAAAAGTTTTGGAGGGAAATTTGTTCTTTAAAGAATTCTTCTTAGTAGTCCCTTGACATTTATTATGGTGCACAGGTAAATTTATATTTCCAGCTTTCCTGTAAAGTTTCCAGAATTTGTAAGACCCCTTATTGTAAGTTATTAATTAGTATTTTAAACAACATTTTTTCCAGTATGGTGTTTCAGAAGTGCAATAAAATTGCTGTTCATTTCAACATCAGTTATGTGTTGTATTTAATTTTCCATTAGAAGAAGCATCAGGGAACTGCTATGCCTACCATACAAAGGGTAGCTTATATAACCTTTGCAATTGAATGAAATGAAACTGAGTTTTGAATTATTATATTTGCTGTGGTTATCTGTTCTGTAATTAACATATTCTTTGCTTTGAATAAAGAAATATGAATATAGTGAATAAATATATTTCTTGGTGTTCAAATTTTTCATATTTGTGCATGATTTTGATTCTTATAAAGTTTTGTTATTGTTGGATCCAATTGTTAAGGGAATCATGAAAATAACAGGTAACAATAATTACAAAATATATATGTTTGGCTAATAATCCTGATGATTTGGGGTTTTTTTTAATGTTATAGTCCAGGAAAATGTTGCAACAGACATCAAAAATAAAATATAAATAAATAAAATGATTAAAATATTCATGTTAAAAGATATAAATAAATAGAATAATATGAATTAAAACAAAATCTAAAAGAAAAATTATTCAATTTATTTATGTGTGTACCTTTGGGTAAGTCAAATTAAAAAAATGTGTTTATGGTGAACTGAAGGAATAAAAATTACAACCTAAAATATTCTTTTTTTTTTTTTCATAAATGAATTTTATTTTTTTATTGATTAAGCACTCCAGATAAAAAACAAAAAAATTTTTTTATTAATTTCCTAAATTTTAGATGATGGGGGTCAATCCCCATACTTCATAAAAAAAGAAAAGACTTTCTAAATATGATATGTGACCTATTAAATTTTATGAGGAGAAAATAAAATGAATAGTTTATGGCACAATTTTTATTTTGAAAGTCTCAAAAGTTGTTCTTATTCTTTTTTTGTGGTTGTTGTTTTAGTTATGATATTTTGATCATTTGTATTTATGAGAATAGTCTTGATGTGAATAATTTTGATTTTTGGGACTGTTGTTCTCATTCTCTTATCGTGGTATGTCTAAACATGTTTCAGACCCTGTACCTGCATTCCTCAGGTGTTCCTTGTGTATATGTGCATAGTAATGATGCAACCTAGAAAATCATTTTTAATAGTTTGAAAGTTGATCAAAAAGAACTTCAAAAATTGTATTCTTATTATCCTTATCTTAACTTGGGTATATATTCTATTTCTGCTATCCGGGCTGAGTTCTATTCTTCTGGATCTTTCATCATGTCTTGGGTTGTATATTGCATTGTAATGTTCATGTCCATCTTCAGGAACACAAAGACATATTTAAATTTTGACGTCTGATTTTACCCAGACCCAACATTTTCTGCATGTTGAAAAGAACTCACAGGATGCCATATTTTAGCACCTAAGTTCAACTCAATAAACTGCTAAGCTTTTCCCGCAGATTTTAGTCATGTGATATTTTACACGAATCAGAATGTGATGCTACAAGTCAAAAGTAGTTTGTTCCCTAGTTTGACAAGAAACACCTGAATTAGGCTAGCCAACATATTGTGTACATAACTGTAGTGAGAGAGGAGACCCACCTCATGCAATACGGTGTGACGGAGAGGGTGGTGGGGGTGAAGACTTGCCGTATGCTCGAAGGAAGCGGGCTAGGCTTTGCCTAGCGTGTAGGACTGACCTAGAGTCGAACCTGCTTCCTTCAGAATGTGAGAGCTGTGGACGATCGGTGAAGTAGGAAATGGGATAGTGGCCCGGATGTGGGTGGTCGCGCCATGCTGGCGAGTGTCGCACGTGCTGAACGGACAATTATGAGTGAGAAGCCCGGATGTGGTGAAATTGGGGTGTACTTAAAGGACTGATTCTCAGAGACCAGGCAGAACGAATTGCAGTAGGATTTTGTTGTCGAAACGAGCGAGACAAAGAAACAGTTTTGGAAATTGGATTTTGGAGTGAGATACAGTTGGGAGAAGTTGGACTGTCGATTGGAGCCTTGAGTCAGACTTGACTGTGACCCCCCCCCCCTACTGATTACTCATAAAGATGAGAACAAGTAAAAAAATATCTAAATAATACTAACTCTTGACAAGATCTAAGGCAGAAGAACTACTTTTTAAAAATAATTATTACTAATATTGTTTATTATTGTTGATTATTATTGCTAATTAGCAACTATTTTAATTTATGCAAAAATAGTTCATTAAGTACTTTAAATTTTTGTTAATATTCAGTTCTGTAAAAATATTTTTCCAATTCATATTTTGTTTTGGGTTTTACATTTTTACTTTACATTTTTGTTTGTATTTTCTTTTTCTTCCATTCCATTGTCAGCTTAGTACTATCCTGCATATTGCTTCAGTTTATATATATATATATATATATATATATATATATATATATATATATATTTAAGAAATTTGAAAAAACAAGTGTTCCAGAAATGCGGTGAATTTATTTATCGACATTTAAACGTTTTGGTTTCTTTAAACCTTCATCAGGATGTATTAAGGGGTGAAGAAATTGATGGATGTTTTATAGATGACAGGATATATATATATATATATATATATATATATATATATATAAGTTTGGTGGTTGGTTTTGAAGGCTATCACAAATTAAATAAGAAAAATAAGGCAACTATGATGCTGTTTGTTAACCTTTGGTTTATTCTTAATATTTTGAGGTGAAGATCTCCTCAGAAGATTTCTGAAGCTCTGGTTTGGCCTACCCTTTTTTGTTTGACTATTAAGTGGTAGTTTGTTTATTTGTATGTTTGTGTTTGTTGTCTAGGCACATCTGATTCTTCTTATTTTCTTTTTTCTCCTCCTTTTCAAATTTTATTTCACCTGTTAGTTTCTGTGTGTGTGTGTGTGTGTTTTTCAGAGACAGCTGATGCTTTTTTTCTCCCTCTCTTTTGAATATATTGTGCATATCTATCTATCTATATATCTATATATCTATATATATATATATATATATAATTTTTTTTTTTGGGGGGGGGAATATATGCTTAATTGAAGTTGTACCTAATTTTGAAAATTAATTAATAATTAATGAATTAGGCGGGCATACCTATTCAAATGTAAGGCTAAACAAATCGAGAAAAATCAATTTTCTCATTTTGTTTAGCCTTACATTTGAATATGTATGCCCGCCTAATTCATTAATTATTAATTAATTAATTTTCAAAATTAGGCACGACTTCAATTAAGCACATATTCTCCCAAAAATTGTTGGCTAAAAAAAGCCATATCAAAACACATTGTTTACTTCTCATATATGTATATATATATATATTACCTTTACTTGTTTGCTATGTGTATGCATGTTTGTGGGTATGTATGTGTTTTATTTGTGTGTGTGCCATGCCCATATGCGTTTGTGTGGGGGGTGGGGTGGATTGAAAAAAAAGGTTAGAATGAAATTAGTTTTATAAAAAATTACATTTATAGTTGTTGTCAACTTGGTCTGTATGAGATTAAGATAAAGGTAGAGCTAATACTGTAACTTCTATGATTTTTCCGTCTCCCTTTTTTAAAAAAAAATATATATATATATATATATATATAGAGAGAGAGAGAGAGAGAGAGAAACAGACTTTAATTGTTTGCTATGTGTACGTATCTTTGTAGGTATGAGCGTGTTTTATTTGTGTGTGTGCTGTGAACATATGTGTTTGTGTGTTTATGTATGTTAGATTGAAAAATAAAGGTTAGAATGAAATATATATATATATATATATATATATATATATATATATATATATATATAAACAGATATGCAATCTAATTTCTTCATTTATATTATATACACATTCTGTTGCCAGCAAATAATATATATATATATATATATATATATATATATATATATATATAATGTTTCTCTTTGTATATAAATAGATACACACTTTAATTTCTTGATTTAGATTATTATATATATATGCAGTCCGCATGTTTGGGATGGTATGTATGTCAGATAGGATCAAGCCAAACCCAGAAAAGTTTGTAAAAGTAAAAGTAAATTGAGAAGACAAGAAGGAATTACAAATTTGGGTGTGGGGGGGGGATGTCTCAACAAATGATTTCCTTCATTCCAAACATGTCAGCAAAAAAGAGAAGAAAATTGAAAGAAAGAAAAAGAGAAGAAAATTGAAAGAAAGAAAGAGGGGTCATATAAAAGAAGAAGAAAGAAAGAAAAATAGAACGAAATAGAATAGAACATTATTATGTATAGAGATACAAAAAGAAAGAATGAAAGAAGAAAGAAGTAAAAATGAAAGAAATAGTGACAGAAAGAAAGAAAAGAACATTTACATATTAATAGACTTGTTCCTTAATCTTCCGACTGTTATCATCTTGCAACACCCTCCAAAAATCATGCAGAGACTTTAATATATTTATAATTAGAAAAGGCTACCCAGTCTCACCTGGGTTGAAGGGTGGGTCAAAAAAGTTAGCCTTGCAGATCCATTATTACTGAATCCCAAGTTGGATCCTGACAGGATGCCCCATTAAAATCCCCATGTAAAAAAGACCTTGTGTTGATCCGGCCTGGTGGGGTGTTAGAAAAAAAATTGCACAGACTCAGAGAACTCATCAAGGAAGATGTGGAATTTCAATCGACACAATCTCATCAGGAAAGCTTTGTCTTGCATTAAAAAAACAGCAGAAACTTGATATATTAGGTTGTATTAAGAATTCTGGGGTATGGGGTTATCGTCCTTTGTCTGCGAGCCTCTGTTTCAAACCAACCAATCACGAGCCAGCATACTTTGGCGTCAAAACCAAAGTGTGAAACTCATCCTCTTCTGACCCACCTAGCACCAGAGACAGACCTAAAAAAGGGTCTCTCCAGCCTACTATACTTCAACAGACAACCAGAATCGGAGTCGGACGCAAACAGAAGTCCATCATATCCGAACGGAACAGAAGGCCGTAGCAAGGGCTTAGATAATACCCTATCCCAGCTAAGTGACAATTATATACATATTATATACATATTATATACTTGACCGCAAACGAAACTAAAGTTTGCAATTGTTCTTTATATGTAATACAGTCTTTCATTCACATTCTTGTCGTTCGTTTTACTTCTTTAACTCTCAACCTGTCTGCCACATTCGCGGTTAACTCCATTCAAACCTAGGAGTATTCCGCTAGTGTTCTCTTTTCTTTATAGTTGTTACAAAAATAATGGCCGATTGAAGTGCTCGGTTTTGAAATGTCATTTTAACATATTAGGTTGTTACAAAAATAATGGCCGATTGAAGTGCTCGGTTTTGAAATGTCATTTTAACATATTAGGTTGTTACAAAAATAATGGCCGATTGAAGTGCTCGGTTTTGAAATGTCATTTTAACATAGAATTTGTTGTTTATTTCAGGTGAATTTTTGCATATAATAATGTATGCTCAAAAATAAAATTTAATTTATTTTCAGATAGAAAGTATTTTTGAAAAATAGGGGCCTTCAAAGATGAACATGCCTAAACATGACCTTCACCTTCTTATGTTGCATGAGTTCAAGCTTGGGCACAATGCCTCCAAAACTGCTGCCAATATCAACAAAGTATGGGGAGATGAATCCATAAGTGATCGGACTGTATGAAGGTGGTGCCAGAAATTCTGCAGTGGAGATGAGAGTCTTGAAAATGAAGAAGGTAGAGGACGGACATGCAGTCTTGACAATGAACAATTGCAGGCAGTTGTTGAGCAAAATCCACAACAAAGTGTCAGAGAAATGTCTCGGACACTTGGTGTCAGCATTGCAATAGTTTCCCGCCATTTACAGAGCTCAATGAGCACCAAAAACTTAGGCGGTTTGAAGTGTGCTTGATGCTCAGTTTGCATAATACCAATGACCCCTTTCTTGACCAAATAGTCACTTGTGACGAAAAGTGGATCCTTTACAACAACCTCACCATCAGATAGATTTTAACATCATACCCAGGACATGAAGACCCTCATCCACTACCTTCAATGGATGCAAGCAGTTTATTCCATGCTTCTGTGACTGTGAGCATGAAAAAATGTTTCCAAAAGTCATGTGAGCTATGCTGTTTTCTGATTTTGTAGGCATGCCCACATGTGTTAAAAGCATAGAGATCAAAAAGGTGTTCAATGTTGCTGTTGTTAAGATGATTAATGACCTTATAATTGAAGAACTTCAGAACATACTGAAAAGATTAGGAAATTAAGGAACAACTTGCACCTCTAAATTAGACCAGAATTGCAGATATGGTGTTGTTAGATGGTGCAGAAGGTAATCTCTCATAAATTCTGATTAAACTGCAAATTCATCATTTACATGAGCCAAAATACAGAAATATAGCTGATCATTAAAATTATAATATCTTCAATATGATATTGTTATTTTACATTTTTCTTGTCTACTCTCATTTTGTCATCTTTGTATTACTATGATAATCTTAATATTCTGCTGCAACCTGTTAGACACTAACACACAACAACATTTAACCTTTTCCTAAGAAAATGTTTTCTAGGGTAAAATTATATATATATATATATATATATATATATATATAAAAATGGACTCTCTCGTCGGTTTTCGATGCATGAGTGTTCATCTAGTGAACAACCAACACAGTGATTTGTTTATAGTTGTGAAAGCTTGTGTAGGACCATTCCACACTTTTTGGCACAGTCGATAGGAAAGAATTGGTGTATCAAGGAATGCCACAAACCCAATCAACGACTGACCTCAGGAATGTCTTCTTGATAGCATTAGCATGCACAACATGGGAGGAAACAAATCATTCACTACTGACCCTCATCTATTGTTCATGATAGGAGAGTTCACCATATATATATATATATGAAAATCTACTAATCAGTTATAACAGTATTTCAAAATTTTTCAGATTTTCATATATATATATATATATATATATATATATATATGGTGGAGGGTCAGTAGTGAATAATTTGTTTCCTCCCATGATGTGCATGCTAATGCTATCAAGAAGACATTTTGTGTTTCCTTGAGTGTGAGGGCAGCCCAGCCTTGCTGCAAGCTATGAAGCCACACTGACTGATGGAATTTCTTAAAGCAGAAGTCAGATGTTTTCATTTTAAAGTTAGACAGAGCTGATCTTGATCTTTCAGTCTATTTTCTTCAAAGCTCTTTAATCTAGCAAAACATTTCTGATTTGATGCTAGATTTTCCAAAGCAGTCACATTAATTTTGAGGCATTTCAAATTGTCCTTCAATTTGTCTTTATAGCGAAAGAGTGGACATCCAATAGAATGCTTAGCATTTTGGTAATTGTCCGTATAATATCTTCTTTGAAAGCCTGTTCTTATTCATTCTGACAATGTGACCAGCCCACCTAAGCTGAACCCTTGCTAGTAAGATTTCAATGCCAGCAATGTTACATTTTTTTCATATTGTACTATTTTTCCCTCAATCATCCCATTTTATAATGCAAATGAAGACTGTGCATTTGAAAGACGTCAAGTTGGTTTATGAGCTTGCAGTAAGTTTCAGCACAATATAGCCGAATTGAAAGCACAACTGCTCTGTAGATATCAATTCTTATTTTAAGAGGTACATCTTTGGTATTCCATAATCAGTGCTTCAAATTGCTGAATGCAATGCTTGTTTTACCTATTCTGGAATGGATCTTTTTGTCTATTTTTCCATTAGAAGTGACTGTTGATCCAAGATATTTAAACATGTCAACAATTCTTAATGCTTTTCCATCAATGAAGACAGATGGATTTACAAGACATGGATTGCATGCTGTGGGCTGGTACAGTAGGTCAGTTTTCTTTATACGTCCAAATCATTTTGATGTCTCAGAGAATTTATCAAGAATGGTCTGGATGTCTTCTAAGCTGTGTGCTAATATATATATATTAGAGAGAAACAGACTTCATTTTGCCATATTTGGTAAAGAAAAAAATATTTGCATTTTTATTCTTTTGAGTTAAATATAGAAACCAAACTTCTACAAAGAAAATATAACTCTGCATTTACTCTATGACCCACCTAAGTTTCACTGTGTACCAAGTAATCATTTTTATCCAAATTAATGTCTTGCATATAACATTAAAAATGCAAATTTTCTTCAGTTCTTTTGTCTTCTTTGCTCAATTCTGTTATTGTTCAACATTTTCATTAATCACCTTAATCATATGGCATTAAAGAGCTAAAAATTGACATAATTCTGCCAATTTTTGGAATTGGATGCTCAAATTTTGTGGATTGTCTAACATTAACAAAGAAAAAATTTCAGAAAACTTGAATTTGGTGGATGACAATTTTACTTTTTTCTGGGCTATTTGCCATGGAATTACCCAACTAATAGTTTTGCTTACTAGTTCATCAGGCAAGAATAGGATCATTCAATATGTATTGAGTTTCTTTACTGGCATGTAAAATGCTGCAAATATGTAGGATATTGACAAACTATGCCAAGTTGTTTTTTCATTTTATTTTTGTTTATTTTATTCTATAGTTTGAAGATTTTAAACTACTGTTGATCATTATCTTGAACATAACTTTCTGTAATGTTGAAATCCAGAAAATTGAGATGCTGTTTTGTTTTATTCATTTTCTGTGGGTATTCAGTCTTTTTAAAAACTCAATCTTTTCCTTTATTTCAAACTCATTCTTTCTATTTAAACTAACAGGTACTATCACTTTGGATCTTTGAATTATTTTTTCTTTACCACTAACTTCTGACCTCATTCTTCGATTTTTTAAATTTCCTAATCGCTACTTTCATTCTCTCCTTTTTCCTTATTTTTTTTTTTAAATTTCTATGTTTCTTTAATGAAGTTTTTCTTTTCTTCATTTATATTTTATTAGTTCGTCAATTCTCACTTGTATTCTTCTTCTTCTTCTTCTTCTTCTTCTTCTTCTTCTTTATGCATTGGTTTCCATTATGCAAATCTTGTACAAAATCAGCATGCTTAATTAAATGAGAAGTTGCGAAAACGAGACTCAGAAATACCTCTGCTTTGCCCAATCAGCTTTCGGTTTATTTCTTTAAAAACAAAAAGGGGATTATTACACCAATTTTGATTTTTTTTCTTGTTTTTTTCTTTCCTTCTACAAAATTGAATTATAATCAGTCGACCAACTTTTTAAGGTTGTTTATTTTAAACAATTTAGCTTATTTCAATTGTTACTTTTACCTTCTTTTTTAAAGTATTTTTCTATGTTCTTTAGATCAAGAAATGTTTTTAGTTTATTTCCTTTTTTACTTGTATTTTTCTCATTTAAATCCTTTTCATTCAACTTCATCAATTTAGTGATGAAGGGGTACTCAATCCCCAGAGCTCCAAAATTGGAACTTCACCATTAGATACAGTTTAACGCCATATTCAGGACACTAAAAAAACCCAGCGACTGCCTTCTAGCATATATATGACAAAAAGAGTTGGGGCTTACCATAAAGGCAATAAGGTTGAAACAATCATATAGGTGTTAGGACTTAACATGACCAACTCATTGATCAGAGGGGGCCTCTCTGACTGCCCATCTAATTTAGTCTAAGTAAGGGCCAAAGTGGAATGTTGCATGTCATGGACTGCTCAATCACCAAGAATCCATCCTTAAGCATCACGAGGTACCACCCATGACCAACAGGTGGTTCCAGTGGGGGAATCTTATCCCTCTGTAGAGGTGCAGTCGGTGTATTCTTCTGTCCCAGATGGTTGAAAATAGTAGTAATATTTCATCAACAGAAAGTGATATCAATATCCGCATAGGAAACATATGCACTGATATTGATAGGTTATCGATATGCCTTAATATCCGAAAATTGTCCACCAGCCTCTCTTTCTCTTCTTCTTCTTTCACTTCCTCTTTTTCTTTCTCTTCTTCTTCTTTCACTTCCTCTTTTTCTTTCTCTTCTTCTTCTTTCACTTTCTCTTTCTCTTCTTCTTCTTTCTCTTCTTCTTCCTCTTTCTCTTCTTCTTTCATTTCCTCTTTTTCTTTCTCTTCTTCTTCTTTCACTTCCTCTTTCTCTTTCTCTTCTTCTTCTTTCACTTCCTCTTTCTCTTTCTCTTCTTCTTCTTTCACTTCCTCTTTCTCTTTCTCTTCTTCTTCTTTCACTTTCTCTTTTTCTTTCTCTTCTTCTTCTTTCACTTCCTCTTTCTCTTTCTCGACACTCTGTTACTGAAGAATAAAAATGCAATGCACTGTTCAGGCCAAAATAGGTCGCTTTTATAGTCAAATAAAAGTTGCAATGTACCATGGGTAGTCACCCATAATGCCTCGCAACCTCTATAAAAAGTCCATTCTACCCCCTCCAACTTCTTGACACTTCTTACTCAGAGTGGGCATAATGGCGTACCGCATTCCTTCTTCCCCCATGGATAGTTTCGCAGGCCAGGCATCGAGGACGCTTTGAGTCAGGTAAGTTCGATCAAAGAATCAAGAAATTTAATGGTCTTTTTTATTTGGTTCTATTACTTCTGCTGTTAACCATTTTCTGTGTTCATGTCAATGTGAACCCTAAGAATTCTTGTAGTAGGGAGACTCAGGTGCCACATGGGTCCCAAGAAATAACACATTTCAAAAATAATAAACAATGATGAGTCCAATGTGACTTTTCAGCAGCCATTACATATATCTTTGAAAGACTTTCAAAAATTACAAAACAAGAACAAGAAGATGTAGAAGAATCATAAAAGATGAAGAAAAAGAGAGAATAGAAGAAGAGAAGAAGAAGAAGAAGAAGAAGAGAGGAGAAGAAGAAGAATAAGAGAGAGAGAAAAAGAGAGAGAGAATAATAAGAAAAAAAAGATGAAAAAGGATTATGAAAGAATTACAAAACAAGAAGAAGCAGAAGAAGAAGTAGAAGAATTGTAAAAAATAAAGAAGAGAGAATAGTGGAAAGAAGAAGTAGAGAGAGAGAGAGAGAGAGAGAGAGAGAGAGAGAGAGAGGCTGAAAGAATAATAAGAAAAAAGATGAAAAAGAATGATAAAATAATTACAAAACAAGAAGAAGCAGAAGAATCATAAAAGATGAAGAAAAAGAGAGAATAGAAGAAAAAAGAAGTAGAGAGAGAGAGAGAGAGAGAAGAGAGAGAGGCTGAAAGAATAATAAGAAAAAAGATGAAAAAGAATGATAAAATAATTACAAAACAAGAAGAAGCAGAAGAAATAGAAGAATTGTAAAAGATGAAGACGAAGAGAGAATAGTGGAAAGAAGAAGTAGAGAGAGAGAGAGAGAGAGGGGAGAGGGGGGAGAGGACATTCCCGCCCTCAATTGTCCATGTGTTTTCGTCCTCTTAATTACATCTACCCCTGAGCTTGAGAGATAAAATGAAACATTGACCCACAGTACTGCAATACATCTGATGACCTCGTCACAGTGGACACATCGACTAAGAGAAAATGATGACCAATACACCTCATGTCTTCTTTAAGGTATGTGTTTGCTAATGCATCATGAAAAAAAAAGTGTAAAAGTTAATTTTTGAAAGATATTGCAGGAGTTAAAAATTCAATGTCAGAAGGTTTGTATCATAAGTTAATAAAATCATCAACTTTATCGAAGGAGTAAAACATAAAACAATTCAAAATGGAAACTTAGTTCTGTTTTCCTCAAATAAAATTTTGTGTGAATCTATTCATTGTTAATTAAACAATTATTTTGAATATTTTACACAAGATTTCTTCACAAAATTGTAAGTATTTATTTATTTGTAAACTTTTTAATTAACTTCTTACTGAAAAAAGGGACAAGAATAAAATATGATTTTTAAAATTGATTACAAATTTTGCAAATAATTTTTTCCATTTAATGTAATAATACAATTTTTTAATTAATTTCATTTTAAAAAAAAATCTTTATTACAATAGAAAGGATTCAAATGTTGAATTATAATGAAGAGTTTTTATTCATTTTATCAATATTGAATAAAAAAGATAAATAAAAAGATATATAATACAGGGTTGTTCTTTATTCTATGTATTAATGTTTTGGGTACTGTGAAATGAGCAGTGACATAGTTTTAGTTATAGACAGATACCAAATCTCTATACTATTAGATGTAACTTGGTGAAAATAAAAATTGACACACATTAAGATTGAACATTCTCTCCTATGTGTATTCGCATGTGTCTTTTTAGATTGGGATTCCTTGAAAATGCTGATCCACACTCTTGGCAAGAAAATGGTTTCTCTCTTGTGTGTATTCGCATGTGTCTTTTTAAATCAAAATTCCGTGAAAAAGCTGCTCCACACATCTGACAAGTAAATGGTTTCTCTCCTGTGTGTATTCGCATGTGTGTTTTTAAATGTGAAATGTCTGAAAATGCTGATTTACACACCTGACAAGAAAAAGGTCTCTCTCCTGTGTGTATTCGAATGTGTTTTTTTAAACTGGATTTCTGCGAAAAGGCTGATCCACACTCTTGACAAGAAAACGGTTTCTCTCTTGTGTGTATTCGCATGTGTCTTTTTAAATCGAAATTCCGCAAAAATGCCGAGCCGCACTCTTGGCAAGAAAATCGTTTTTCTTCTGTGTGTATTCGCATATGGTTTTTCAAAGCAGAATTCTTTGAAAATTCTGATCCACACACTTGACAAGAAAATGGTTTCTTTTCTTTGTGTATTTGAATATGTTTTTTTAAATAGATATTCTTTGAAAATGTAGATCCACACAATTGACAGTTAAATAATTTTCTCCCAGAGTGTGTTTTTAAATGTCTTTTCACATTTGAATCCTGTGAAAATACTGATCCACTCACCTGAGCAGAACAACGTTCCTTTTCACAGTGTTTTTGCATGTTTCCTTTTAAATCTGTATTTGATGAAATTTTTCAATGAACAAACTTTGGAAGAATACTTAACCTAAAAAGAAAGGAAACATTATTAATGATAAAACATTAAAAGAATATTTACATACTAACATTTAACAATAACAAAAGATCATGTCTCAAAAGTTTTATGATCTTGAAAAAATAAAGTTCTCTTATTCTACACTGCTATTAAACAATTTATTAATGAGGAATAAACTGATATATAGGTACAGTCATTTTGGGGGTTTAAGGAGATAAATGCAAAATTCTATTGTGTATTTCATCGAGGGAAGGTAACTTTTTAATACGTTTGATGATCTGTACACAAAAATAAGATCGTTAGAAATAATTTTTTTAAATAGATAAAAATCTTGGAAAATATGTTGTGCAAAATTGCACATTTCTAAACTTACATTTTTAGATAGATTAAATCAAGTTTTATCTACGGTGAAAATATGGACTTCGACATAGCACCTTCCATACATTTAAAATTCTCTATTAGATTTTTAAGTGAATATTTTTTTAAGTGAATATTTTTTAGTGAATATTTTTTAAGTGAATATTTTTTAAGTGAATATTTTTTTTAAGTGAATATTTTTTTTAAGTGAATATTTTTTAAGTGAATATTTTTTAAGTGAATATTTTTTTAAGTGAATATTTTTTTTAAGTGAATTTTTTTAAGTGAATATTTTTATAGGCCAATTAAATCAGAGAAAATCCTTTTTTTTTTCATCAATTCAAAGAAAAATATTGTTTTTAAAAACTATGAGCCATCCCTTACCACCACCACCCCAAAAAAAAAACCGCTACAATAATTATTTTTTGAGTATAAAAAAAATAACACTAAATGAAAATGGGCTTCAGTGACAAGTGGAATTCTTGGACCTTGTCTTTTTGTTATATTTATAAATGATCTCCTGGAAATTATCAAATGCTACGCACAAATATTTGCAGATGATACAAAAATATATTCCACTGTTAATGATCAAAATGATACTGACAAAATCCAAACTGACATTAACAATCTTGTAGATTGGTCTGATAGTTAGCAAATGAGATTCAACACAGCTAAATGCAAGGTACTTCACATAGGAAGAAATAACCCTAAACACAAATATTCTATGAGAAAAAATCTCTCTAATGAAAGAGAAATACTAAGGGATACAGAGTTAGAAAGAGACCTTGGTGTGAATGTGGACCCTGAATTAAAATTTTCCAAGCACATAGGAATACAGAGGTCATATGAATTAATGGATGAAGAAATGCTGAAAAATTTGTTCACTGCATTGGTAAGACCTTATTTGGAGTTTGCTAATGTGGTTTGGAGCTCAAGACTCATCAAGGACACAAAACTCATTGAGGGAGTCCAGAGGAGAGCTACTAAATTAGTGAATAATTTAAAATCCCTTTTGTATGAAGAAAGACTTAGGAACATTGACCTACCAAGTCTGGTTTTCCGACGTATAAGAGGGAATATGATCGAAGCCTACAAATACACACATGGTTTTTATTCAATGAACTCTGACCTACTAAACATTGCTCAAAATACCTATACAAGGGGACATAAATTAAAACTCCTTAAAAAAACTTGTAAAGCAAATGCAAGACAAAATTATTTTAGCTACAGAGTGGAGAATACATGGAATAAACTACCTTCATCAGTAGTGAATGCCCCATCTCTAAACTCCTTCAAGGCAAAGTTGGATAATCTGTGGAATGATTATAAATATTCTGTGGATTTAAAATGAATATTCATAAGGAACAGCTGACAGGTCTCAGACCTAATATACTAGCTGAAAAGATATTATTATTATTATATTCACTCCTTTTGAGTTTTCACGTCAGCGTTATGGTCTTTCACTTGAGTCTGAGTGACAGCAAATCTCCTCAGGTCTCCAGGACTCTTCTGAGTATTCTGGCAGATTACAGCAGTGCAGCGTTCTGAATGGTTTCAATCCTTCCTCTGATATCCAAACTTTCCAAACCCTTTTCTAATCCTTTTGGGACTGTTCCAAGTGCACCAACCACAATTGGTATCACTTTCACTTTCATATTCCATAACTTTTTCAGTTCTCTGGCAAGGTCCAGATATTTGTCCATTATTGTTATTTACTCCTTTTAAGTTTTCACATCAGCATTAGCTGATGGTCTCTCACTGGAGTCTGAGTGATAGCAAGTCTCCTCAGGTCTCCAGGACTCTTCTGAGTATTCTGGCAGATTGCAGCAGTGCAGTGTTCTGAATGGTTTCAATCCTTCCTATTATTATTATTATTATTATTATTATTATTACAAATTTTCGCATAACTTTTTTCAGGTATTGAATTTTTCTATTTTTATTTTTTTTTTATGCATTCTTCAGGATTTGATCTTTCTTGAAAACTAAAAATTAGAGACTGGAAAATTTGTTTCTTCAAATGATCAAACATTCTCAATTGATAAAAAATTTAATACATTTCTTTTTTTATATATATGAAATAAGCTATTCATAATAAAATGAAGTCATTGAATAATTTGGTGAAAATTTCTTTAAAATCGGACAATCCCCTGATTTTCGGTAATAGCTTCAAAATTAAAAAATAGTTTCTTTTTTATTATCTCCCTTCCCTATACGTCCCTATTTAAAACTAGAAGGATTGTTAAAATTAAATAAATGGGGTGAGTGTCTTTGATAAGAAATATTTTATAAGGATTATCATTTTCTTATATTTATTCATGAATAAAAATAAAAATCCTTAATCTAATAGCAAAAAATCCTGTCTTATATTTACATTTGGCACAAATAATTTCAATTTTTTATTGGTAAAACTCTGACTAAAATGTAAGAAATTAAGAAAACGTTATATTTCTTTCTGTTTTCTCGTTTATTCAGCAAAATTAACACCTAAAACTTCCACATGATTTTTAGATTCATAAAGAAAAAAATATTTTCATATATTTAAAAATATTTAATCTTAATTCTTCTTTGTGAATAATAAAACAAAACAACACTTTCTTGCAAATGACTTATCGAAAGAAAATAATAGAACGTTATACTTACTTCCGTTTGATTACTTTTCCTTTTGGGCAATGCAACATTAAAGAAAAGAGAGAAAGTGTTAAATTTTGAATAAAACTAATATTTATTCAGGATGTTGGATTAAACATACAATTTTTTTTTCTTTAACGTACGTCGCAAAAATATTTTCTCGGGAGAAAAAACTCAAGGGAGATAATTCTGATTGTGATCCATGATTTGTTTAATTTTATTTCTTTTGGTTCCTAAATGAATAAATACAAGAAATAAGAATTTTAAAACGTTAAATGAAAATTAGAAATCAAACCAGTGAGTATCAAATACTGAAGGAACCCAGGCTACACAGAATAGCATACAAATTCTACTAAAAAATGTCATAATATTGACATTTTTAGTTGAATTCAGTATTATTCATGGTTCTTTTACTAAAAGACATTCCATAAAAAAACTTTTAAAAATCTTCTGATATAATCATTCAGACTATTATTTTAATAGAAAAAAATTAAAAATCATTTTTTATTTGTTCATTTTTTCAGATTTCATAAAATAAAATGGTGGTGGGTGGGGAGAGACCCAGTAAAAAATATTTCCCTTTATATATTTTAGAAAAAAAATATTTTAAACCTAATTTCATCAATAGGTAAATAATTACCGAAATTTTCGTGAAAATTTGACAGTTTCTTCATTGAATTTTTTAAAAAGCTAGTCGTTATAACTTGTTTTTGGCTACGTTAAATTTCAATTGATTTAATGGTGTGAAAATATAAACATTGTTTTAATTCATAATTTTCATTATTTCCGTAAGTTAAAAGATGTTAAAAATCATCAGGAGTTATTTTTAATGTTTCTTCTTTTGAATGGCTCAAAAATTTTGAAGATAATATTAATCTTCATTCAGTTAAATATGAAGGAAGGGTGTAAATTTGACTCAGCAGATTAGACATCCCTAATATTTAACCACTACTGATCCTACTTTTTGTTGACCATGTTCTTCCAGCCCAAAGCTGATCCAGCCTACCATCAATCCTCCTGCCTAACCCACAATCAATCCTGCCCCCTGCAGCAGTAGTCTCTATCCTCTAGGAACAACCAGACAAACTGTTCTTTTTAGAGCAAAACAGTTGAAAGTCTTTTCTCACAACTGCGATACTTTGCAGTACTGTGATGCTTAAGGACGGAATCCTGGTGGCTGAGCAGTCCATGACTTCCCATTCTGGTGTGACATCCCTATGTACCTGCCTACCTAGCACAGCAGTTTTTCAAGCTTCGTAAAAGAGTATCCGACTGACAACACCGAGCAAACCCCACTTTCCTCGTGTGAAAAACCTACTAGTTGGCTGGGTCTGTAGAAAACACTGACAGCACTGCGGTACTGTGGCAGAGGAGTAAAATCCCCTCAATAGGGCCACCTATTGGCCATGCATGATGACCTGTGATGCTTAAGGACAGAATCCTGGTTGCTGAGCAGTCCATAACAGACTCCACTTGTCCTTATTTAAACATTTTTAGTACTCATTCATTGAACCCATAGATAGGACCCTGGTTGCTGAGCAGTCCATAACAGACTCCACTTGTCCTTATTTAAACATTTTTAGTACTCATTCATTGAACCCATAGATAGGACCCTAACAGGTACTACTACTCCAGGTCAGAGTGAACCTGGAAATAATGGCAATAAAGGGGTGCACCAGCCAATAGTATATTTGAAATGTTTAACTTAATTAAAAGTGAGAGTAACACTCATTTAAAACGTAAAATGTAAAAATATCTAAATAAAAGAATGACCAAATTTAGTAAAAAGAAAATATTATTTGTTTAAATATTTTAGATGAGGCTTGATAATTTTTTTTTTGAATTTTCAGACTGTTATCCTTATCTTTATTGTGTTTCAGCCATAGATAGGACCCTAACAGGTACTACTACTCCAGGTCAGAGTGAACCTGGAAATAATGGCAATAAAGGGGTGCACCACATTTCCCAGAGTTCCAGAATTGGAACTTCCTGAACAGTTTGAGTTTAATGTCATACCCAGGACATTAAGACCCTCAACCACCACCTTCTAGTACATATATGATAAAAAGGTTTTGGACTTACCATAAGGGCAATCAGGTTGGGACAATCATGTAGGTTATAGGGCTTGACATGAGCAGCTGATTGATTAGAGGGGACATCTCTGCCTGTCTGTTTGGACTAAGTAAGGACCAAAGTAGATTGTTGCATGTCATGGACTGTTTAGCCTCCAGGATTCCATCCTTAAGTATCATGGATCACCACACAAGGCCTTGCAGATGGCCCTATTAGGGGAGGGGTATTACCCCTCAGCAGAAGTGCAGTAAGTGTAATCTAAAGACCCAACAGTGCTGGTAACTGGTAATTTAAAAAAAATATATCTGGTAAAATTAGATGTTAGTGTTATTTTCATTTTTGCCTTTTATTTGTTTGGAACATGTGTATCTGGTTTCTGTCTTCCCTAATAATTTATTAACCATTGTTACTGATATATAATGAAATATCTCAAAATGCGTATGGTTTGCAAAAGAAAAAAGCTGGAATTGTTGTGATGGTAAT
This sequence comes from Doryteuthis pealeii, assembly GCA_023376005.1. Taxonomy (NCBI): domain Eukaryota; kingdom Metazoa; phylum Mollusca; class Cephalopoda; order Myopsida; family Loliginidae; genus Doryteuthis; species Doryteuthis pealeii. The sequence goes on from CM042151.1 coordinate 101,999,380, forward strand.
TCCTTTTCGCTGCTTGGTGAAATGAGGGTAGGCGTTGGGTTGAAAGTCAGTTCTGGCTCTGCATGGCGTGAGGTGCAGTGAGGTGTGGGTTGGTATGGCGTGGATAATAAGTCAGGAAGGGCTCTGTGGCCGAGTCGTTTGTAGTGGATAGTGATGTGGGCAGATGAACCAGTGAATAGTAGTTGTAGTATCGTGTTGGCAGGGTACGATGTAGCTAGGTAAAAGTTGTATGTTGATATGGTGATTTGAGGTATCAGGCCGGCCATAGGGTGTGGCAAAGGGTTGAGTTGGTTGGTGAGATGCGAGTGTGTGTTGTGGTTGGTTCAGCTGTCCCTTTTGTCTTGCCTGCCGGCTGGCAATACTCATTTCTTAAAAACCCTTGGTCAACTGTCTTCGACTTTAAGTCGGCTTGTTTATATAGCAAAGGATAGGATCCAAAATGTTTTTGAAGGGTTTTTGGGGGAAGTTTTTTTATTGGTTGAAAAACATTAAATCGAGGATATTTTTATTGTTTATAAATTTTGATTTTCAACCGGAAGTATTTTTGGAGCCTATGCGTAGAATCATGTTAATTTGGTCACTTCGTTTTAGGCTACGTTTGAGTGAACTTCCATTTGGCATCAGCAACTTGAGTTTTGTTTTTTTTTAAATTTGTTTTGTTGGTGAGTGGATGTATTGTGTTAGTAAGGATTGTGAATCATGAGAGATATCTATTTCTGTTATAACATTACGTACATTTATTAATGTGAGTTTATTGTCTTTCTTTAACAGATATTCAGTGTTAGGTTATTTATGAGTGGTTGGTTTCAAACTAATACCGACTTAGAGCAGCACCATTTAGCAGACATGGGAAGTAATGTCCTTTTTGTGCCACCTAGCACAAAATAGTCAAAATAGATGCAATCCCTTGAGTATTTTTATTAGCCTATAAACTTTGTTGTCTAGTCTCATGTATCAAATGTTGCATAAGCAAATGTAGATATCTCCCGATTCACTAATTCAGCATTCAATCCACTCACACACCGCAATAATAAAAGATACATACATTCGCCAACAAAACAAACATAAGGCGGAGACGCCAAAATCGGAAGTGTCCTCTATCGTAGCCTAAAACAGAATGACCATTTTAACACATATCTGCACATGGGCTCCGATTGGGAGTTCTGCTTTGATAATCAATTCCTGACATTAAATAAAATAAAATTGGTAAATAAAATTCGCATTTTCATCCAATGAAAGCAATTCCCGGGTGAAATGAAAATAACTTCAATTGATCTGATTTTCGGCTGCGGTTCTCTATAAATAAACAGCTTTGAAAGGCAGACGACAGTCAGAGGTTCAGGCATCTAGCGAACACACACTAACGAGGGCTAGCAAGCGAAGGATACATCATACGCGGCCGATCACACCCCACCTACTTACCCAACCCTGACCTCACAGGCAGTCAAGAACAAGCGAACATCTCCACGTCATTCATTCGAATACAAAAAATATGCTAACTATCATAACACGATACGACCAGCGATCGACTTCAGAATAACCGAAACACAATATTCTGCCTACAACAACAACAACAACAACAACAGATATACCGCTTGATACAAGGAACAATTCCACTTCGTTCAGCAACCGCTAACGACTACTAAAAACACAACTGATTCGGCCACCGGATACTCACTGACTTTTTACTCAAGACATAACTCAATTCGAATACACACCAAACAAGCGCTCACAAGCGAAGATACATCACAAGGCAGCCGACCTCCACACATCCCAACCCCTGCTCTCACCGACCATCCTCACTTAAAGGAGCGGTACCAATTCTCCTACTATTATACACAATACAAGAATATCAAACACAATATTCTGCCTACAACAACAACAACAACAGATACACCAACTGATACAAGGAAATTCCACTTCGTTCAGCAACCGCTAACGACTCTAAAACACAAGACAAGCTCGCATAATCAACACCTAAACACTACAACTGATTCGGCCACCGGACACTCACTGACTTTTATTCAAGACACAACTATCACCAAAATTATCCTTTAAATTCATCTCTATCTTTTCCTCGCCTTTCATGTTCCTTATTTTTTCAATACAATTTTGAACTTAAAATCTGTGTTTTGTTCTTTTCCTCATCACCATACGCTTGCATGTTAATACTGTTTCACAAAAATTATAGCCAATAGAATATTTGAAATGTTTAACTTAATTAAAAGTGAGAGTAACACTCATTTAAAATGTAAAATGTAAAAATTCTAATAAAAGAATGACCAAATTTAGTAAAAAGAAAATATTATTTGTTTAAATATTTTAGATGAGGCTTGATAATTTTTTTTGAATTTTTCAGACTGTTATCCTCATCTTTATTGTGTTTCAGCCAATGTGCCCTCTGACCTTTAGGTGTTTTGTCAAACTCAAGAACCTTATTGTTAAACTTGGGAATCTTCATTATGAGATGAAGGCTCCTAAGTTTGACAAAAATACCTGATAAAGGCCAAAAAGGCACATCGGCTGAAATGTTGTGTATATAACAATAAAAATGAGGATAATAGTCAGAAAAATTTATAGCTCTGTTGGCTGGTTCTTTAGAAAACACTGACTGCACCTCTGCAGAGGAGTAAGAAATTCCTCCCACACCAATGAAGCCAGTAGTTGGCCATGGGTGGTGACCTATGATGCTTAATGATGGAACCCTGGTGGCTGAGCAGTCCATCACACTCAACACTCCACTTTGTTTTTACATAGAGTAGATGGCTGGTTGGAGAAGCCCCATCCAATCAATTGGCTGATCACATTAAGCCCTAGCACCTATGTGATTATTCTAACACTATTAGCCTTATGGCAAACACATTAACCTTTTTTTATCATATATATATTTACCAACTCTTCTGTAAGAGTAGGATGTGACACAAGGTCAATTTTTTAAGCAGAGTTTAAGAGGTTTGAATTAAGAGTTTTCCTTTTCCTAGACTGGTTACCTAGCCAAGGTTAAAGAGTGCAGTCTGCCCTACTATTTACCCATAACTGGAGGAGAATAGTTTGATGCATACCTTTCCCAAGGGTATTAGAGCTATGTGAAATGCAAATGGCATTTTCTAAGATTTGAACTCTGGTTGACGAGTTCATTTCCAACGACTCTATCCATTACACCATGCACCTCCCTTTTTATCACATATGTGCTAAATTGCCTACTTTTCACCTGTAGATATTTGTTTTGATAACATAATAGCTTATCTACAATGTATAAAATTGAAAATTTCATTTTGCACATATAAGAATTTAATCTTGTAAGTTTCCACATGTGGATTTTAAAATATTAACTCTGATCTACATGTTTCATCAGAATCCCTCCATTTTCCATGTGTCTTTATACATGGGAAAATGTTCATTGAAATATTTCTCAAACTTTTTGTTTGTCTTTCTAATTTTGAATTTGAACTTATCAGAAATGGCTGTCATTTATGTTTTTAAAGTGAAATTTGTAGAAAATGTTGTTAATCATGAATGAAAAAAAAATATTTGAAAATAAATTGTTTTAACATTAATGAAAAACAAAGAGAAGGAAAATACAGCTTTTTATTTAACAAATTATTTTTAATTCAAAATTCAAGGTTTTTTTTTCTTTTTAAATAATTTTTTTTTTTAATGAAAATACGAGGTTTCCCAAAAACTTTGACATCATTTTAAGAAATGATGTTAAAATATTTTCATCATTTTATAAAAAAAATTTTTTATCGTTTTATAAAAAAAATGTTATGAAAGTTTTTTTTAATAATTTCATGAAATTTTTTCATCATTTTTGTAATAAATTTTTAATAATTTTATGAAAAGAATTTAAGTTTTTCATCATTTTAGAAAATATTTTCACCATTTTATAAAAAAATGTTATGAAAATTTTTAATGAAAATTTTATGAAATTATGTCAATTCTTTTTATACTCTGCAGAATAAATCATTAGTTTTTTTAGGTTTTTTTCAAGAATTTATTGTATTTCTATTTGATGTATTTTTCTAAATAGATGTTCTCGTTATGCTAATAACTTTCCTAATATAGTGGTATGAATTTGTATACCATTATGTGTGACTTGGGTTTTTTTCCAGCATCTGATGCTCACTGGTTTGATTTAAAGTTTTCTTTTTTTTTTGTATTCATTAACATGATTACTGGGTTTATTTTATTTTTAAAAAAAAGAGAAAAAATGAAAAAAAAGAAATCAGAATTATCTCCCTTGACTTTATCTCTTGAGAAAATATTTTTCCATTGTTCGTTAATGAATAGAATAAAGGGATATGTATTTTTTTTAGTTTAATCCAATCACCTAAATAAATATTAGTTTTATTTAAAATTTTCACTTTCTTTCTTTTCTCTAACGTTGCATTGCCCAAGAGGAAAAGAAATCAGACGAAAGTAAGTATAACGTTCTATTATTTTCTTTCGTTACTCAATTACAAGATAGTGTTTTGTTTTTTAATAATAATAATATCTTTTTCAGCTAGTATATTTAGGTCTGAGACCTGTCAGCTGTTCCTTATAAACATTCATCTTAATTCCACAGAATATTTATGATCTTTCCACAGATTATCTAACATTGCCTTAAAGGAGTTTAGTTATGTGGCATTCATTATTGATGATGGTAGTTTATTCCATGTATTCACCACTCTGTTACTAAAATCTTTTAATATGAAATATTTTAATAAAAATATTTAATATGAAATATTTTAAACACGTTAAAAATATTTTCTTTTTTATGAATCTAAAACTCATGAGGAAGTCGTAGGTGTTAATTTTGCTGAAAACGAGAAAACAGAAAAGAAATATAACATTTTCTTTATTTCTTACATTCGTCGGATTTGTGCCAAATATAAAAACTAAAGACAGGATTTTTTTTTCAATAAAATTATCGATACTTATTTAATTTATAAATGAATACATGAAAATGATAATATTTATAAAATATTTTTTATGAAAGACACTTAACCCGTTTATTTCATTTTAGTAAATGTTGACAAAAATGTAAACAGTTGTGAGAATTATTTTCTCACCCCCCCCTCTCTCTTTATAACTTGGTAGCGAACTGATGAGGTAGTCGCCATTTCCCCATTGTTAATGCTGACACCCCCGCGTAGTGGTTCATACGAGGCGGGTGGAAAGAATTAGACAGTAGTACAAGCTGAAAGCGTGTTGGTTAAACGTGCATTCCGCATTCTTCTTCCCCCCTCAACTATTTGACCCAGTACGAGTAACAATGGGTCGCGTTTTTGAAGTGGTTAGCTGCAAAGCCCACTGAATTTCGCAACCATTTTATTTACCTGGTCTGGTGGCTACCCCACTAAAGCTCGCTACTGGCCCCTCCCCGCGGCGTCGGGATAAGCGCCTTATATTTTCCCGACACAGTACTTAATCATTAGGTACCACCAATTTTCCCTGTGAAATTTATCCCCACCCCGCCTATATTTAACACTATGAAATTGCATAAAGGTTTATATTATCTTCAAATTTTTTTGTCCATTTGAAAAAAGAAACATTAAACAAACTCCTGATGATTTAAAAAAAAATTTTCAGCTTACATAAATTATGAAAATTATGATTGAATAACAATGTTTTCATTTTCAACTGAAATTTAACTTAGCCAAAAAAAAGTTACAACAGGATTTTTTCACGAAAATTTCCAGAATTGCTTTTCTTTTAATGAAAATATGTCTGAAATAGTTTTTTCCTAAAATATATTAGGGGAATTTTTTTTCTTTCCTCCCTATTTTATTTTGTGAGATATGAAAAAAATGAACCCGAAAAGAACGATTTTTACTTTTTTCTATAAAAGTTAAGAGTCTGAATTTATATCAAAAGATTTGTATAAAAATTGAGACGGCAGTTTTTGTAGAAAAAAATTATGAATTCTGAAATAAAAATTACTAACAAATGTCATAATATTATTATTTGAAAACTTTTTTTTCTTTTTTAATTGATATGTACTATATTCTATTAAACGGTCAAGAAAAAAGAAAAATTTTTTAAAGAAATTAATTTTTAAGAGATTTTAAGACTTTTGTGTGCTTAAATAATTTTTTTTTTTTTTTAATGTTTAAAAATCTATTTTTGCGTGTACAAATCGAATTTTTCATGGATATAATTATATCACTGAATTTTAGAATTCAGGTGAACTAAAAATTTGTCTGATCCACGATATATTGATATTTTTAAGAGAATTTGTCATTTTTATTGTTGCGATCCACAACTTCTCAGATCCTGACTATACGACAGATCATAGAAGGGGTTCAAGCAAAGAGTCTAGAGGCAACGTTGCTATTCATAGATTTCTTCAAGGCATTTGATTCCATACATAGAGGGAAAATGGAACAAATACTACTAGCATACGGTGTCCCCAAAGAAATGTTTGCCACAATAAGGATGCTCTACAAAGACTCTAAAGCAAATGGTACGCTCACCTGATGGCAACACAGATTTCTTTGACATCACAGCTGGAGTCCTACAAGGAGATACATTAGCACCATATACATTTATAATATGCCTAGACTATGTACTCCAAAACACATTAGATACCATAAAAGAAAAAGTTTCACACTAAGAAAGGCAAGAAGCAGGTGATATCCCGCACAAACAGTCACAAATTCCGACTAACACTGATGACCTCATACTTCTTGCAGATACACTGGCACAGGCTGAGTCACTACTACATAGCTTAGAGGAGGCAGCAAAAATATCGGCCTCTATATGAACTTTGATAAACTGAGTTTATGAGTTTCAAAAGAAGGAGACGTCTCCATACTCGACAGTAAGCCTCTTAAGCCAGTTGAAACAATTCACATACCTAGGTAGTAATATCTCATCCACAGAAAGAGATGTTAATACACGAATAGGAAAGGCATGGTCGGCGACAAAACAAATTATCAGTCATATGGAAATCCGATCTCACTGACAAGTTAAAGCGACAATTCTTCCAGGCTGTGGTTATATCAGTACTGCTGTATGGCTGCACCACTTGGACCCTAACAAAGTGCCTTGAGAATAAGCTAGATGGGAGATGCACAAGAATGCTGCGTGCAGTCTTGAACAAGTTGTGGAAACAGCACCCCACAAGGAAATAGCTGTATGGCCACCTGCCCCCCCCCCATCTCACAAACCATCCGAATGAGACAGACTAGGCATGCAGGACACTGCTGGAGAAGCAAGGATGAGCTCGTCAGCGACGTTCTCCTGTGGAAGCCAACATATGGACATGCTAATGTGGGCCGCACAGCAAGGACCTACATTGACCAAATATGCGATGATGTTGGTTGCTGCACAAAAGACCGCCCAGGGGCAATGAATGATAGGGAAGGTTGGCGAGTGATTGTCATGAATATTCATGCTACTTGCGTGACATGATGATGATTGTTGAATAGTAATGTTTGATTCTTATAATATACGGAAGAGCGAAACTGACAATATTTGTAATACTTATTGTCTTTTCTTTGCTTCAGTTACACCATAAGTTCAACTAAAAAAATATTCAGGAGTTATTCTGAAACTACCATACAAAAAAAAATCTTTCAAAAATCATTGAAAACCAATAATTGGTTATTGAATATGCACAAGAAAACAATTATGTCAAATACAGCCACCCATACATTTAAATGTATAATTGTCAAAGAGAGATAATATGTAAATTTGCGGTCCACTTTCTTCCGAAAAATCACCCTTTTGCAGATAAAACGAACTGTCTTATTTATTTTTTAATATAACGGTGAGTACTTTTGCCCAGTCTGATAATTTGATCATTGAATTAACTGTTTTTCTTTGTAACAACTCTTTATGATCGTTACTTATTTTTTGCAAGATTTTTTTTTTAAAGTTCAAAAATATTTACTTTCATTTATTCAATATGGCCTAAACTGATCATGTGACCCAATAATGAGTATCACACCTATTAATCATTCTACAACAAAATTCAAATTTGAAAAGTCATTTTATTTTTATAATAAACTTCCTGCGATTATTATTTAATTTAAACCAGGAATAAAATTCTAAAGAAAATACTTAAATATTCAAAACTTGTTTAAAAATAATTTGGCTAAAATTCATTAATGCTTTTAGTTTTAAATAAAATTCAGAAATTGGAAAGGGAGGTAATAAAAATAATTTTCAAACTATTACCAAAAATCAGGGATTGTCCGATTTTAATGAAATTTTCACATGAAAACAAATTAAATTTATAATGAATAGCTTATTTTATTAAAAAAAACAAAAAACGGGGTGGGGTATATCAATTCAGGATGTTTTATCAATTCAGAAAGGTTTTTGACCTTTGGTCATTTAAAGAAAAAAAAAAAAGAAAAATTCCTGCCCCTAACTTTTACATTTCTAGAAAGATCAAATCCTGAAGAACACATAAAAGAATAAAAATTCAGTACCCAAAAAAAGTTATTATTTAAAATTTAAAAGTTATTTTCTTAAAAGGCAAAAGATGATTTTTGTAGTGTGTGTGTGTGTGTGTGTGTGTGTTTTTTTGGGGGGGTATGTTTTTTTGGGTTTTTTTTAGTTTTAAAAACAATATTTTTCTTTGAATTGATACAAAAAAGTATTTGTCTTTGATGCAATCGGTTTATTTTTATTCACTTAAAATTTTGTAGTGAATTTTAAATGTCTTAAAATGCTATGTTAAAGTTGATATTTAAACCCTATGTTACATAAACAATAATAGATATCTCCCGATTCACTAATTACCAATTCAATTCGCACACACACCGCAATAAAAAAGATACACACACTCGACAACAAACAAAACATAAGTTGCTGACGCCAAAACGGAAGTGAACTATACAGTAGCCAAAAAAGAAGTGACCAATTTAACACGTTTTATGGTAGCATGTAGTGCACAATTCAAAACAAATCAGAATGTTATATGTGCAGTACTATAAATCATATTGCTATCATGATTCTAGTTTAATGAGAAGTTTTACTTTGTTTTTATTGTAACTGATTCCTACCGGAGTCATTTTGATCCATTGGTCTTCATTTGTGTGATTCAAGTTTATTACTTTTGAGAATAAATACTTATTTAGTTCCCTCCAATGTTAATGTTAGAATCAGAAATAAAGTCAGTTTTTTCCAGGGGAAAGTAATGCGAGTTCAAGCAGAGATTTACTTTCATTGTAAATGATTCTTATTAGAGTCATTTTGATCCAATGAAGTGCAATGCTATGCACAAAATTGTATTGCAAATTCTAATTTCAAATGAAGGTCTGTTTGTTTCTCTTTATATCGTGCATGACAATTTTTGTTTTGTTTATTCAATGAACAATTTGCTGGAAAAATTAGTGGTCTATACTTTTCAGAACAAAATTACAATTTCTCTCTTGTTTTGAAATGACCCACTGAGGTTGATATGCCGTAAAACAAAACAAACCTTAGACCTAGTTAAGGATCAATTTACGCACCATGTTAACTTAATAAACTGTATTAAAGGTTAAAAAATTCCGCTGAATGTCCTACACTGTTTGGAGGTTGGCGATGATAACCTGATCAACCGTTTTTAGCCAAATAAAAAATATTGTGATTTCCTGGGTTTATTTAAATCACAGGAAACGTTATTCATTGGTTGTTACTCATGGATTTGTTTTTTGCCTTGTTTTGTTTTTTTTTGTTTTTTTTTGTTTTTTCTTTCTTTTTCCAAACTTTAGTAACAAAAAAACGAAAAAAAACAAGCTGTCATTTTATATTTCTTTAAGTTTTGGCAAGTTGAACACAAAGCCATCAAGTGTTTCATTAGTTACAAACAAATGCTTACCTTCCGAATTTTAAAATATACAAGCCTAAAAAATATTAAATTATCCCCCCCTCTCTCTCTGATAGCATGCATGCCCATAACTATCTCTCGGTTATGGCCCTGGTAGGCCTTCCACACGGTATCCAGAATCCATACAGAGTTGATTTTTGTAAGATTTTGCTGGACTGCCTACACAGTAGAACGATGGTCTTGTGTGATTCAGAGTAATTCTCAGTTGGTAGATCACCTGCCTCAGTACCACAATGTTTTGTATTTGTTACTGGCTGTCACTAATTCGGTGCATGTGTTGTACAGCTTGGACCTGTGCAGTAAAGTGGGAAGTTGATGGTAGGTGTGGCTCCACCTCTGACACAAACAAATCTCCCTGGTGTAGTGCTAGTGAAAAGGGGTTTAACTCCTTTGCTATCTGGCTGACACCAACAATAATAGGCCACTCCACATACTTAACTATTTAGTTCCCACCAATACTGATGGTTCAAATCAGAAATAAAGTCAGGTTTTCCAGGGGAAAGAAATGCGAGTTCAAGAGGGACTTAGTTTCATTGTAAATAATTTCTACTAGATTCATTTGGATCCAGTGATCTTCATTTTTGTGTTTCATATTTGTTATGTCTGAGAGTAAATAACCTATTTAGTTCCTGCCAGCATGGGTGATTAGAATCAGTAATAAAGCCAGGCTTCCAGGTACAAATGTTAAGCTATATAGAATACTTAACATAACACCTGTATCTGATCATGCTTAATAGAATGAGAATTCTACCTCCATGGATTGAATAATGGGGTTTGAGGTTATGTGAAGGCTTCCAAGTATAACATGAAATATCCGGAATTTGACAAGAAGTTCCTAAGTTTGACAGGAAACACTTGAAGAAGACCAGGGAGTATATCAGTCAAAACATTGTGTATATCTAATCAGTGGGGGAGGGGGGTCACAGTCAAGTCTGACTCAAGGCTCCAATCGACAGTCCAACCACTCCCAACTGTATCTCACTCCAAAAATCCAATATCCAAAACTATGTCTTGTCCCGCTCGTCTCGACAACAAAATACAACTGCAAGTCGTTCTCTCTGGTGTGTGATAATCAGTCCTTTAAATACACCCCAATTTCACCACATCCGGGCTCCTCACTCATAATTGTCCATGCAGCACATGCGACACTCGCCAGCACAGCGCGACCATCCACATCCGGGCCACTATGCCATTTCCTACTTCACCAATCGTCCACAGCTCTCACAATCTAAAGGAAGTGGGTTCGACTCTAGGTCAGTTCTACACGCCGAGCAAAGCCTAGCCCGCTTCGTTCGAGAATACGGCAAGTCTTCATGCCCGCCACCCTCTCCGTTACACCGTGTTGCACGAGGCAGATCTCCTCTCTCACTACACTCCCCCCTGATCTCGTGATCACAAAAATGGCAGGGAGATGGTGCTCGCTTTTGCTGAGTGCTCCTTCACAGAGGTGGCGGGTCTTCATCTATCTGCACATCATCTCCCTCGGTCTCGGCCACATCGTCATCGTGGGACTCCGCCATCACATCCTCTGCTGTTACAGGCCCCGTTCCAACCACCGACATAGTCCCTGACTCACTCTCGGACGACGTATCACTGTCTTCATCTTCATCAAACGCAGTTGGTCGATAGCGCCTGCGAAGATCCTTTATATGCCGTGGTACACCATCGACAAGAACAGTCTGAGGGCTGACTATTCGACTAACTTGGCCTTTGCCGAATTTAGTAGTGCAACGACTGTTCGGGGCTTTAACCCAAACCAAATCTCCTTCCGATACGGACCGTCCATGATTCTAGGAGATGGCGCAATCTCATCTAGCCCTTTTACATGCTGTTCATATTGGTAAATTCCGCTAGATGATGCAGTCGACGATGTTACTCCATCTTTAGGTGTTACATTGTACCAGTACTGTTACGTTTAATCAAATGATAAACGGTTTAGAACTTTTGGAATATTCTTACTAGACTGTCTGATGCCAAAAGCTGAGGTTGAGAGTCCCAGAATGTGACCCTAAAATTTTGCTTAGTCATGGCCGTAACTGACCTTGCGGAGGGAAACGAAAAACTGATACTACACTCATTGCTTTACCCACGTACGCAAAACGTACCGAGACAGGTGATGTCACGAGTTGGGGGAAGGAAGGGAAAGTGATCCCTATTGTCAGTGTCAGTTTCAACAGTTAGCACTCGGGACCCGGTCAGCGAAGGATAGTAGGATTCCCCACCTCACTTGGGACGGGAGAAAACCGTCCCTATGAAGAAAATTTGATGACTATAGACAGTTGGAATCCCAATGCCATCTTCATGCAGACCAGATAAATAACCAAAGGAAGGATATGTCCTAGAATAATCAACAGACGATGAACCAACCCACAAAGCTAAGTACAAACTTCTTCCGTTGTGAAAAATTATTAATTGATATGAAGAAATTCCGCCTAATGACATTATTAATCCTAGCCTGTCGGCGTCCGTCTCCTACTCTTCCCGGCTTATAAATTTTGAATTAAAATATTATGTTATAATAATATATATACATTGTTTTGTTATTTATTGCCAAATCTTATATGCATTCCCTCATCTTTCTTTGATAATCTCTGATGAAAAGCGCTGTATAGCGTTGAAACGATAGGCGTATGTAACAGTACACAGCCTCTTGAATAGTACATTGCATTCTGGTCGCAATTCTTTTAATGGTGCGATGACAGCGTTCCACTATACCATTACCCTCTGGAACATATCGCATTCGCATGCCCCGTGGGGGCATTGTCCGTTAATATTTCCACTGGCGGACCGTGTTCAAAGAAGACTGATCTTAACTGTCGTATGACCGTAGATGCATCTTGGTGAGCCAGTGGATGCCATATGGTGAACCGTGTTGGGCCGCAATCCGTCAGTGTCACAAAATGATTGCCATTATAATGGGTTATGTCCATACCCAACCTGTACCAATTACCCTGCACTTCGAGCTTCCCTTGTTTCCAATGAACTGGCACTGGATCTACTGTCTGACACTCTTCGCAAGCGTGTATGGCCGATTTAACGGCCGCTCTAGTAATTGATGGACATACTTTCCAACGAAATATGTTGTCTGCCGAATTCCAGGATGCCCACTCTGGCAATGTATGGCTTGGATACGATGAGGTGACAGTTGCTCAGTTACGACCGCACACAACGTTGGAGACGAGTCAAATCCTTGCTTCATTATGTCAAACCACTTCTTCGGTACTCTTGTTAATTCATCGGCTAGATTTTGCTCTGATGGAATTAGGGTGACATCAACCTTCAAACTAGATTCCTCAACCAGCCGTTGTATGATCGTCAATCTCCTTCGCACCAGCATCTCAGTTGCAGCTTTAGTCTTTCACTCTGGCTTTACCCATCGGGGTATCGGTCAACCAGTACACGCACAGAGAATCTGTATGGAGATGCACTACCTGAGCGTGCCACTGCAGCGCAAGATTAAGTCCTTTCAGTGTGGCGTTGGTTCCGCCAAATTTATTGTGCTGAGCGTCGTTTGTGGACAAAGCCAGCATGCGCGTCCTCTATAATAGCACCATCTCTTTCTAATACCACGCCTGTTGCTAGAGAGCTTGCATCTACCCATGCGTTCAACTCTCATCCGGCCACGGACCAATCACCTCGGGGGATCATCTTTGGCATACTTTGGTAACTACTTCAGCCATCATCTGCTAAGAGAAACATCATCCACTGTATCGTCCCATCCTCTTGTGACTGCGGCGTTAGCCCGTCTCTTAATTACTCCGGTTGCTGCACGGAAGCCACTTGCAGACCGGAAAGTGTCCCACCAGCTTCCCGGCAGACAGAAAATGATACGCTGCGTTAACATATCTGGGACTTCTGGGACAGGGCCCCCTCGTTTCCATGCAGGGTGCCGTGCTCCCCCCAACCTCAAAGTCCTAACCCTATAGCCCCATTTCTTTAAACGCTTGGTCTTTGCTTGTCAAACCGAAGGTTTCAGTTTCCTCCTGACTTCATCTGCTGACATTACATCCTCGTTTACGAAATATCATCGATAAGCTGACGTGGCTTCCACCCATCGGCTCCTCTTGCTCAGTCAACCTGCATTTACGATGGCTTTCATAATAAGCGGTAACAACGCATTTTGCCTGTGCTCTCGTGTTCATAGGTCCCTATTATGTGACTTTTGGCAATCCCGGGAAAAGTGGTTGGGGCCACCACATGTATAACATACGGGACCTTACGCGGCACTTGTGAATCTTTGGTGGTACTTTCCCGTTTGCGGACGTCGATGTGTCCGTTCTTACGGCTGCTGCTACATCACGGTTTTTCGTCCCTAGTAGTTAGCACTCTAGCTCGCGACATCAAATCTGCCATTGTGACCCCCCCCCCCACTGAATTAGAAAGCTATTTCGTCTTTTTATACAATGGCACAAATTCGACTTAGCCGAAATAGCTTCTAATCAGTGGGGGGGGGTCACAGTCAAGTCTGACTCCAAGGCTCCAATCGACAGTCCAACCATCTCAACTGTATCTCGCTCCAAAAAATCCAATATCCAAAACTATGTCTTTGTCCGCTCGTCTCGACAAACAAATACAACAGCAAGTCTTCTCTCCTGGTCTGTGATAATCAGTCCTTTAAATACACCCCAATACACACATCCGGGCTCCTCACTCATAATTGTCCATGCAGCACTGGCCGTGACATCGCCAGCACGGTGCGACGCCACCCACATCCGGCGCCACTATGCCATTTCCTACTTCACCGATCGTCCACAGCTCTCACAATCTAAAGGAAGTGGGTTCAAAACTCTAGGTCAGTTCTACACGCCAAGCAAAGCCCTAGCCCGCTTCCTTCGAGAATATGGCAAGTCTTTCATGCCCGCCACCCTCTCCGTCACAACTGTGTTGCACGAGGCAGGTCTCCTCTCTCACTACAGTATAAACAATAAAGATGAGGACAATAGTCTGAACAAATCTCAAATAACACTAATTATAAGCTCATCTCAAAAATTCAAACAAATGTCCTTTAAAATCTTATGAATCTTTGACAAAATTAGACAAAATTCCCGTATTTATATATTTCCATTAAATATATTCATTATTTTGTCTTCTGACTCCTGTGTTCAACAATGGAAATTTTTTTTCTTTTTTTCGAAATTTGTCTTGCATGGTTGAACAAGGACCAGGTAAATTGACAATTTTATATGACTTAGCCTGGAATTATATATAATGCATTGCAGTCAATTTAAATAATAAACTGATGTTAATGTCTATTCATCGATGATAGTGTCTTTTGAAAAACAGTGGAAAGAATTTTTCTCATCTTTCCATTAATGAAATGTCTTTTATATTCACATTGAAAACATCTAATAGAATTAAAAAAAGTCTATATTTAATATAAACAGATTAATTCACATTAGATGATATTCTTTTATTGTAGACACTAGAAAATACCCCACTTTAGTTATGACTTTAAGTTATTTTGGGGAATTACATTTGATGCATTGCAGTTAATTGAAATAAAACTGATTGTAATATTATTATTCCAAATAGTCTACTCTTTTATTTCTTAATGATAACTTTCGTATTCTTTTACAGATAACACAACAATATTTTTGCTAAGTGTTGCGAGAATCTACATGATTGACAACTCACAAGATAATTTTTTTCCTTGCATGAATCTCAGCATGTAAAACATTTTCCCTTAATGGTGAGAGCCTGTTAAAAACTAACATGGAAAAAAGATAACTCCAGCTTAAAACTGAAATTCCTCAGCATTTCTCCATGGCTATACAGAATTGAAACAGAATTGGAAACAGCACAAATGTAAGAGAAGCATTTCTGGCAAAGGTTGGTTGGCGACAGCAATCTTTCAGATTATATTCTAGTTGAAAGTGCCCCTAAAAACACACACTGAAAAGAAGGCCAATTTCCTGTGAAGTCTGTGGATCACGCATTTTTTCAGGGACTTCCCATTTAAAAAGACATGTGCACAAACACACACTGGAGCAGAAACCATTTTACTTGTGAAGTGCTTGCCAAACTGCCATTTTCAGACCCGTTCCACTTTGAGAAAACACATCGCAACACAACACTGGAGAGAAACCATTTTCTATGTGAAGTTTTGGATCGCATTTTCAGACTTTCAATTTTGAAAAAAACACCTGGCGAATACACACAGGAAGAAGAAACCATTTTCTTGTGAAATCCTGTGGAGTTAGCATTTTCTATCAATCAATTTAAAAAGCCATATGCGAACACCACTGGAGAGAAACCATTTCTTGCCAAAAGTTTTCGGTCAGCAGTTTTCAGAGAGTTACCGTCTGAAAGCACATATGCAGAATACCACACAGACAAGAATCAGCATTCTCTGTGCAACTATGTGGATGTCAGCATTTCTCTAAGAGCTTACCCAGTTTGAAAACCACATGCGAACGCACACGGGAGAGAAACCGTTTCCTGG
>CM042151.1:102015729-102041370 GCA_023376005.1 Doryteuthis pealeii
ATCAAGCTTATCCTTGGCTTCTCCAGCGTTCCTGCATGCCTAGTCTGTCTCATTCGATGGTTTGTGAGATGGGGGGGGGGGCAGGTGGCCATACAGCTATTTCCTTGTGGGGTGCTGTTTCCACAACTTGTTCAAGACTGCACGCAGCATTCTTGTGCATCTCCCATCTAGCTTATTCTCAAGGCACTTTGTTAGGGTCCAAGTGGTGCAGCCATACAGCAGTACTGATATAACCACAGCCTGGAAGAATTGTCGCTTTTAACTTGTCAGTGAGATCGGATTTCCATATGACTGATAATTTGTTTGTCGCCGACCATGCCTTTCCTATTCGTGTATTAACATCTCTTTCTGTGGATGAGATATTACTACCTAGGTATGTGAATTGTTCAACTGGCTTAAGAGGCTTACTGTCGAGTATGGAGACGTCTCCTTTCTTTTGAAACTCATAAACTCAGTTTTATCAAAGTTCATATAGAGGCCGATATTCTTTGCTGCCTCCTCTAAGCTATGTAGTAGTGACTCAGCCTGTGCCAGTGTATCTGCAAGAAGTATGAGGTCATCAGTGTAGTCGGAATTTGTGACTGTTTGTGCGGGATATCACCTGCTTCTTGCCTTTCTTAGTGTGAAACCTTTTTCTTTTATGGTATCTAATGTTGTTTGGAGTACATAGTCTAGGCATATTATAAATGTATATGGTGCTAATGTATCTCCTTGTAGGACTCCAGCTGTGATGTCAAAGAAATCTGTGTTGCCATCAGGTGAGCGTACCATTGCTTTAGAGTCTTTGTAGAGCATCATTATTGCGGCAAACATTTCTTTGGGGACACCGTATGCTAGTAGTATTTGTTCCATTTTCCCTCTATGTATGGAATCAAATGCCTTGAAGAAATCTATGAATAGCAACGTTGCCTCTAGATTCTTTGCTTGAACCCCTTCTATGATCTGTTGTATAGTCAGGATCTGAGAAGTTGTGGATCGCAACAATAAAAATGACAAATTCTCTTAAAAATATTAATATATCGTGGATCAGACAAATTTTTAGTTCACCTGAATTCTAAAATTCAGTGGTATATTATATCCATGAAAAATTCGATTTGTACAACAACCCTGTACGATAGGTACCACCAATTTGACCCTGTGCAATTTACCCCCCCTACATTTAACACAATGAAACTTGCAGAAAAATTAATATTTTCTTGAAAAGTTTTTTCCATTCAAAAGAAAAAAACATTAAATAAACTCCTGATGATTTTTAACATTTTTTATCAGCATACGAAAATAATGAAAATTATGATTGAAAAACAATGTTTTCATTTTTGCACTGTTAAATCAACTGAAATTTAACGTAGCTAAAAACAAGTTACGATAAGAGGATTTTTTAAAAATTCTATGAAAAATCAATTAATCGTCCGATTTTCACGAAAATTTCCATAAATGTTTACCATTGGATGTAAATACATCTGAAATAGTTTTTTTCTAAAATATATTAGGGGAATATTTTTTTACGATGTCTATCACCCCCCCCTATTTTATTTTATGAGATAAAAAAAAAAATGATGTGGAAAAAAAATTTGGTACTTTTTTTCTATAAAGATAAGAGGCTGAATAACTATATCAATGAAATTGTATAACTTACCGAATTATAGTTTTTTTAGGAAAAAATAATGAAATCGGAAATAAAAAGTGCAAAAAAATGTCATATATTTAATATTTGAAAACCTTTTTTTTCTTATGTAATTGGTATGTACTATATTCTATTAAATTGTCAAAAAAAAAATTTTTTTTTAAGAAATTAATTTTTACGAGATTTTCAATCTTTGTGTGATTAAATATTTTTATTTTCTGCGTGAAATAAATTAAATATATTTTTTTTCCTGTGGAAAAAAATCAAAATTTTTACTGATATTTAAAAAATGAATTTTAGAATTCAGGTGAACTAAAAGTTGGTCCGATCCGTGCTCGATTAATATTTTTAAAAGAATTTGTAATTTTTATTGTTGAATAGTAATTTTTGGTTCTTAGAATATATGGAAGGGCATAACCGTCATATTTTGTTTTTACAAAGAGACGAGACGCTTCTGAATAACAACCGAAGTTTGTTTTTCTTTGTTCAAAAAAGTTAAATAAGATAATTTTTTTCGCTATTAGAATACAAAGTAAGTTCACAGGATTATTTTATCAGTTTTTCTCTTAGAAAAAATATTCAAATTTTCATTTCATTTTCGATTTTAAAAAGTAATACCAAAACCGAAGACATTTTTAACGTCAATTTCACGGTGATATTTTACTATTAAATTTTTTCAAGTTTTATTCATGTTAATAGTAAAAACATTGTTTTTCGTTCATAATTTTCATTATTTTCCTAAGCTGAATTTTTTAAAAATCATCAGGACTTTTTAAAATATTTCTTCTTCGAATGCACAAAAAAAAAATTCTAGATAATATTTCAAGATAAAAAAAAAAGAATATCTTAAAAATCGTTGAAAACAAATAAAATCGGTTATTGAATATGCACAAGACAAAAAGTTAAATTAGTGTTATCCATACTTTTACTGGTTAATTGTAGAAGGGAAATAATTAGTAACTTTTCTGTCTATATTACGGTCTGAAAATTACCCTTTCGCATGTAATACGGGCAGGTTTGTTTATTTTTTAAGATAACGATGTAATTTTTCCCAATCGGATAATTTGATCTTTGAATTAACTATTTTTCTTTGTAACAACCCTGTACGATCTTTTTTTTACGAGATTTTTGATAAACAAAGTTCGGAAATATCTATTTCCGTTTTATTCAAGATGGTATAAACGGTCTGGTGGTACCTACTGTACGATCTTTTTTTTAACGAGATTTTTGATAAACAAAGTTCGGAAATATCTATTTCCGTTTTATTCAAGATGACCTAAACGGTCTGGTGGTACCTATTGTACACGCAAAAAAAGATTTTTAAACATAAAAAAAAAAAAAATTATTTAAGCACACAAAAGTTTTAAAATCTTTTAAAAATTAATTTCTTTAAAATTTTTTTTCTTTTTTCTTGACCGTTTAATAGAATATAGTACATATCAATTAAAAAAGAAAAAAAAAAGTTTTCAAATAATAATATTATGACATTTGTTAGTACTTTTTATTTCAGAATTCATGATTTTTTTCTACAAAAACTGCCGTCTCAATTTTTATACAAATCTTTTGATATAAATTCAGACTCTTAACTTTTATAGAAAAAAGTAAAAATCGTTCTTTTCGGGTTCATTTTTTTCATATCTCACAAAATAAAATAGGGAGGAAAGAAAAAAAATTCCCCTAATATATTTTAGGAAAAAACTATTTCAGACATATTTTCATTAAAAGAAAAGCAATTCTGGAAATTTTCGTGAAAAAATCCTGTTGTCGTAACTTTTTTTTGGCTAAGTTAAATTTCAGTTGAAAATGAAAACATTGTTATTCAATCATAATTTTCATAATTTATATTTATGTAAGCTGAAAATTTTTTTTTAAATCATCAGGAGTTTGTTTAATGTTTCTTTTTTCAAATGGACAAAAAAATTTGAAGATAATATAAACCTTTATGCAATTTCATAGTGTTAAATATAGGCGGGGTGGGGGTAAATTTCACAGGGAAAATTGGTGGTACCTAATGATTAAGTACTGTGTCGGGAAAATATAAGGCGCTTATCCCTACGCCGCGGGGAGGGGCCAGTAGCGAGCTTTAGTAGGGTAGCCACCAGACCAGGTAAATAAAATGGTTGCGAAATTCAGTGGGCTTTGCAGCTAACCACTTCAAAAACGCGACCCATTGTTACTCGTACTGGGTCAAATAGTTGAGGGGGAAGAAGAATGCGGAATGCACGTTTAACCAACACGCTTTCAGCTTGTACTACTGTCTAATTCTCTCCACCCGCCTCGTATGAACCACTACGCGGGGGTGTCAGCATTAACAATGGGGAAATGGCGACTACCTCATCAGTTCGCTACCAAGTTATAAAGAGAGAGGGGGGGGTGAGAAAATAATTCTCACAACTGTTTACATTTTTGTCAACATTTACTAAAATGAAATAAACGGGTTAAGTGTCTTTCATAAAAAATATTTTATAAATATTATCATTTTCATGTATTCATTTATAAATTAAATAAGTATCGATAATTTTATTGAAAAAAAAATCCTGTCTTTAGTTTTATATTTGGCACAAATCCGACGAATGTAAGAAATAAAGAAAATTTTATATTTCTTTCTGTTTTCTCGTTTTCAGCAAAATTAACACCTACGACTTCCTCATGAGTTTTAGATTCATAAAAAAGAAAATATTTTCACGTGTTTAAAATATTTCATATTAAATATTTTATATTAAATATTTCATATTAAAAGATTTTAGTAACAGAGTGGTGAATACATGGAATAAACTACCATCATCAATAATGAATGCCACATAACTAAACTCCTTTAAGGCAATGTTAGATAATCTGTGGAAAGATCATAAATATTCTGTGGAATTAAGATGAATGTTTATAAGGAACAGCTGACAGGTCTCAGACCTAATATACTAGCTGAAAAAGATATTATTATTATTAAAAAACAAAACACTATCTTGTAATTGAGTAACGAAAGAAAATAATAGAACGTTATACTTACTTTCGTCTGATTTCTTTTCCTCTTGGGCAATGCAACGTTAGAGAAAAGAAAGAAAGTGAAAAATTTTAAATAAAACTAATATTTATTTAGGTGATTGGATTAAACTAAAAAAAATACATATCCCTTTATTCTATTCATTAACGAACAATGGAAAAATATTTTCTCAAGAGATAAAGTCAAGGGAGATAATTCTGATTTCTTTTTTTTCATTTTTTCTCTTTTTTTTAAATAAAATAAACCCAGTAATCATGTTAATGAATACAAAAAAAAAAAAAAAAAAGAAAGTTTAAAGAAAACTTTAAATCAAACCAGTGAGCATCAGATGCTGGAAAAAACCCAAGTCACACATAATGGTATACAAATTCATACCACTATATTAGGAAAGTTATTAGCATAACGAGAACATCTATTTAGAAAAATACATCAAATAGAAATACAATAAATTCTTGAAAAAAACCCTAAAAAAACTAATGATTTATTCTGCAGAGTATAAAAAGAATTGACATAATTTCATAAAATTTTCATTAAAAATTTTCATAACATTTTTTTATAAAATGGTGAAAATATTTTCTAAAATGATGAAAAACTGAAATTCTTTTCATAAAATTATTAAAAATTTATTACAAAAATGATGAAAAAATTTCATGAAATTATTAAAAAAAACTTTCATAACATTTTTTTTATAAAACGATAAAAAATTTTTTTTATAAAATGATGAAAATATTTTAACATCATTTCTTAAAATGATGTCAAAGTTTTGGGGAAACCTCGTATTTTCATAAAAAAAAAAAATTATTTAAAAAGAAAAAAAAACCTTGAATTTTGAATTAAAATAATTTGTTAAATAAAAAAGCTGTATTTTCCTTCTCTTTGTTTTTCATTAATGTTAAAACAATTTATTTTCAAATATTTTTTTTTCATTCATGATTAACAACATTTTCTACAAATTTCACTTTAAAAACATAAATGACAGCCATTTCTGATAAGTTCAAATTCAAAATTAGAAAGACAAACAAAAAGTTTGAGAAATATTTCAATGAACATTTTCCCATGTATAAAGACACATGGAAAATGGAGGGATTCTGATGAAACATGTAGATCAGAGTTAATATTTTCAAATCCACATGTGGAAACTTACAAGATTAAATTCTTATATGTGCAAAATGAAATTTCAATTTTATACATTGTAGATAAGCTATTATGTTATCAAACAAATATCTACAGGTGAAAAAGTAGGCAATTTAGCACATATGTGATAAAAAGGGAGGTGCATGGTGTAATGGATAGAGTCGTTGGAAATGAACTCGTCAACCAGAGTTCAAATCTTAGAAAATGCCATTTGCATTTCACATAGCTCAAATACCCTTGGGAAAGGTATGCATCAAACTATTCTCCTCCAGTTATGGGTAAATAGTAGGGCAGACTGCACTCTTTAACCTTGGCTAGGTAACCAGTCTAGGAAAAGGAAAACTCTTAATTCAAACCTCTTAAACTCTGCTTAAAAAATTGACCTTGTGTCACATCCTACTCTTACAGAAGAGTTGGTAAATATATATATGATAAAAAAAGGTTAATGTGTTTGCCATAAGGCTAATAGTGTTAGAATAATCACATAGGTGCTAGGGCTTAATGTGATCAGCCAATTGATTGGATGGGGCTTCTCCAACCAGCCATCTACTCTATGTAAAAAACAAAGTGGAGTGTTGAGTGTGATGGACTGCTCAGCCACCAGGGTTCCATCATTAAGCATCATAGGTCACCACCCATGGCCAACTACTGGCTTCATTGGTGTGGGGGGAATTTCTTACTCCTCTGCAGAGGTGCAGTCAGTGTTTTCTAAAGAACCCGCCAACAGAGCTATAAATTTTTCTGACTATTATCCTCATTTTTATTGTTATATACACAACATTTCAGCCGATGTGCCTTTTGGCCTTTATCAGGTATTTTTGTCAAACTTAGGAGCCTTCATCTCATAATGAAGATTCCCAAGTTTAACAATAAGGTTCTTGAGTTTGACAAGAAACACCTAAAGGTCAGAGGGCACATTGGCTGAAACACAATAAAGATGAGGATAACAGTCTGAAAATTCAAAAAAAATTATCAAGCCTCATCTAAAATATTTAAACAAATAATATTTTTCTTTTTACTAAATTTGGTCATTCTTTTATTTAGATATTTTTACATTTTACATTTTAAATGAGTGTTACTCTCACTTTTAATTAAGTTAAACATTTCAAATATTCTATTGGCTATAATTTTGTGATAAACAGTATTAACATGCAAGCGTATGGTGATGAGGAAAAGAACAAAACACAGATTTTAAGTTCAAAATTGTATTGAAAAATAAGGAACATGAAAGGCGAGGAAAAGATAGAGATGAATTTAAAGGATAATTTTGGTGATAGTTGTGTCTTGAATAAAAGTCAGTGAGTGTCCGGTGGCCGAATCAGTTGTAGTGTTAGGTGTTGATTATGCGAGCTTGTCTTGTGTTTTAGAGTCGTTAGCGGTTGCTGAACGAAGTGGAATTTCCTTGTATCAGTTGGTGTATCTGTTGTTGTTGTAGGCAGAATATTGTGTTTGATATTCTTGTATTGTGTATAATAGTAGGAGAATTGGTACCGCTCCTTTAAGTGAGGATGGTCGGTGAGAGCAGGGGTTGGGATGTGTGGAGGTCGGCTGCCTTGTGATGTATCTTCGCTTGCGAGCGCTTGTTTGGTGTGTATTCGAATTGAGTTATGTCTTGAGTAAAAAGTCAGTGAGTATCCGGTGGCCGAATCAGTTGTGTTTTTAGTAGTCGTTAGCGGTTGCTGAACGAAGTGGAATTGTTCCTTGTATCAAGCGGTATATCTGTTGTTGTTGTTGTTGTTGTTGTTGTAGGCAGAATATTGTGTTTCGGTTATTCTGAAGTCGATCGCTGGTCGTATCGTGTTATGATAGTTAGCATATTTTTTGTATTCGAATGAATGACGTGGAGATGTTCGCTTGTTCTTGACTGCCTGTGAGGTCAGGGTTGGGTAAGTAGGTGGGGTGTGATCGGCCGCGTGTGATGTATCCTTCGCTTGCTAGCCCTCGTTAGTGTGTGTTCGTTAGACGCCTGAACCTCTGACTGTCATCTGCCTTTCAAAGCTGTTTATTTATAGAGAACCGCGGCCGAAAATCGGATCCATTGAAGTTATTTTCATTTCACCCGGGAATTGCTTTCATTGGATGAAAATACGAATTTTATTTACCAATTTTATTTTATTTAATGTCAGGAATTGATTATCAAAGCAGAACTCCCGATCAGAGCCCATGCGCAGATATCTGTTAAAATGGTCATTCTGTTTTAGGTAACGATAGAGGACACTTCCGATTTTGGCGTCTCCGCCTTATGTTTGTTTTGTTGGCGAGTGTATGTATCTTTTATTATTGTGGTGTGTGAGTGGATTGAATGCTGAATTAGTGAATCGGGAGATATCTACATTTGCTTATGCAACATTTGATACATGAGACTAGACAACAAAGTTTATAGGCTAATAAAAATACTCAAGGGATTGCATCTATTTTGACTATTTTGTGCTAGGTGGCACAAAAAGGACATTACTTCCCATGTCTGCTAAATGGTGCTGCTCTAAGTCGGTATTAGTTTGAAACTAACCACTCATAAATAACCTAATACTGAATATCTATTAAAGAAAGACAATAAACTCACATTAATAAATGTACGTAATGTTATAACAGAAATAGATATCTCTCATGATTCACAATCCTTACTAACACAATACATCCACTCACCAACAAAACAAATTAAAAAAAAAACAAAACTCAAGTTGCTGATGCCAAATGGAAGTTCACTCAAACGTAGCCTAAAACGAAGTGACCAAATTAACATGATTCTACGCATAGGCTCCAAAAATACTTCCGGTTGAAAATCAAAATTTATAAACAATAAAAATATCCTCGATTTAATGTTTTTCAACCAATAAAAAAACTTCCCCCAAAAACCCTTCAAAAACATTTTGGATCCTATCCTTTGCTATATAAACAAGCCGACTTAAAGTCGAAGACAGTTGACCAAGGGTTTTTAAGAGTATTGCCAGCCGGCAGGCAAGACAAAAGGGACAGCTGAACCAACCACAACACACACTCGCATCTCACCAACCAACTCAACCCTTTGCCACACCCTATGGCCGGCCTGATACCTCAAATCACCATATCAACATACAACTTTTACCTAGCTACATCGTACCCTGCCAACACGATACTACAACTACTATTCACTGGTTCATCTGCCCACATCACTATCCACTACAAACGACTCGGCCACAGAGCCCTTCCTGACTTATTATCCACGCCATACCAACCCCACACCTCACTGCACCTCACGCCATGCAGAGCCAGAACTGACTTTCAACCCAACGCCTACCCTCATTTCACCAAGCAGCGAAAAGGAATTACCATCACAACAATTCCAGCTTTTTTCTTTTGCAAACCATACGCATTTTGAGATATTTCATTATATATCAGTAACAATGGTTAATAAATTATTAGGGAAGACAGAAACCAGATACACATGTTCCAAACAAATAAAAGGCAAAAATGAAAATAACACTAACATCTAATTTTACCAGATATATTTTTTTTAAATTACCAGTTACCAGCACTGTTGGGTCTTTAGATTACACTTACTGCACTTCTGCTGAGGGGTAATACCCCTCCCCTAATAGGGCCATCTGCAAGGCCTTGTGTGGTGATCCATGATGGAATCCTGGAGGCTAAACAGTCCATGACATGCAACAATCTACTTTGGTCCTTACTTAGTCCAAACAGACAGGCAGAGATGTCCCCTCTAATCAATCAGCTGCTCATGTCAAGCCCTATAACCTACATGATTGTCCCAACCTGATTGCCCTTATGGTAAATCCAAAACCTTTTTATCATATATGTACTAGAAGGTGGTGGTTGAGGGTCTTAATGTCCTGGGTATGACATTAAACTCAAACTGTTCAGGAAGTTCCAATTCTGGAACTCTGGGAAATGTGGTGCACCCCTTTATTGCCATTATTTCCAGGTTCACTCTGACCTGGAGTAGTAGTACCTGTTAGGGTCCTATCTATGGCTGAAACACAATAAAGATGAGGATAACAGTCTGAAAATTCAAAAAAAATTATCAAGCCTCATCTAAAATATTTAAACAAATAATATTTTTCTTTTTACTAAATTTGGTCATTCTTTTATTTAGATATTTTTACATTTTACGTTTTAAATGAGTGTTACTCTCACTTTTAATTAAGTTAAACATTTCAAATATACTATTGGCTGGTGCACCCCTTTATTGCCATTATTTCCAGGTTCACTCTGACCTGGAGTAGTAGTACCTGTTAGGGTCCTATCTATGGGTTCAATGAATGAGTACTAAAAATGTTTAAATAAGGACAAGTGGAGTCTGTTATGGACTGCTCAGCAACCAGGGTCCTATCTATGGGTTCAATGAATGAGTACTAAAAATGTTTAAATAAGGACAAGTGGAGTCTGTTATGGACTGCTCAGCAACCAGGATTCTGTCCTTAAGCATCACAGGTCATCATGCATGGCCAATAGGTGGCCTATTGAGGGGATTTTACTCCTCTGCCACAGTACCGCAGTGCTGTCAGTGTTTTCTACAGACCCAGCCAACTAGTAGGTTTTTCACACGAGGAAAGTGGGGTTTGCTCGGTGTTGTCAGTCGGATACTCTTTTACGAAGCTTGAAAAACTGCTGTGCTAGGTAGGCAGGTACATAGGGATGTCACACCAGAATGGGAAGTCATGGACTGCTCAGCCACCAGGATTCCGTCCTTAAGCATCACAGTACTGCAAAGTATCGCAGTTGTGAGAAAGACTTTCAACTGTTTTGCTCTAAAAAGAACAGTTTGTCTGGTTGTTCCTAGAGGATAGAGACTACTGCTGCAGGGGGCAGGATTGATTGTGGGTTAGCAGGAGGATTGATGGTAGGCTGGATCAGCTTTGGGCTGGAAAGAACATGGTCAACAAAAAGTAGGATCAGTAGTGGTTAAATATTAGGGATGTCTAATCTGCTGAGTCAAATTTACACCCTTCCTTCATATTTAACTGAATGAAGATTAATATTATCTTCAAAATTTTTGAGCCATTCAAAAGAAGAAACATTAAAAATAACTCCTGATGATTTTTAACATCTTTTAACTTACGGAAATAATGAAAATTATGAATTAAAACAATGTTTATATTTTCACACCATTAAATCAATTGAAATTTAACGTAGCCAAAAACAAGTTATAACGACTAGCTTTTTAAAAATTCAATGAAGAAACTGTCAAATTTTCACGAAAATTTCGGTAATTATTTACCTATTGATGAAATTAGGTTTAAAATATTTTTTTCTAAAATATATAAAGGGAAATATTTTTTACTGGGTCTCTCCCCCCCACCACCATTTTATTTTATGAAATCTGAAAAAATGAACAAATAAAAATGATTTTTAATTTTTTTCTATAAAAAATATAGTCTGAATGATTATATCAGAAGATTTTTAAAAGTTTTTTTATGGAATGTCTTTAGTAAAAGAACATGAATAATACTGAATTCAACTAAAAATGTCAATATTATGACATTTTTTAAGTAGAATTTGTATGCTATTCTGTGTAGCCTGGGTTCCTTCAGTATTTGATACTCACTGGTTTGATTTCTAATTTTCATTTAACGTTTTAAAATTCTTATTTCTTGTATTTATTCATTTAGGAACCAAAGAAATAAAATTAAACAAATCATGGATCACAATCAGAATTATCTCCCTTGAGTTTTTCTCCCGAGAAAATATTTTTGCGACGTACGTTAAAGAAAAAAAAAATTGTATGTTTAATCCAACATCCTGAATAAATATTAGTTTTATTCAAAATTTAACACTTTCTCTCTTTCTTTAATGTTGCATTGCCCAAAAGGAAAAGTAATCAAACGGAAGTAAGTATAACGTTCTATTATTTTCTTTCGATAAGTCATTTGCAAGAAAGTGTTGTTTTTTTTATTATTCACAAAGAAGAATTAAGATTAATATTTTTAAATATATGAAAATATTTTTTTCTTTATGAATCTAAAAATCATGTGGAAGTTTTAGGTGTTAATTTTGCTGAATAAACGAGAAAACAGAAAGAAATATAACGTTTTCTTAATTTCTTACATTTTAGTCAGAGTTTACCAATAAAAAATTGAAATTATTTGTGCCAAATGTAAATATAAGACAGGATTTTTTGCTATTAGATTAAGGATTTTATTTTTATTCATGAATAATATAAGAAAATGATAATCCTTTAAAATATTTCTTATCAAGACACTCACCACCCATTTATTTAATTTTAACAATCCTTTCTAGTTTTAAATAGGGACGTATAGGAAGGGAGATAATAAAAAGAAACTATTTTTTAATTTTGAAGCTATTACCGAAAATCAGGGGATTGTCCGATTTTAAAGAATTTTCACCAAATTATTCAATGACTTCACTTTATTATGAATAGCTTATTTCATATATATAAAAAAAGAAATGTATTAAATTTTTTATCAATTGAGAATGTTGTTTGATCATTTGAAGAAACAAATTTTCCAGTCTCTAATTTTTAGTTTTCAGGAAAGATCAAATCCTGAAGAATGCATAAAAAAAAAAATAGAAAAATTCAATACCTGAAAAAAGTTATGCGAAAATTTGTAATAATAATAATAATAATAATAATAATAATAGGAAGGATTGAAACCATTCAGAACACTGCACTGCTGCAATCTGCCAGAATACTCAGAAGAGTCCTGGAGACCTGAGGAGACTTGCTATCACTCAGACTCCAGTGAGAGACCATCAGCTAATGCTGATGTGAAAACTTAAAAGGAGTAAATAACAATAATGGACAAATATCTGGACCTTGCCAGAGAACTGAAAAAGTTATGGAATATGAAAGTGAAAGTGATACCAATTGTGGTTGGTGCACTTGGAAACAGTCCCCAAAAGATTAGAAAAAGGGTTTTGGAAAGTTTGGATATCAGAGGAAGGATTGAAACCATTCAGAACGCTGCACTGCTTGTAATCTGCCAGAATACTCAGAAGAGTCCTGGAGACCTGAGGAGATTTGCTGTCACTCAGACTCCAGTGAAAGACCATAACGCTGACGTGAAAACTCAAAAGGAGTGAATATAATAATAATAATATCTTTTCAGCTAGTATATTAGGTCTGAGACCTGTCAGCTGTTCCTTATGATTATTTTCATTTTAAATCCACAGAATATTTATAATCATTCCACAGATTATCCAACTTTGCCTTGAAGGAGTTTAGAGATGGGGCATTCACTACTGATGAAGGTAGTTTATTCCATGTATTCTCCACTCTGTATAGCTAAAATAATTTTGTCTTGCATTTGCTTTACAAGTTTTTTAAGGAGTTTTAATTTATGTCCCCTTGTTAGTATTTTGAGCAATGTTTAGTAGGTCAGAGGTTCGTTGAATAAAAACCATGTGTGTATTTGTAGGCTTCGATCATATTCCCTCTTATACGTCGGAAAACCAGACTTGGTAGGTCAATGTTCCTAAGTCTTTCTTCATACGAAGGGATTTTAATTATCACTAATTTAGTAGCTCTCCTCTGGACTCCCTCAATGAGTTTTGTGTCTTGATGAGTTTTGAGCTCCAAACCACATTAGCAAACTCCAAATAAGGTCTTACCAATGCAGTGAACAAATTTTTTAAGCATTTCTTCATCCATTAATTCATTGACCTCTGTATTCCTATGTGCTTGGAAAATTTTAATTCAGGTCACATTCACACCAAGGTCTCTTTCTAACTCTGTATCCCTTAGTATTTGCTCTTCATTAGAGAGATTTTTCTCATAGAATTTTGTGTTTAGGTTATTTCTTCCTATGTGAGTACCTTGCATTTAGCTGTGTTGAATCTCATTTGCTAACTATCAGACCAATCTACAAGTTGTTAATGTCAGTTTGGATTTTGTCAGTAATCATTTGGACATTAACAGTGGAATATATTTTTGTATCATCTGCAAATATTTGTGCGTAGCATTTGATAATTTCCAGGAGATCATTTATAAATATACAAAAAGACAAGGTCAAGAATTCCACTTGTCACTGAAGCCCATTTTCATTTAGTGTTATTTTTTTTATCTCAAAAAATAATTATTGTAGCGGTTTTTTTTTTGGGGTGGTGGTGGTAAAGGGATGCTCATAGTTTTTAAAAACAATATTTTTCTTTGAATTGATGAAAAAAAAAAGGATTTTCTCTGATTTAATTGGCTTAAAAATATTCACTTAAAAAAAATTCACTTAAAAAAAAATATTCACTTAAAAAATATTAAATTTAAAAAAATATTCATTAAAAAAAATATTCACCTTCAAAAAAATATTCACTTAAAAAATATTCAACTTAAAATATTCACTTAAAAAAAATATTCACTTAAAAAATATTCACTTAAAAATCTATAGAGAATTTAAATTGTATGGAAGGTGCTAGTCGAAGTCCATATTTTCACCGTAGATAAAACTTGATTATTATCTACAAAATGTAAGTTTAGAAATGTGCAATTTTGCACAACATATTTTCCAAAGATTTTTATCTATTTAAAAAAATTATTTCTAACTGATCTTATTTTTGTGTACAGATCATCAAACGTAGTTAAAAAGTTAACCTTCCCTCGATGAAATACACAATAGAATTTTGCATTTATCTCCCTTAAACCCCCAAAATGACTGTAACCTAATATATCAGTTTATTCCTCATTAATAATTGTTTAATAGCAGTGTAGAATAAAGAACTTTATTTTTTCAAGATCATAAAAATTTGAGACATGATCTTTTGTTATTGTTAAAATGTTAGTATGTAAACATTCTTTTAATGTTTTATCATTAATAATGTTTCCTTTCTTTTTAGGTTAAGTATTCTTCCAAAGTTTGTCATTGAAAAATTTATAAATACAGATTTAAAAGGAAACATGCAAAAACACTGTGAAAAGGAACGTTGTTCTGCTCAGGTGAGTGGATCAGTATTTTCACAGGAAAATTCAAATGTGAAAGACATTTAAAAACTCACTCTGGGAGAAAATTATTTACTGTCAATTGTGTGATCTATATTTTCAAAGATATCTAATTTAAAAAAACATATTCAAATACACAAAGAAAAGAAACCAATTTTCCTGTCAAGTGTGTGGATCAAAATTTTCAAATAATTCTGCTTTGAAAACCATATGCGAATACACACAGAAGAAAAAACGATTTCTTGCCAAGAAGTGTGGCTCGGCATTTTTGCGGAATTGGTACGATTTAAAAAGACACATGCGAATACACACAAGAGAGAAACCGTTTCTTGTCAAGAGTGTGGATCAGCCTCTTCGCAGAAATCCAGTTTAGAAAAACAACATCCGAATACACACAGGAGAGAGACCTTTTTCTTGTCAGGTGTGTAATCAGCATTTTCGAGCTCATTTCACATTTAAAAACTCACACATGCGAATACACACAGGAGTAGAACCATTTACATTGTCAGATGTGTGGAGATGCTTTGTTCACAAGAATTTTTGATTTAAAAAGACACATACGAATACACACAAGAGATAATACATTTTCTTTGCCAAAGAGTGTGAATAGGCATTTTAAGAATCCCAATCTAAAAAAGACACATGCGAATACACAATAGAGAGAGAATGTTCAAGTCTTAATGTGTGTCATTTTTTTATTCTATGTTGATTTAAATTGTTTGGGTACCATGTGAATGACAGTGACCATAGTTTTTAGTTTACAGACTAGATACCAATTCTCCATACTAATTTAGAGTTAACTTTGGTGAAAATAAAAATTGACAACATTAAGATTGAACATTCTCTCTATGTGTATTCGCATGCTGTCTTTTTAGATTGGGATTCTTGAAAATGCGATCCACTCTTTGGCAAGAAATGGTTTCTCTCTGTGTGTATTTCGCATGTTGTCTTTTTAAAATCAAGAATCGGCGTGAAAAAGCTGCCTGCCACACAGTCTGACAGTAAATGGTTTTTCCTTCTCTGTGTGTATTCGCTGTGTGTTTTTTAAATGTGAAATGTCTGAAATGGCTGATTTACACAGCTTGACAAGAAAAAAAGGTCTCTCTCACTGTGTGGTATTGGTGTGTTTTTTTTAAACTGGATTTCTGCGTAAAGGCTGATCCACACTCTTGACAAGAAAAACGGTTCTCTCTTGTGTGTATTCGCATGTGTCTTTTTAAATCGAATTCGCAAAAATGCCGAGCGCACTCTTGGCAGAAAATCGTTTTCTTTGTGTGTTTCGCGATATGGTTTTTCAAGAGAATTCTTGAAATTCTGATCCACACACTTGACAAAGAAAATGGTTTCTTTTCTTTGCTGTATTTGAATATGTTTTTTTTAAATAGATTATTCTTGAATGTTTAGATCCACACAATTGACAAGTTAAATAATTTTCTCCCAGAGTGAGTTTTAAATCGTCTTTTTCACATTCTGGAATCCTGTGAAAATACTGATCCTCACCATGAGGCAGAACAACGTTCTTTTCACAGTGTTTTTTTGCATGTTTCCTTTTAAATCCTTATTTGATGAAAATTTTTCAATGAACAAACTTTGGAAAGAATACTTAACCTAAAAAGAAAGAAACATTATTAATGATAAAAACATTAAAAGAATATTTCATACTAACATTTACAATAACAAAAGATCATGTCTCAAAAGTTTATGATCTTGGAAAAATAAGTTCTCTAAATTCCTACGCTGCTATTTAAACATTTAATTAATGAGGAATAAACTATTTATAGTACAGTCATTTTGGGGTTTTAAAGGAGATAAATGCAAAATTCTATTGTGTATTTCATCGAGGGAAGGTAACTTTTTTAATACGTTTGATTGATCTGGCTACACAAAATAAGAATCGTTAGAATTAATTTTTTTAAATTTAGATAAAAATAATTGGAAAATAATGTTTGTGCAAATTGCAAACATTTCTAAACTTACATTTTAGATAGGATTAAATCAAGTTTTATGCTAGGTGAAAATATGGACTTCGACATAGCACGCTTACACATACATTTAAAATTCTCTATTAGATTTTTAGTGAATATTTTTTTTAGTGAATATTTTTTAAGGTGAATATTTTTTAAGTGAAATATTTTTTAAGTGAATATTTTTTTTAAGTGAATATTTTTTTAAGTGATATTTTTTTTTAAGTTAATATGTTTTAGGTGAATATTTTTGTTTTAGTGGAATTTTTTTAAGTGAATATTTTTAGGCAATACAGAGAAATCCTTATTTTTTTTTCAAATCAATTCAAAGAAAAATGATTGTTTTAAAAACTATGAGCCATCCCTTACCACCACCAACCCAAAAATAAAAACCGCTACTAATAAATTAATTTTTGAGTAAAAAAATAAACACTAAATGAAAATGGGCTTCAGTGACAAGTGGAATGTCTGCTTGTCTTTTGTTATATTTTTAAATGATCTCTGGAAATTATCAAATGCTACGTCACAAATATTTGCAGATGATACAAAAATATTTCCACTGTTTAATGTGCAAAATGAATACCTGAAAAAATCCCGAAACTGACATTAACATCTTGTAGATTGGCTTCTGATAGTTAGCAAATGAGATTCAACACAGCTAATGCAAGGTACTCACATCAGGAAGAAATAACCGGCTAAAACAAATATTCTATGAAGAAAAATATACTCTCTATGTAAAGAGAAATACTAGAGGGGATACAGAAGTTTAGAAAGAGACCTTGGTGTGAATGTGGACCCTGAATTAAAATTTTCCAAGCACATAGGGAGAGACAGGAGGTCATGACCACTGAATTAATGGATGTAAGAAATGTGTAAAAATTTGTTCACTGCAATTGGGTAAAGACCTTTATTATGGAGTTTTGGCTAATTGGTGTTGGAGCTCAAGACTCATCAGGACAACAAAAACTCATTGAGGGAGTCGCAGAGGGAAGAGCTACTAATTATGAATAATTTAAAAATCGCTTTTCATTGTATGAAGAAAGATTAGGAACATTGACCTACAGTCTGGTTTCCGACGTATAAGAGGGAATATGATCGAAGCCTGACTAATTACTACACATGGTTTTATTCAACGAACTCTGAACCTCTACAACAATTGCTGCAAAATACCTATACAAGGGGACATAATTAAAACTCCTTAAAAAAACTTGTAAAGCAATGCAAGACAAAATTATTTTAGCTACAGAGTGGAGAATCACATGGAATGAAAGCTACCTTCATCAGTTAAGTGAATGCCCATGTACTAAACTCCTTCAAGGCAAGTTGATAATCATGTTGGAATGATTATAAATATTTCTGTGGATTATAAAATGATATATCATATAGGATACAGCTGACAGGATTCTCAGACCTAAATATACGTTAGCTGAAAAGATATTATTTTATGTTATAATTAACTCTTTTGAGTTTTCACGTCAGCGTTAACTGGTCTTTCACTTGGAGTCTGAGTGACAGCAAATCTCCTCAGTCTCCAGGACTCTTTCTGCAGTATTCTGCAGATACAGCAGCTGGCAGCGTTTGATGGTTTCAATCCTTCCCTCTGATTATCCAAACTTTCATCCCTTTTCTATCCTTTTGGGACTGATTCAAGTGCACCAAACACATTGGTAATCACTTTTTACTTTCATATTCATAACTTTTGCAGTTTCTGGCAAGGTTCGCAGATATTTTCCATTATTGTTCCATTTAGCTCGCTTTTAAGTTTTCAAACATCAGCATTAGCTGATGGTCTCTCACTGGAGTCTGAGTGATAGCAAGGTCTCCTCAGGTCTCCAGGACTCTTCTGAGTATTCTGGCAAGATTTGCAGGCAGTTGTCAGATGTTCATGGAAGTGGTTTCAATCTTCTATTTTATTTATTATTTATTTTATTATTGGTGATTATGTAGCAGAATTTTCGTCGCCTAACTTTTTCAGGTATTTGAATTTTTCTATTTTTATTTTTTTTGTATGATTGTTCTTCAGGATTTGATCTTCTTGAAGAACTAAATAATTAGAGACTGGAAATTTGTTTTGGCTTCATACTAATTGGATTCAAAGCTTCTCCATGATAAATTAAATTTAGATACATTTCCTTTTTTATATATAGTTGAAATAAGGCTATTCATAATAAAGTGAAGTCATTGAATAATTTGGTAAAATTTCTTTAAAATGGACAATCCCCTGAATTTTCGGTGATCGTCAAATTTAAAAATAGTTTCTGTTTCTTATTTATCTCTTCCCTATACGTCCCTATTTAAAACTAGAAGGATTGTTAAAATTAATAAAATGGGGTGAGTGTCTTTGATAAGAATATATTTTATAAGGATTTATCCTTTTCTTAATATTTATTCATGAATACAAAATAAAATCCTTAATCTAATAGCAAAAATGCTGTTCTTATATTTACATTTGGCACAAAAATAATTTCAATTTTTTTATTGGTTAAACTCTGACAAAATGTAAGAAATTAAGACAAACGCTTATATTTTCTTTCTGTTTTATACTCGTTTATTATTCAGCAAATTAACACGTCTAAAATGCTTCCACATGATTTTTTAGTAATTACATAAAGAAAAAAATGATGTTGTTCAGATATTATATTTAAGATATTTAATGCTTATTCTTCTTTGTGAATAATAATAACTAAACACACTGTTCTGCAAATTGTACTTTGTATCGAAATGAAAATAATAGAACAGTTATACTTACTTTCCGTTGTGATTATTTTTTGTTTTTTTCTGTTTCTTTTTCCCTTTTTGGGCAATGCAACATTAAAGGAATATAGATGAGAAAGTGTTAAATTTTGAATAAAACTAATATTTATTCAGGATGTTGGATTACATAACAATTTTTTTTTTTTTACGACGGTCGCAAAACTATTTTTCTCGGTAGAAAAAACTTCAAGGGAGATTAATTCCTGATTGTGATCCATGATTTGTTTAATTTTATTTCTTTTGGTTCTAAATGAATAAATACAAGAAATAAGAATTTTAAAACGTTAAATGAAAATTAGAAATCAAACCAGTGAGTATCAAATACTGAAGGAACCAGGCTACACAGAATAGCATACAAATTCTACTAAAAAAATGTCATAATATTGACATTTTTAGTTGAATTCAGTATTATTCATGGTTCTTTTACTAAAAGACATTCATAAAAAAACTTTTAAAAATCTTCTGATATAATCATTCAGACTATTAATTTTAATAGAAAATTAAAAATCATTTTTTATTTGTTCATTTTTTCAGATTTTCATAAAATAAAATGGTGGTGGGTGGGGAGAGACCCAGTAAAAAATATTTCCTTTATATATTTTAGAAAAAAAATATTTTAAACCTAATTTCATCAATAGGTAATAATTACCGAAATTTTCGTGAAAATTTTGACAGTTTCTTCATTGAATTTTTTAAAAGCTAGTCGTTATAACTTGTTTTTGGCTACGTTAAATTTCAATTGATTTAATGGTGTGAAATATAAAACATGTTTTAATTCATATTTTCATTATTTCCGTAAGTTAAAAGATGTTAAAATCATCAGGAGTTATTTTTAATGTTTCTTCTTTTGAATGGCTCAAAAATTTTGAAGATAATATTAATCTTCATTCAGTTAAATATGAAGGAAGGGTGTAAATTTGACTCAGCAGATTAGACATCCCTACTATTTAACCACTATGATCCTACTTTTTGTTGACCATGTTCTTCCAGCCAAGCTGATCCAGCCTACCTATCAACTCCTCCTGCCTACCAACATCAATCCTGCCCTGCAGCGTAGTCCTTATCCTCTAGGAACAACCAGACAAACTGTTCTTTTTAGAGCAAAACAGTTGAAAGTCTTTTTCTCACAACTGCGATACTTTGCAGTACTGTGATGCTTAAGGACGGAATCCTGGTGGCTGAGCAGTCCATGACTTCCATTCTGGTGTGACATCCCTATGTCACTGCCTACCTAGCACAGCAGTTTTTCAAGCTTCGTAAAGAGTATCCGACTGACAACACCGAGCAAACCCCACTTTCCTCGTGTGAAAAACTACTAGTTGGCTGGGTCTGTAGAAAACACTGACAGCACTGCGGTACTGTGGCGAGGGTAAAATCCCTCAATAGGGCCACCTATTGGCCATGCATGATGACCTGTGATGCTTAAGGACAGAATCCTGGTTTGCTGAGCAGTCCTAACAGACTCCACTTGTCCTTAATTTAACATTTTTAGTACTCATTCATTGAACCCATAGATAGGACCTGGTTGCTGGAGCAGTCCATAACAGACTCACTTGTCCTTATTTAAACAATTTTTAGTACTCATTCATTGAACCCATAGATAGGACCCTAACAGGTATACTACTCAGGTCAGAGTGAACCTGGAAATTAATGGCAATAAAGGGGTGCACCAGCCAATAGTATATTTGAAATGTTTAACTTAATTAAAAGTGAGAGTAACACTCATTTAAAACGTAAAATGTAAAAATATCTAAATAAAAGAATGACCACAATTTGTAAAAGAAAATATTTATTTGTTTAAATATTTTAGATGAGGCTTGATAATTTTTTTTGAATTTTCAGACTGTTTATCCTTATCTTTATTTGTTTCAGCCATAGATAGGACCCTAACAGGTACTACTAACTCAGGTCAGAGTGAACCTGGAAATAATGGCAATAGGGGTGCACCACATTTCCAGAGTTCCAGAATTGGAACTTCCTGAACAGTTGTGAGTTTAATGTCATACCGCAGGACATTAAGACCCTCAACCACCACCTTCTAGTACATATATGATAAAAAGGTTTTTGGACTTACATAGGGCAATCAGTTGGGACAATCTGTAGGTTATAGGGTTGACATGAGCAGCTGAATTGATTAGAGGGACATCTCTGCCTGTCTGTTTGGACTAAGTAAGGACCAACGTAGATTGTTGCATGTCATGGACTGTTTAGCCTCCAGGATTCCATCCTTAAGTATCATGGTCACCACACAAGGCCTTGCAGATGGCCCTATTAGGGGAGGGTATTACCCCTCAGCAGAAGTGCAGTAAGTGTAATCTAAAGACCCAACAGTGCTGGTAACTGGTACATTTAAAAAAATATATCTGGTAAATTAGATGTTAGTGTTATTTTCATTTTTTGCCTTTTATTTGTTTGGAACATGTGTATCTGGTTTCTGTCTTCCCTAATAATTTATTAACCATTGTTACTGATATATAATGAAATATCTCAAAATGCGTATGGTTTGCAAAAGAAAAAAGCTGGAATTGTTGTGATGGTTAATTCTTTTCGCTGCTTGGTGAAATGAGGGTAGGCGTTGGGTTGAAAGTCAGTTCTGGCTCTGCATGGCGTGAGTGGCAGTGAGGTGTGGGGTTGGTATGGCGTGATAATAAAGTCAGGAAAGGGCTCTGTGGCCGAGTCGTTTTGTAGTGGATAGTGATGTGGGCAGATGAACCAGTGAATAGTAGTTGTAGTTATCGTGTTGGCAGGGTACGATGTAGCTAGGTAAAAGTTGTATGTTGATATGGTGATTTGAGGTATCAGGCGGCCATAGGGTGTGGCAAAGGGTTGAGTTGGTTGGGGGTGAGATGCGAGTGTGTGGTTGTGGTTGGTTCAGCTGTCCCTTTTGTCTTGCTGCGCGCTGGCATACTCATTTCTTTTAAAACCCTTGGTCAACTGTCTTCGACTTTAAGTCGGCTTGTTTATATAGCAAAGGATAGGATCCAAAATGTTTTGAAGGTTTTTGGGGATTGTTTTTTTATTGGTGAAAAACTTAAATCGAGGATATTTTTATTGTTTATAAATTTTGATTTTCAACCGGAAGTATTTTTGGAGCCTATGCGTGAATCATGTTATTTGGTCACTTCGTTAGGCTACGTTTGAGTGAACTTCCATTTGGGCATCAGCAACTTGAGTTTTGTTTTTTTTAAATTTGTTTTGTTGGTGAGTGGATGTATTGTGTTAGTAAGGATTGTGAATCATGAGAGATATCTATTTCTGTTATAACATTACGTACATTTATTAATGTGAGTTTATTGTCTTTCTTTAACAGATATTCAGTGTTAGGTTATTTATGAGTGGTTGGTTTCAAACTAATACGACTTAGAGCAGCACCATTTAGCAGACATGGGAAGTAATGTCCTTTTGTGCCACCTAGCACAAAATAGTCAAATAGATGCAATCCCTTGAGTATTTTTATTAGCTATAAACTTTGTTGTCTGTCTCATGGTCTCAATGTTGCATAAGCAAATGTAAGATATTCCGATTCACTAATTCAGGCATTCAATCCACTCACACACCGCAATTAATAAAAGATACATACATTCGGCCAAAACAAACATACGGCGGAGAGCCAAAATGCGGAAGTGTCCTCTATCGTAGGCCTAAACAGAATGCCATTTTAACACATATCTGCACCTGGGCTCCGAATGGAGAGTTTGCTTTGATCAATCAATTCCTGAATTACAATAAAATAAAATTGGTAATAAAATTCGCATTTTCGATCCAATGAAGCAATTTCCCGGTGAAATGAAAATAACTCTCAATTGATCTGATTTTCGCTGCGGTTCTCCTATAATAAACAGCTTTG
The DNA here is from genome assembly GCA_023376005.1 of Doryteuthis pealeii. Classification (NCBI taxonomy): domain Eukaryota; kingdom Metazoa; phylum Mollusca; class Cephalopoda; order Myopsida; family Loliginidae; genus Doryteuthis; species Doryteuthis pealeii. The sequence continues at coordinate 102,038,938 of CM042151.1, forward strand.
AAAGGCAGAACGAAGTCAGAGGTTCAGGCATCTAGCGACCACACTAGAGGCTAGCAAGCGAAGGGAACATCATACGGCGGTCGATCACACCCACCTAACTTGGACCCAACCCTGACTCTCACAAGGCAGTCAGAACAAGCGAACATCTCCACGTCATTCATTCGAATACAAAAATTAGCTAACTATCATAACAACGATACGACAGCGATCGACTTCAGATATTAACGAAAACACATATTCTGCCTACCAACAACACAACCACAACAGATATCACCGCTTGATACAAGGAACAATTCACTTCGTTCAGCCAACCGCTAAGACTACTAAAAACACACTGATTCGGCCACCGGATACTCCTGACTTTTTACTCAAGACATAACTCAATTCGAAACACACCAAACAAGCGCTCAACAAGCGAGAACATCAAAGGCAGCCGACCTCCACACATCAAACCCTGCTGCTCACCGACCATTCTCACTTAAAGGAGGGTACCAATTCTCCTACTATTTACACAATACAAGATATCAAACCAATATCTCTGCCCTACAACAACAACAACAACAGATACACCAACTGATACAAGGAAATTCCCTTCGTTAGCAACCGCTAACGATGCTAAAACACAAGAAACTCGCATAATCAACACCTAAACACACACTGATTCGGCCACGACACTCACTGATTTTATTCAAGAACACAACTATCACGCAAAATTATCCTTTAAATTCATCTCTATCTTTTCTCGCCTTTCAGTTCTTATTTTTCAATACAATTTTGAACTAAAATCTGTGTTTTTGTTCTTTTCTCATCATCCCCTACTAACAACGCTTGCATGTTAATACTGTTTATCACATTATAGCCAAATAGAATATTTGAAATGTTTAACTAATAAAAGTGAGAGTACACTCATTTAAAATGTAAAATGTAAAAATCATCTAATAAAGAATGAACCAAATTTAGTAAAAGAAAAATATTATTGTTTAAATATTTAGATGAGGCTTGATAATTTTTTTTGAATTTTCAGAACTGTTTCCTCATCTTTATTGTGTTTCAGCATGTGCCTCTGACTTTGGTGTTTCTTGTCAAAACTCAGAACCTTATTGTTCAACTTAGGGGAATCTTCATTATGAGATGAAGGGCTCTAAGTTTGACAAAAAATTACTGAAAAGGCCAAAGGCACATCGCTGAAATGTGTGTATATAACAATAAAAATGAGGATAATGAGCAGAAAAATTTATAGCTCTGTTGGCTGGTTCTTTAGAAACACTGACTGCACCTCTGCAGAGGAGTAGAAAATTCCTCCCAACCAATGAAGCCAGTAGTTGGCCATGGGTGGTGACGCTATGATGCTTAATGATGGAAACCCTGGTGGCTGCGCAGTCATCACACTCAACACTCACTTTGTTTTTTACATAGAGTAAGGTGGTTGGAGCAGCCCATCAATCAATTGGCTGATCACATAAGCCCTAGCACCTAGTGATATTCTAACACTATTTGCCTTATGGCAAACACTTAACCTTTTTTATCATATATATATTTACCAACTGCTTTGTAAGAGTAGGATGTGACACAGGTCAATTTTTTAAGCAAGTTTTAGAGGTTTGAATTAAGAGTTTTCCTTTTCCTAGACTGGTTAGCCTAGCCAAGGTGAACGAATGCAGTCTGCCCTCACTATTTTACCCACTGGAGGAGGAATAGTTTTGATGCATACTTTCCAGGGTATTTAGAGCTATGTGAAATGCAAATGGAATTTCTAAGATTTGAACTCTGGTTGACGAGTTCATATCCACGACTCTATCCATTACACCATGCACCTCCCCTTTTATCACATATGTGCTAAATTGCTATTTTCACCTGTAGATATTTGTTTTGATAACATAATAGCTTATCTACAATGTATCCAAATTGAAACTTTCATTTTGCACATATAAGAATTTAGATCTTGTAAGTTTCCACATGTGGATTTTAAAATATTAACTCTGATCTACATGTTTCATCGAATCCTCGCATTTCGCATGTGTCTTTATACATGGGAAAATGTTCATTGAAATATTTCTCAAAGCTTTTTGTTTGTCTTTCCTAATTTTGAATTTAACTTATCGAAATGGCTGTCATTTATTTTTAACAAGTGACTTTGTAGAAATGTATGTTAATCATGATGAAAAAAATATATTGAAATAAATTGTTTTAACATAATGAAAAACAAAGAGAAGGAAAATAAGTTTTTTAATTTAAACAAATTATTTAATTCAAAATCAAGGTTTTTTTTTCTTTTTTAAATAATTTTTTTTTTTTAATGAAATACGAGGTTCCCAAAACTTTGAACATCCTTTAAGAAATGATGTTAAAATTTTTATCATTTTATAAAAAATTTTTTATCGTTTTATAAAAAAAATGTTATGAAGTTTTTTTTTAATAATTTCATGAAATTTT
>CM042151.1:102041380-102250821 GCA_023376005.1 Doryteuthis pealeii
GTGTCATATGCTTCTCCAGGTCAAAAAAGACTGCCACTACATGTTGTGTTTTTTATATATGCTTCCCTGATGTAGGTCTCTAGTCGGATAGCTCTTTTTTCGGAACCCTGTTTGGAGTTGTAATTAGTTATTTGCTTCTAGATACCATGTCAGCCTTTTGTTGATCATCCGCTCCATTGTCTTGCAGAGGCAGCTTGTCAAGGCGATGGGTCGGTAATTTTGTGGATTAGTGGTGTCTTTGCCAGTTTTGGGAATGGGTATAATTGTTGCTTGTCTCCATGTTTCTGGGAATGTGTTACTTTTCCAAATATGATTATAAATGTTTAGGAGACATCTGAGAGATTCTTCTGTAGGTTTTTTTAAAAATCATTGTGAATCTCATCAGGACCGACAGCTGTATTGTGTGATTTTGTTATGGAGTCATTAAGTTCTGCTATTGTGAAAGGCTTGTTGTAATCTTCAGAATTTTTTGAAAGTAAAGTTTATGTTTCTCTTTCTGCAATTTTGTTTGGTTTTTTTGAATTTTTTGTTGGTTTGACAGGAAGAATTTTTTGAAAAGGTTTTAGCAAGTAAATCGGCAATAGCCTTTTGTTGTTACTTTTTCATTTCTTATTGAGAGGTGGTTTAATGGACTTGTTTTTCTTTTTCCCGCTATTTTTCTGATCATGTCCCACACTGTTTTTAATGTGGAGGAGGCATTTAGTTTATTTACGTAATTTTTCCATGAGTTTCTTTAGCTTCTTTAATTGTTTTCTTTGCCTTTGCTCGATAGAATTTGAATGAAATTAGATTGGGGGTTGTGGGTTCAGTTTGGATTTTCGTAGAGCAGTGCGTCGTAGTCGAATGGCCTCTTTTGCATTCCTTGCTGAACCATGGTCTGTTTTGTTTGGTAGATGCAGTATTAATATGGTATACATTTTTTTGCTATTGTAATTAGGTTTGTGTGAAATGGTCAATTGAGCAAGTATTATTCATTTTGTGTGAGGTATTTGCTGCATAGGGATTTGAATTTCTCCCAGTAGCTTTCTTCAAACTCCATCGAGGTAGTTCTTCTTCCTGGGGTGTATGCTTTCAATCACAATTGGAAGTGATCACTCCCGCAGGTGTCCTCATACACATTCCAGGAGAAATCTAGGCAAATTGAAGGGTCGCAGATGGTCAAATCTATTGGCTGAGTAGGTAGCAGAAGATGAGTCAAGGTGTGTTGAAGATTTTGTGTTGAGAGGCATAGGTTGTTATTGTTGATTATGTTTTCCAGTGTTCTGCCTCTTTGATTTGTGGTTTTACAGCCCATAGAGTATTGTAGCTGTAAAGTCACCTAGTAAGATATAAGGAGTAGGTAGTTGTAGTAGTAGATTGTTGATTTCTTCTTCCTTGACTGGATCATGTGGCGGGATATTGCGGTCGTAACTGAGCAACTGTCCACCTCATCGTATCCAAGCCATACATTGCCAGAGTGGGCATCCTGGAATTCGGCAGACAACATATTTCGTTTGAAAGTATGTCCATCAATTACTAGAGGCGGCCGTTAATCGCCATACACGCTTGCGAAGAGTGTCAGACAGTAGATCCAGTGCCAGTTCATTGGAAACAAGGGAAGCTCGAAGTGCAGGGTAATTGGTACAGGTTGGGTATGGACATAACCCATTATAATGGCAATCATTTTGTGACACTGACGGATTGCGGCCCAACACGGTTCACCATATGGCATCCACTGGCTCACCAAGATGCATCTACGGTCATACGACAGTTAAGATCAGTCTTCTTTGAACACGGTCCGCCAGTGGAAATATTAACGGACAATGCCCCACGGGGCATGCGAATGCGATATGTTCCAGAGGGTAATGGTATAGTGGAACGCTGTCATCGCACCATTAAAAGAATTGGCGACCAGAATGCTGTACTATTCAAGAGGCTGTGTACTGTTACATACGCCTATCGTTTCAACGCTATACAGCGCTTCATCAAGAGATTATCAAAGAAAGATGAGGGAATGCATATAAGATTTGGCAATAAATAACAAACAATGTATATATATTATTATAACATAATATTATTATTCAAAATTTATAAGCCGGGAAGAGTAGGAGACGGACGCCGACAGGCTAGGATTAATAATGTCATTAGGCGGAATTTCTTCATATCAATTAATAATTTTTCACAGGAAGAAGTTTTACTTAGCTTTGTGGGTTGGTTCATCGTCTGTTGATTATTCTAGGACATATCCTTCCTTTGTTATTTATCTGGTCTGCATGAAGATGCATTGGGATTCCAACTGTCTATAGTCATTCAAATTTTCTTCATAGGACGGTTTTTCTCCCGTCCCAAGTGGAGGTGGGGAATCCTACTATCCTATCGCTGACCGGGTCCCGAGTGCTAACTGTTGAAACTGACACTGACAATAGGGATCACTTTCCTTCGCTTCCCCCAACTCGTGACATCACCTGTCTCGGTACATTTTGCGTACGTGGGTAAAGCAATGAGTGTAGTATCAGTTTTTCGTTTCCTCCGCAAGGTCAGTTACGGCCATGACTAAGCAAATTTAGGGTCACATTCTGGACTCTCAACCTCAGCTTTGGCAATCAGACAGTCTAGTAAGAATATCCAAAAGTTCTAAACGTTTATCATTTGATTAAACGTAACAGTACTGGTACAATGTAACACTAAAAGATGGAGTAACATCGTCGACTGCATCATCTAGGCGGAATTTACCAATATGAACAGCATGTAAAAGGCTAGATGAGATTGCGCCTCTTCCTAGAATCATGGAGCGGTCCGTATGCGGGAAGGAGATTTGGTTTGGGTTAAAGCCCCAAACAGTCGTTGCCTACTAAATTCGGCAAAGGCCAAGTTAGTCGAATAGTCAGCCCTCAGACTGTTCTTTGTCGATGGTGTACCACGCTATAAAGATCTTCGCAGGCGCTATTCGACCACTGCGTTGATGAAGATGAAGACAGTGATACGTCGTTCACGGAGTGAGTCAGGGACTATGTCGTGGTTGGAACGGGGCCTGTACAGCAGAGGATGTGATGGCGGGTCCACGATGACGATGTGGCCGAGACGAGGGAGTATGATGTGCAGATAGATGAAGACCGCCACCTCTGTGAAGGAGCACTCAGCAAAAGCGAGCACCATCTCCCTGCCTTTTTGTGATCACGAGATCAGGGGGGAGTGTAGTGAGAGAGGAGATCTGCCTCGTGCACCGTGTAAGCGGAGAGGGTGGCGGGCATGAAGACATTGCCGTATTCTCGACGAGCGGGCATAGGCTTTGCTCGGCGTGTAGAACTGACTAGAGTCGAACCCACTTCCTTTAGATGTGAGAGCTGTGGACGATTGGTGAAGTGAGAAATGGCATAGTGGCCGGATGTGATGGTCGCGCTGTGCTGGCGAGTGTCGCATGTGCTGCATGGACAATTATGAGTGAGGAGCCCGGATGTGGTGAATTGGGGTGTATTTAAGGACTGATTATCACAGACCAGAGAGAACGACTTGCAGTTGTATTTTGTTGTCGAGACGAGGCGGGACAAAGACATAGTTTGGATATTGGATTTTGGAGTGAGTAGCAGTTGGGAGTGGTTGGACTGTCGATTGGAGCCTGAGTCAGACTTGACTGTGACCCCCCTCCCCACTGATTAGATATACACAATGTTTTGACTGATATACATCCCTGGGTCTTCTCAAGTGTTTCCTGTCAAACTTAGAACTTTCTTTGTCAAATTCCGGATATTTCATGTTATACTTGGAAGCCTTCACATAACCTCTAAACCAAATACCACTTACTTGGAGGTATGGTGTCATGAAAGACATGTACGATCTAGGGTTACGAGGAAGGCTGCCGCTATTTATAAAAAACTTCCTCTCCAATAGAAATTTCAGGGTACGTGTGGGATCCACTTTTTCTGACCTCCAAACTCAAGAAGGAAGGCATCCCACAAGGAAGTATCCTATCAGTAACTCTCTTCTCCATTAAAATAAATGATATAATAAATAGCCTCAATCCTATAATCAACTGCGCTCTCTATGTTGATGACCTTGTCATTTGCTATAGATCCACAGATATCCACAAAATAGAACGCCAATTACAGATGGGCCTCAACAAAGTGAACAAATGGGCAACAGACAACGGCTTTAAATTTTCAAAGACCAAAACTCAATGTGTGCATTTCTGTTCCTTAAGAAAAATGCACAATGACCCTACCATCAAACTTGAGGAAAGTGAAATACCTGTTGTTGATCAATATAAATTCCTGGGAGTTATATTCGATAAAAAATTAACTTTCATCCCACACATAAAACATTTAAAAAATAAATGTACCAGAGCCCAACAACTATTACGAGTAGTTGCCCATACTGAATGGGAGCAGATCAACAAACACTACTTAAACTATACAGATCACTAATCCGTTCCCAACTTGACTATGCTTGCTTTGTATATGGATCTGCTAGGAGGTCTTACCTCAAAGAGCTCAACTCAGACACCATGAAGGCTTAGGCAAGTCATAGGGGCCTTCAGAACTTCTCCAGTTGACAGCCTATATGTAGAGGCTTATGAGGCACCCCTACAGCTAAGATGCGAAAAACTAGCCTTGCAATACTACACAAAACTCAAATCCTGCCCATCCAACCCAGCTTATGACTGCACCTTCAACCAAGGATACAAAGAATGTTTTGAAAAAAAAAGAAAAATCAATAAAACCTTTTGGTCTCCGGATGGAACCTATCCTCAAAGAATCTAGAATTCCTCTCACAAATATCCATAAAACCATCATACCAAAAACACCACCTTGGATCATTAAAAAACCTAAAGTGATCCTTGAGCTAAGTGAACTTCCTAAAACAAAAACCCATCCTAGCACTTACCAAGACAAATTCCACAATGTTCTAGAACGCTACCCCAACCACCTCCACATCTTTACAGATGGCTCTAAGGACAATGACAAAACGGCATGTGCAGCTATTTTAAATAAAAAAATTGTAAGAAAAGCCCTTCCAAACGAAAGTTCCATTTTTTCAGCTGAAACCCGTGCAATAGATATAGCACTTGACATCATCTCTGAAAATAAAACACACAAAATATATCATCTTTTCAGACTCGCTCTCAGTCCTACTATCATTAAGAAATAAAAAAACTGGAAGACCCTCTCATCATTAAGCTCCTGAATAGATTAGACTCAATGTCTAACTCTAAGGAGATTATTATATGCTGGATACCAAGTCATATAGGAGTGAGGGGGAATGAAAGAGCTGACTCTGCAGCTAAATCGGCTCTAGATTTAATCCCTGACAAGTTCCAGATACCATATACTGATTTGAAAACCTAAAATTAATAGATTCCTTCATACAAAATGGCAGCAACACTGGAATAACTGTATCCACAATAAACTCTTCCTAATCAAACCGACTTTGGGAGGCTGCAGACCAACTTTAAGGAAGTCTAGAAAGGAACAAGTCATTATGTCCCGATTATGCATTGGTCATACAAAACTAACACACTCTTATATACTCAAACAAGAACAACAACCACAATGTGAAACATGTCAAACACCCCTGACAATCAAACACTTATTGATGGAATGCAGATTTTTTGCTCACATCAGAAAACATTATTTTAAAGCAAACAATATGAAGGACCTATTTGAAAATGTTAACATAGAGGATATTTTCTCCTTTTTGAGGGAAATAAAATTATACCATAGAATATAGACATGAAACAAATCAATATCATAGAGTATGATTCCTAATAATGCTAACACATTGTTAAAACCAATTACTAAATGTATATATATGAATACACAATATGTATAACAACCCAACCGCTAGGCATGATATAACCCTGGACGGGTTGATATGCCGTTAAAATTAATAAACCAACCAACGACCGCACACAACGTTGGAGATGAGTCAAATCCTTGCTTCATTATGTCAAACCACCTCTTCGGTACTCTTGTTAATTCATCAGCTAGATTTTGCTCTGATGGAATTAGGGTGACATCAACCTTCAAACTATATTCCTCAACCAGCCGTTGTATGATCGTCAATCTCCTTCGCACCAACATCTCAGTTGCAGCTTTAGTCTTAACTCTGGCTTTACCCGTCGGGGTATCGGACAAACAGTGGTACACGCACAGAGAATCTGTATGGAGATGCACTACCTGAGCGTGCCACTGCAGCGCAAGATTAAGTCCTTTCAGTGTGGTGTTTGTTCCGCCAAATTTATGTGCTGAGCGTCATTTGTCGGACGAAGCCAGCATGCGTCCTCTATAATAGCACCATCTCTTTCTAATACCACCCCTGTTGCTAGAGAGCTTGCATCTACCCATGCGTTCAACTCTCGTCCAGCCACGGACCAATCACCTCGGGCAGGATCATCTTGGCATACTTTGGTAACTACTTCAGCCATCATCTGCTTAAGAGGAACGTCATCCACTGTATCGTTCCATCCTCTCGTGACTGCACTAGCCCATCTCTTAATTACTCCGGTTGCTGCACGGAGCCACTTGCAGACCGGAAAGTGTCCCACCAGCTTCCCGCAGACAGAAAATATGATACGCCGCGTTAACATTTCTGGGACAGGCCCCCTCGTTTCCACGCAGGGTGCCATGCTCCCCCCAAACCTCAAGTCCTAACACTATAGCCCCATTCTTTAAACGCTTGGGGTCTTTGCTTGTCAAACCGAAGGTTTCCAGTTTCCTCCTGACTTCATCTGCTGACATTACATCCTCGTTTACGTAAATATCGTCGACGTAAGCTGACGTGGCTTTCCCCATCGGCTCCTCTTGCCTCAACACTGCATTTACGATGGCTTTCATAATAAGCGGTAACAACGCATTTTGCCCTGTGCTCTCGTGTTCATAGGTCCACTATTACGTTGACTTTGGCAATCCCGGGAAAAGTGGTTGGGGCCACCACATGTATAACATACGGGACCTTTACGCGGCACTTGTGAATCTTTGGTGGTACTTCCCGTTTGCTGGGACGTCGATGTGTCCGTTCTTACGGCTGCTGCTACATCACGGTTTTCGTCCCTAGTAGTTAGCACTCTAGCTCGCGACATCAAATCTGCCATTGTCTTTTTATACAATGGCACAAATTCGACTTAGCCGAAATAGCTTCTAATCAGGGGGGGGGGGGTCACAGTCAAGTCTGACTCAAGGCTCCAATCGACAGTCCAACCACTCTCAACTGTATCTCGCTCCAAAAATCCAATATCCAAAACTATGTCTTTGTCCCGCTCGTCTCGACAACAAAATACAACAGCAAGTCGTTCTCTCTGGTCTGTGATAAGCAGTCCTTTAAATACACCCCAATACACCACATCCGGGCTCCTCACTCATAATTGTCCATGCAGCACGTGCGACACTCGCCAGCACGGTGCGACCACCCACATCCGGGCCACTATGCCATTTCCTACTTCACCGATCGTCCACAGCTCTCACAATCTAAAGGAAGCGGGTTCAACTCTAGGTCAGTTCTACACGCCAAGCAAAGCCTAGCCCGCTTCCTTCGAGAATATGGCAAGTCTTCACGCCCGCCACCCTCTCCGTCACACTGTGTTGCACGAGGCAGGTCTCCTCTCTCACTACAGTATATAACAATAAAGATGAGGACAATAGTCTGAAAAATTCAAATAACACTAATTATATAGCCTCATCTCAAAAATTCAAACAAATGTCCTTTAAGATCTTATGAATCTTTGACAAAATTAGACAAATTCCTGTATTTATAGTAAATTCCATTAAATATATTTCATTATTTGTTTGAACAGTAAATTGACAATTTTATTTATGACTTAGCTGGAATTATATATAATGCATTGCAGTCAATTTAAATATAAACTGATTGTTAATGTCATCATGATGAAGTGTCTTTTTTGAAAACAGTGGAAAGAATTTTCTCATCTTTATCATTAATGAAATGTCTTTTAATTCACATGAAACTCTAATAGAATTAAAAAAAGTCAATGTATTTAATATAAACAGATTAATTCAATTAGATATATTTCTTTATTTGTTAGACACTAGAATACCCACTTTAGTTATGACTTAGTATGAATTACATTTGATGCATTGCAGTTAATTGAAATATAAATTGATTGTAATATTATTATTCCAAATGAGTCTACTCTTTTATTTCTTAATGATACTTTGTATTCTTTTACAGATAACAACAATATTTTTGCTAAGTGTGGGAATCTACATATTGACAACTCACAAGATAATTTTTTTCCTTGCTGAATTCAGCATGTAAACATTTTCCCTTAATTAACCTGTTAAAATAGACATGGAAAAAGAAACTCCAGTAAAATCGGAAATTCCTTCAGCATTTTCATTTGGTACAGAATTAAAAACAGAATTGGAAACAGACAATGAAGAGGAAGCATTTTCTGGCAATGATGGTGGGACAGCAATTTCAGAGAATTCTGGTTTGAAAATGCCCCTAAAAACACACACTGAAAAGAGGCCATTTCCTTGTGAAGTCTGTGGATCAGCATTTTCTAGGACTTCCCATTTGAAAAGACATGTGCAAACACACACTGGAGAGAAACCATTTTCTTGTGAAGTGTGCCAAACTGCATTTTCAGACCGTTCCACTTTGAGAAAACACATGCGAACACACACTGGAGAGAAACCATTTTCTTGTGAAGTTTGTGGATCTGCATTTTCAGACTGTTCCAATTTGAAAAAACACCTGCGAATACACACAGGAGAGAAACCATTTTCTTGTGAAATCTGTGGGTTAGCATTTTCTATCAATTCCAATTTAAAAAGCCATATGCGAACACACACTGGAGAAAAACCATTTTCTTGCAAAGTTTGTGGGTCAGCATTTTCAGAGAGTTACCGTTTGAAAGCACATATGCAAATACACACAGGAAAGAAAGCATTCTCTTGTGAACTATGTGGATCAGCATTTTCTAAGAGTTCCAGTTTGAAAACCCACATGCGAACGCACACGGGAGAGAAACCGTTTCCTTGTGAACTCTGTAAATCAGCATTTTCAGTAAGTTCAAGTTTAAAAAAACACATGAGAACACATACGGGAGAGAAACCATTTTCTTGTGAAGTGTGTGGATCATCTTTTACTCAGAATTCCAGTTTGAAAAGCCATATGCAAATGCACACTGGAGAGAAAGCGTTTTCTTGTGAAGTGTGTGGATCAGAATTTTTTAGGAGCTCCTATTTGAAAAAACACATGCGAATACACACTGGAGAAAATTAAGAAAATAAAAATAAAATATTCCATATAAAGAAAAGAAAATAGATTTAAAAAAAACAAAAAACTTTTTAATAGTTAACCCGAGGATGGTTTACCGAAATCTCATTAGAGATGAAATCAAGGTAAGATCCCCTCCAACACAACAGGAAGCGGAAAATTTCTGGAGGCCATTATATGAAGACCCTAAAAAACACTGAGAGGGTGAATGGATAGATGCGGTGAAGGAGGCCAACAAGGGCAAGTTAAAGATGCCAGCCTTGGAAATTACCCAAGAAACTCTCCGAAAAAAGTAGCTCACTTCAGCAACTTTAAAAACCCAGGAATTGACAATATACTAAATTTCTGGTTAAAAAAGTTTACAGTACTCCACGAACACTATGCCAAGGCATTCACAATAATCCTTAAGGGTGAAGAAGAGCCACCTGAATGGCTCACTATTGGCAATACATACCTCCTACCTAAAAACCAAGAGACCCATCTTGCCAATAAGTACAGACCAATCTGCTGTCCTACAACAACATACAAGGGGCTGATGCAAAATATAATCATCTAGCTGAGGGCAATGAACAGAAAGAAAAAAACTTGGCAAAAAGGACCAGCTACTAATAAACAAGACCATGCTGGAGGATTGCCGGAAGAGACAAAGAAACTTATTGATGGCGTGGATCGATTATAAAAAAGCTTTTGATAGTGTGCTCCACTCCTGGATACTCCGATGTTTGGAACTGTACAATGTCCATGAAGACAGAAGATTATTCTCCAGAAACAAATGGCCAGATGGCAAACAACAATAACATTAAATCACTTGGAAGGAAAAATACAGATCCAAACATTAGAATCCAACGAGGTATTTTTCAGGGAGATAGTCTATCACCGCTTCTTTTCTGCCTCACTATAGATCCACTTAACAAAGTCCTTAAATGCTGCAAAGCTGGATACAACCTCAGTAAAGGAAGAAACAAAGATGAAAATAAAAAAGTGAACCATCTACTCTTTATGGACGACCTCAAACTCTATGCAGAATCATAAAACAACTTGTCCCTCTGATAGAAACGGTAAAAAATTTCACAGAAGACATCTGCATGGAGTTAGGATATGAAAAGTGTGCTAAATGCACTATAAAAAAAGATAAAAAAGTGACAGCAGAACATCTTAAGCTGGACAATGGCTATATCAAAGACTTGGGAGAGGATGTTGCATACAAATACCTTGGCATTGAAGAGAATGTAATGGTTGAACATGGACAAAAGGAGAAAAGGAATATATCAGTCACCTTAAAAAAATACTGAAATCGGGATTAATACCAAAAACAAAATAACTGCCATCAACCAACTTGCAATACCTGTCATTTCCTATGGATTTGGTATTATTGACTGGCCACAATGCTACATCAATAGGCTTGATACCAAAACTAGGAAAATGTCATTAGTTATTATTATTAAATATTCATTTATGAAATATTTATTTTGTTTTATTACAAAATGTCTAAAATTGTTTGCCTTGTATTGAAACTTTTGAAAACGGAAAAACTTGAGTCATTTGTTATAACAATAAAATATTTATTCATAAAATGTTTATTTTGTTTGTATTCCAATATGTTTATCAGAATGATAGAAAAAGTATAGCAATAATATTCTGTCAATTTCTTTAAACCTAGCTATCATACAGTCCAAATCTAGCTCCCTTTTATTTCCACTTGTTTATCCCCTTCAAAGAATTTCTGCATGGAACAAAATTACCAGGCAGGTCACAATGGTAAGCTCACCTGAAATGGTGGATTCAGTTAATGCACTCATTTTGGCTGACAATTGAAGTTACATAGTTAACTTCTCTGAACAACTAGAAATTTCGGACCATATTACCTTTAGGCACCCGTTTTAGATCTTAATTAAGAAAGGACATGTTTTTCATTTACACCGTCAATATCCGGTTTGTTAGGGGTTAGGGTTAGGGGTTAGTTTTATAATATAAAAAAAAATCGTCTGTTAAAACAACCGGATATTGATGGTGTAAATGAAAAACATGTCCTTTCTTAATCGAGATCAAAAAAGGGTGCCTAAAGGTCATATGTTCCAAAATTTCTATTGATACAACATGCTAAATAGTACATAACCTTACCCTTTCTAAGGTCAGTTGGTGCTGGGTTCCTAAAATGTTGATAGCAAAACACAAGACATCATACATCATATTTACAGACCAGATCTGGTCCTCTCTGATTTTCACTTGTTTGTCCCATTCACAGAATTTCTGAATGGAACAAGTTTTTCAATGAACTATGAAGTGAAGACCATTGCAAGAAAATGGCTAAAAACTTTGCCCAAACAGTGATATGCTGAAGGAATACAAAAATTTGTTGTTTTTTTTTTTTCTTAGGAAAATGTGTTTTAATGAATAAAGATTGGCAAAACTTGCAAATCGGTTGGAAAATTAGGGTGACCCAGAAAAAACAGAACCCACAAATTTTGTAATAAAACTGTGATGGCAACACCCAGGTAATGACAGAGTCAACTGGTGAAGACACTTTTATTTGTAAAAATACGGGAGTTGTCATTTGTCCTTCTGTTTCGCAACTGATCTTCAACATGAAACTACAATATAATACACAACTAATAAATCAAAAAAGGAGGAAAAGTTTGCACACTGACACTAACCTTCTTGTCCCTTGGTTCCTGCCTGCTAAAAGAATTGAAAACTAGTGCCAAATGCACATGTGACTTTTACCGGTGTCGAACAGTGCTTATACCCACGCAATAGGATGGCCGAACAAAACAAGGGAGATAATTATCTTGCATTTACAAAAACTGTTAATTTTAACTAGGGGGGGTTAGGGTTAGGGTTTAGGGTTAGTTTAATGGGAAAATAAATAATTTGGATTCTGTTTTTTTTGGGTCACCCTAATTTTCCAACTGATTTGCAAGTTTAGCCTAAAGATTATATTGAAAAATAAAGAAAAATGAAGATTAATCCACAAATAATATAAATAAATGAATTAAATAAATAAAGTGTCTGATTTAGTTCAGTTGTTAGGCATCCGCCTAGGAATTGCAAGGTTCCTGGTTTGATATAGTCCCCACCAACTCAGCACGTGAGTAGTACAACTGAGTTATCTGATCTGTGCAGTAGAGTGAGGTGCTGACGGTACATGTGACACTCCACCTCAGCAAAAACTTTTTCTCTGGTCTAGCGCTAGCGAAAAGGGAATAGACTTCTTTGCTATCCAGCTGATTCTGACTACTCCACCAACTTTCCTTTTTTTATACAGATTAATTGTACATGTCAAGCCCTACCACCTATAAGATTGTCCTGACGCTATTGTCCTTATGGCTAACCACCCACCCCTTTTTATCATATATATGCTAGAAGGCATATATATGATAGATATATTTCTTTATTTGTTAGACACTAGAATACCCACTTTATTTATGACTTAGTATGAATTACATTTGATGCATTGCAGTTAATTGAAATATGAATTGATTGTAATATTATTATTCCCAATGTGTCTACTCTTTTATTTCTTAATAATACTTTGTATTCTTTTACAGATAACAACAATATTGAGAAAGAATAAGTTTGAAATTTAGGACACATTCAAGCGCATTCCAAAGGAAAAATGCATTTTTGCTAAGTGTGGGAATCTACATATTGACAACTCACAAGACAATTTTTTTCCTTGCTGAATTCAGCATGTAAACATTTTCCCTTAATTAACCTGTTAAAATAGACATGGAAAAAGAAACTCCAGTAAAATCTGAAATTCCTTCAGCATTTTCATTTGGTACAGAATTGAAAACAGAATTGGAAACAGACAATGAAGAGGAAGCATTTTCTGGCAATGTTGGTGGGACAGCAATTTCAGAGAATTCTGGTTTGAAAATGCCCCTAAAAACACACACTGAAAAGAGGTCATTTCCTTGTGAAGTCTGTGGATCAGCATTTTCTAGGACTTCCCATTTGAAAAGACATGTGCAAACACACACTGGAGAGAAACCATTTTCTTGTGAAGTGTGCCAATCTGCATTTTCAGACCGTTCCACTTTGAGAAAACACCTGCGAATACACACTGGAGAGAAACCATTTTCTTGTGAAGTTTGTGAATCTGCATTTTCAGACTGTTCCAATTTGAAAAAACACCTGCGAATACACACAGGAGAGAAACCATTTTCTTGTGAAATCTGTGGGTTAGCATTTTCTATCAATTCCAATTTAAAAAGCCATATGCGAAAACACACTGGAGAGAAACCATTTTCTTGCAAAGTTTGTGGGTCAGCATTTTCAGAGAGTTACCATTTGAAAACACATATGCACATACACACAGGAAAGAAAGAATTCTCTTGTGAACTATGTGGATCAGCATTTTCTAAGAGTTCCAGTTTGAACACCCACATGAGAACACACACTGGAGAGAAACCGTTTCCTTGTGAACTCTGTAAATCAGCATTTTCAATAAGTTCAAATTTAAAAAACCACATGAGAACACATACGGGAGAGAAACCATTTTCTTGTGAAGTCTGTGGGTTAGCATTTTCTATCAATTCCAATTTAAAAAGCCATATGCGAACACACACTGGAGAAAAACCATTTTTTTGCAAAGTTTGTGGGTCAGCATTTTCAGAGAGTTACCGTTTGAAAGCACATATGGAAATACACACAGGAAAGAAAGCATTCTCTTGTGAACTATGTGGTTCATCATTTTCTAAGAGTTCCAGTTTGAAAACCCACATGCGAACGCACACGGGAGAGAAACCGTTTCCTTGTGAAGTCTGTAAATCAGCATTTTCAGTAAGTTCAAGTTTAAAAAAACACATGAGAACACATACGGGAGAGAAACCATTTTCTTGTGAAGTCTGTGGATCATCTTTTACTCAGAATTGCAGTTTGAAAAGCCATATGCAAATGCACACTGGAGAGAAAGCGTTTTCTTGTGAAGTGTGTGGAACAGAATTTTTTAGGAGTTCCTATTTGAAAAAACACATGCGAATACACACTGGAGAAAATTAAGAAAATAAAAATAAGATATTACATAAAGACAAAAGAACAGCTAAAAAGTAGGATAGCAGAAAACCAAGCAGAAATCAAAGCCTTAGCTGCTCAAATAAGGAATAAAGAAAAGAAAATAGATTTTAAAAAATAAACTTTTTAATATGAACCTAAGGATGGTTTATAAAAATCTCATTAGATATGAAATGAAGGTAAGATCTCCTCCAACAGATTCTGTCCATTGTCTCTCAGGTTGTGTCTTTTTTATCTGAGTAGATGATTAGCAGTTTTCTCCCATCAACTATTGAACAAACATTGGAATCTGCATATATCTATCTCTGTTTTAACTCTTTAATCTGGATTCCAAGTATTTAGGTCATTTTTTTCTTCTCTCATAATCCCATTGGTCCACAGCCTTGAATATTATTTTTCACAAATAAAGATTTCTTAATCTCATCATAGAGATTTGATACATTTGTAATCACCAGAGTTACAAAGATTGATCCTAGAATCAGCTGAATCATCACCTCAGTTTTTGGCTATGTTTTTATTTTGAAGAGATCAATAAACATTTTTTATTTGCATTTATCTAGCACTTTTGTTTTTAATTCACCAGAAATTGAATTATCATTGGACTTTAATAGAATTTTGGTATTTAAATCAATAAATTTCTTTTAAAAGACATTTTTTTTCTTTCGTTGTTTTGTCATGTACACCTCCCCTTAAGCCAATGGTATCATCACTATGTGAAATGTAAACCTCATGTATGATTTGAACTCTGGTCATCGGGTCCATATCCTACAATCATAACCATTACACCACAACTACCTCCATCATAGTAGCACCATCACAATGCTGAAGTGCCCAGTCAGTGGTGATTAGAATACACTGACTGATTCTCCTGCAATATAGTAAGATGAATTAATGTAAATTTCAATCGCTAATTTCTTCTTTTTTTATATAGCAGTTTTCTCCCATCAACTATTGAGCCACCATTGGAATCTGGATATATCTATTTCTGTTTTAACTCTTTAATACAAATATTTAGGTCATTTTCTTCTTCTCTCATGATTCCATTGGTCCACAGCCTTGAATATTATTTTTCACAATTATAGATGTCTAAATCTCATCATAGAGATTTGATACATTTGTAATCACCAGAGTTACAAAGACTGATCCTAGAATCAGCTGAATCATCACCTCAGTTCTCAGTCATCATGGATAGATTGTTACTTTAAAGGTCCATATATATATATATATATATATATATATATATATCGTACAATGCATTCATAAAGCTTTATCTATGAGACCAAAAGTAATCAGAGAAATCTGTAGTTTTGTTTTGCCTGAATTTGTTTCCCTTGTATTAAAAATTTTGATGGTTAAAATTTTTTTAAATTTTCTCATTAGTTACTATCATTAAATATTCATTTATGAAATATTTATTTTGTTTTTATTACAAAATGTCTAAAATTGTTTGCCTTGTATTGAAACTTTTGAAAAGGAAAAAATTGAGTCATTAGTTATAACAATAAAATATTTATTCATAAAATGTTTATTTTGTTTGTATTCCAATATGTTTATCAGAATGATAGAAAAAGTATAGCAATACTATTCTGTCAATTTCTTTAAACCTAGCTATCATACAGTCCAAATCTGGCTCCCTTTTATTTCCACTTGTTTATCCCCTTCAAAGAATTTCTGCATGGAACAAAATTACCAGGCAGGCCACAATGGTAAGCTCACCTGAAATGGTGGATTCAGTTAATGCACTCATTTTGGCTGACAATTGAAGTTACATAATTAACTTCTCTGAACAACTAGAAATTTCGGACCATATTACCTTTAGGCACCCGTTTTTGATCTCAATTAAGAAAGGACATGTTTTTCCAACCGATTTGCAAGTTTAGCCTAAAGATTATATTGAAAAATAAAGAAAAATAAAGATTAATCCACAAAAAATACAAATAAATGAATTAAATAAATAAAGTGTCTGATTTAGTTCAGTTGTTAGAGCATCCGCCTAGGAATTGCAAGGTTCCTGGTTTGATATTAGTCCCCACCAACTCAGCACGTGAGTAGTACAGACTGAGTTATCTGATCTGTGCAGTAGAGTGAGGTGCTGACGGTACGTGTGACACTCCACCTCAGCAAAAAACTTTTTCTCTGGTCTAGCGAAAAGGGGATAGACTTCTTTGCTGTCCAGCTGATTCTGACTACTTTCCTTTTTTTATACAGATTAATTGTACATGTCAAGCCCTACCACCTATAAGATTGTCCTGACACTATTGTCCTTATGGCTAACCATCCACCCCTTTTTATCATATATATGCTAGAAGGCAGTGACTGAGGGTCTTAGTATCTTGGGTATGATGTTAATCTGCATCCAGTGTTGTTCGATTTCTGGGGAGTGTGGAGTACTTTTTTATTGCCATTATTCTCATGTCAACTCTAATTTGGAGTGGTAGTACCTGTTAGGGTCCTATTTTTATCATATATATGCTAGAAGGCAGTGACTGAAGGTCTTAGTATCCTGGGTCCTTCAGGGGTCCAGTGTGCTTCGGCCACTGGACTGGTGTGTTAAATTAATAGTGTCGATCCCATGGGGCTATCCCCCAGGCAATACCTGCCCCCTTGACTTAAAGGGGCAGGGCTGGGTTTATTGCCCAGCGCCTGAGGCGCCCCCTCTCGAGGGGGAATGCTGACAGGATCGATGCAATTTTTTCCACCTACCCCCCATAAGCTTTGGCTTGTGGGTGGGCCCACATAAAAATGTCCTTGTGTCAAGCCCTTATAAGTGGGATGAGCGGCAAATATCACCTGTTAGGGTCCCATATATGGGTTAAATAGATTAAAAATTTTGAACACCCACCATAAATGAATCAGGCAAAATGGCTTTAGCATAAAATAACCCAACAATGGTTGACATGCCATAAAATCCAACCAACCAACTAACAAACCAGATAGCCTTACCAACTGCTTATTTGTGTCATGCTGTTTCCTCACGTCAAGCCCTAGCACCTATATGATTTTCCCAACCCTATTGCCCTTATGGCAAGCCCCAACCCTTTTTTTATCATATGGGTGCTAGAAGGCGGTGGCTGCGGGTCTACATGTCTATCAGATGGTGAGGTTCCAGTTTTGGAGGTTTGGGGAATGTGGAGCACCCCATTCATCACCATTGCTCCCTGGTCCACTCTGACCCGGAGTGGTAGTACCTGTTAGGGTCCCATCTATGGGTTAAATAGAAAAATGTATTTATAAAACAATTGTATTATCCATTAAGAATTGATTTATTTCAAAACTTTATCGGCATTAAATGACCCACTGAGGTTGATATGCCGTAAAACAAAACAAACGAAACCATGCTGTTTCCAAGATTTGTTCAAGGCAGTACGCAACATCGAGGCGCTTCTTTAGAATCCAAGTGGTGCAGCCATACAGTAGTACTGACACAACTACTGCTTGGAAGAATTGTTGGTTAATCAGAATTCCATATTATTGATTATCTAATAGCAGTCAATGTTTTTCCTTATACATTTATTGATATTGCTTTCCGTAGATGAGATATTACTATCTAGGTATATGAACTGATCTACTAATTTGAGAAGCTTACCATTTCTTGGGCATATGTTTACCAACCTTTCCACACAAACAAGATGTGACAAAATGTCAATTTTTAAGCAAAGTTTAACAAATTCAGTTTTCCTTCTCCTAGACAGGTTGACATACAAGGTTAAAGAACCGAGACTGCCCTACTATTTACCCATAGCTGGGGAGAGAACTTTTGGATGCATACCTTTCCCAAGATTAAAAAAATTCTGAACTTGGCAGGTTCATATCTTCTAAAGTAGACTTTGCTCCCACACGAAATTCTTTGATGAACTTAGGCAGACATAGTAGATGTGAAGAAAAAAATATTATGAAAATTGAAGAGGACCCATTTTCGATAGACTGACCGTAAGCTACATAGGTGAAAAGTTGTTGATTTTGGAGTCATGCATTTGGGTGGGCAAAATAAAATTTTCTATCAGGTATAGGGTTAAAATAGTTGGATATTTGGATTCTACAGTCCTTATTTGCCTTACATACCAAATTTCAGAAATATTGAATGAATGAAAGTATTTTTTTTTAAATAAAAAATAATACTGAGATTTTGCAACACCACACGACCTTAATTTTGAGGCAAAATAGGAAAATTATATCCCCCCTCTAAAATTGGAACGGTGAGGTTTAAGACAAAATAATTTGGCACACTTTCCTAACTCATGAAGGGGAACATTTGTGCCAAATTTCATGTAATTCGGTGTCGATGGGTGCAGATTTCAACTTTTTGCTGGTGTTTTGACATGGAATGACACAGTGCTATTTGAAATCAGTCAGCCTCATCCAGGATTTGAACATGTGTCACCAAGTCCATTTCCTATTATGATAACCATTACACCATGGGCACCACTTAGTAGGACACAATTTTGGTGGATGATATGAAAATATTCCAATTGACAGTTAAAATGGGTTTTGGGGGTGGTTAAGTTGAATTTTTTTTGTTGGTTCATTTGGAAGAATGTCCTGTGTTAGGAAATGTTGCATAATTGATGGGTACCCTGTTAATTATGCACAATTAGTGTAAATAAATTATTTGAATTCAAACTTAAACAGTTAGAGATAAGTAGTATTAATTAATGAAAATAGATCACAAATTAGGAGTGAGCCTATTCTAGTAGTGACCACCCCAAGCAGAGTTTAACAGGTTTGAATTCAGAGTATTCTTTCTCATAGACTGCTTGCCTAACCAAGGTTGAAGAGCTCAGTCTGCTCTACTATTTACCCATAGCTAGAGGGAGAGTAGTTGGATTCATACGTTTCCCAATGGTATTAGTGCTATGTGAAGTATGGCTTTGTCTAGGATTTGAACCTGGGTCAACGAGTCCATTTGCTACAACTTTAACCATTGGACATCCCTTAACCTTTTGTGTGACCTCTCCTTCCTATTTGCCACACAAGCATGAGAGAGAGAGAGAGAGAGAGAGAGTGTTTAGTTTTAATCAGTTTCTAGCTGACTGTTAATAGACAAAGACACAATGGCACTGTTTTCTTCAATTAGCCAGATTCTCTTAGAGCAGTTGAGTGATTCAGATCCATACTCAAATAAAATACTTGTCAATTCACCAGTCTTGAGTTGTTAACTAAGAATAAACCAACAACACAGGATGACTCAAAAGATAAACAGAACCAGTTCCGCCCTGTTGGCTGGGGCATTTGAATACATCGACTGCACCTCTGCAGAGGGATAAAACTCACCCAATGAGGCCACTTGTTGGCAGAGGATCGTGACTCGTGATGCTTAAGGATGGAACCCAGGTGGCTGAGCAGCCCATGAGTTGCAACACTCCACTTAGGCTCTTAAGCTAGATGGGTCGGTCGAGAGGCCCCTCTAATAAATCAGCTGGTTACATCAAGCCCTAGCACCTATATGATTGCCCCAGCCCTATTGCCCCAACAGCAAGTCCCAACCCTTTTTATCATATGAGTGCTCACTTTGGCCTTTACTTAGTCTTGACAGGTTGTTGGAGAGGCCTCCTTGGATCAATTGGCTAGTTATATCAAGCCCTAGCACCTATATGATTATCCCAACCCTATTGCCCTTATGGTAAGCCCCAACCTTTTTTATCATATATGTGCTTGAAGGCAGTGGCTGATGGTCTTCATGACCTGGGAATGATGTTAAACTCTATCTGATGGTGAGGTTCCAGTTCTGGAAGTCTGGGGAATGTGGAGCACCCCTACATCACCATTGCTCCCAGGTCTACTCTGACCTGGAGTGGTAGTACCTGTTAGGTTCCCATCTATGGGTTGAATAGAAAAATGTGTTTATAAAAGAAAACTGAGTATCCATTAAGAATTAATTTATTTCAAAACTTTGTCAGCATTAAATGACCCACCAAGGTTGATATGCCGCAAAACAAAACAAAACAAATCAAAACAAATATTTGTAAAATGGTTTGTAAATAAAATTTTAAAATAAAATTACCAGTTTAAAAGGTAAGTAAAATGACATAATATATATATATATATATTTACCAACCCTCCACATGAGTAGAATTTGATACAATTTAAAAGGTAAGTAAAATGAAATTATTTTAATAGATATCTTAATGTCAGTTTGGGGATATTTGATTTCTTATTGAAGATACAAATTAGATAACCAAGTGGGAGTTAGGGAAGTTTATTCATCATGGTTCAATATATATATATATATATATATATATATTTAATATTATCCAATGTTGGCATTTCAGTCTCGGAAGACTATAATAAAGTTTTTGTGCCCCTGAAGTTACAGTGCCTCCAGTGACTGTGAAGTCCGATGTTTGAAAAACATTCTCAACCACAGATGTAGCATTTGAAGGCTGTCCCTGAAGATGTTGATGTTCTGGTTCTTTGTTGCCACTGCTTTCTTCTAGACCTCTTAGCTTCATGGTGTTGCATCAGAGTGACTTCTGACATGAACAGTCCTCTACAGAGATTCTGCCACCACCGAGGGTGATACTGAGCCAAATTTTCCCAGTTGGAAGGGGCAATGCCAAAGTACCTGAGATCATTCTTGCAGACATCCTTGATTTTGCAGCTGGGGGCGACCAATCTGTCTTTTACCAGACGTAAGCTCTGTATAAAGAATGTCTTTTGGGATTCGTCCATCATCCATCCAATGTACATGACCCAGTCATCGGAGATGATGTGGCCTCAATAGAGAACACAAGCTGGGAAGTTGAGCTCTGTCTAGAACTGCTGTGTTAGTGATCCTGTCCCTCCAGGTGATGTCCAGTATATGTCTAAGGCAGCAAAGGTAATATATATATATATATATATATATATATTGAGAATTTTCTGAGGGATAAAGAAGGTGTGAATTGCTTCCCTTAGAGCGTTTGAACCCTTTGCTGCTGCTGGAAAAGAAAGAGTACTTAAGAGCCGGTCAAGCCTTTTTCGCCCTCTTTTACCAGGAACAGCTGAGTGTAGTTCACTCTCATTCGATTTTCACCGGCTGTCTAAGATTTGAACCCGCAGAAAGTGGGAGTTTAAAGATTCCTTTCAAAGAAAACTATCTTCAACGGAATTGCAGGGGTTTTTGAGTACTGTTGAGACGCTATTTGATTTTCTCCAAAGAATTTTGGTCTTCTATGAGTTTTGCCTGTGAATGGGTTGCTGTTGTAGCGTTAGTTTCGTATTTGCCTGGGAGAGTTGTCTGCTCGATTTAGTTTGCTGGTGCCCGCTAGGGGGCTATAGTATTTAAGCACCGGGTTCAAACCCTTTCGGCCTCTTTTCCGTACCTGATACTACGAGACACCATGGGTTAGTTAAGGTCTAACCCCGTCTCGTTGGGGCGTTCGCCCCACTTACATTACTGTAAGTTCTTCACAGCATGGACTATCCCTAGTCTCATGTCTGTACTTTTATATGTTATCTTGTACCATTCATGAATGTGTATTTATCGTTATATATGTAACTCTTTTTACCTATGTACTTTGTATCTATCTTTTTACCCATGTACTTTGTATCTCGTCATATCCATGTGCTGTATATATTAAATGTTTTGTCTGTTAACCTTCGTCGGAGTTTTTGTATTCAAAGTATATAACTTTGAACCATTCTTACACTGTAAAAGAACTTTGTCCCTTGGAATTTTCATTCTCTTCCAATAACTTTTTGGTAGCCTTATGGCTATAAATTTAGTGAAGTGACTGGACAATTTGAAAAGAAAAAAAAGACGGAAGAAAAAGAGAAAGAATTAAGAAATGAAAGAGTGTTATATATTTTTTTCTTCTATTTTTGTGTTTTGCTTTTATTTACTTTGTTTTAAGTGTTGGTTTTTTTTTCCATTTATTTGTAATTTTCATTATTTTGTTAATTAGAAGTCTATGAACTTCTGCAAGTAGGAATTATCTTGCAAGGGCTCCCTTAGCCAATAAATTGTTTCTTTCTTTCTTTTAGACATACAACAGAATTTGTTATTTTTAGGATTGACCATTTGTTTTATTTTATTTTATTTTTTTTGTTGTACAGTCGGAGCCCTGTTACTTTACAGGGTCTATTATTTTATTCCTAGATGTTTTTCGGGGTAAAATTCTGACATTATATATATATATATATATATATATAATGTATATATATATATATATATATATATATATATATGTTGAATGTACCCTCCTATTATCTATTTTACCTTTCCTATTACATTTATGAATACATGTTTTTTTAACCATTGATGTTTGTTATTCATTTATTTATTCTTCATCACCCACTCTTTGTTTATCCCCCTTCACTACTTCACAATGTATTATAACCAAAGAAAGATGTGATGCAAATAATAGAAATGATTTAAAGGTGCTTTATGACAGGTAAGCGTTGGCAATGGATTCTTCCTGTTGAAGAAAAACATCAAAATTGAAATAGAGTAAACTACTCTGTTCATAGATATCAAGATAGACTGAATAAATTCCACTCTTCAAAATCAACCATTAATTTTGGACATGTGGAAGTCTGGGCATTGGATTCTATGGATGCTTCCTGTAGATAAAAACCTTCAAAATTATAAGGAATGAAAAGAAGTATAAACTGCTGTTATAGATATCAGGATAGACTGAATTAAACAAAAAAGGTATCATCTGATACAAATAATAGAATTTAAATGTAGTGTCTTTTTATCAGCATCTCTTGCATGTGCTTTATGACAGGTAAGTGTGGACAATGGATTCTGTGGATACTTTCTGTTGAAGAAAAACATCAAAATTATAAAGAACTGAAATAGAGTAAAACTACTCTGTTCATAGATATCAAGATAGACTAAATAAATCCTACTCTTTAAAATCAACCATTAATTTTGGATATGTGGAAGTGTGGGCACTGGATTCTATGGATGCTTCCTGGAGAAGAAAAAAACCATCAAAATTATAAGGAATTGAAAGAAGAATCAACTGCCATGTCTATATCAAAAAAGGCTGAGTGAAACAAAAAAGAAAACAAAAAGTATGATCTCGTGCAAATAATAGAAATAATTTAAATGTGTTGTCTTTTTGTCTGCATCTCTTGCATGGGTTATGGCAGGTTAGTGTAGGCACTGGATTCTGTGGATACTTTCTGTTGAAGAAAAACATCAAAATTATAAAGAACTGAAATAGAGTAAACTACTCTGTTCATAGATATCAAGATAGACTGAATAAATTCCACTCTTCAAAATCAACCATTTGTTTTGGACATGTGGAAGTGTGGGCACTGGATTCTACGGATGCTTCCTGGAGAAGAAAAACCCATTAAAATTATAAGGAATTGAAAGAAGAATCAACTGCCATGTCTATATCAAAAAAGGCTGAGTGAAACAAAAAAGAAAACAAAAAGTATGATCTCGTGCAAATAATAGAAATAATTTAAAAGCAGTGAAGAAGATAAAGAGGTGATCTGGTTGGAGATTATTTTTAACCTCTAAACAAAATATTGACCCCAAATTTAACCTTTCACCCTAAAAGTTGCCCTTAAATCATATAATTTGTAGCCATTTGACAAAAAAAGAATCAATTTTATTTTCCTTTAAAAAGAAAACAATTAGCAATAATTTTCATTTTCTAATCTTTTTTAAATTAGAAAAAAGTAAACAATAAACATTGATATTTTGTAACATATATATTAATTCAAAAACATACAAAACATGACACATTGGGTCACCCATCTGGATGATTATGACAATGGATTCTTCCTGTAGATAAAAAACATCAAAATTATAAGGAATTGACACCAGTGTAAACTGCTGAGTTTATAGATATAAGCTGAGAGAAAAAAAATAAGAAAAAGTATGATCTGATACAAATAATAGAAATAAGGTAATTATGAACTTTTGTTTAGTAAATTAGGGTGTCCCAGAAAAAACAGAACCCACAAATTTTGTAATAAAACTGTTAATTTTAACTAGGGGTGTTTAGAGTTGGGGTTAGGGTTAGGGTTAGGGTTCTGTTTTTTCTAGGTCACCCTGTATAGAGTGACCCAGAAAAAACAGAACCCAAATTATTTATTTATTTTCCTATTAAACTAACCCTAAACACCAAACCCCAACCCTAACCCTAAACCCCAACGCTAACCCTAACCCTAAACCACCTAGTTAAAATTAACAGTTTTATTACAAAATTTGTGGGTTCTATTTTTTCTGGGACACCCTAATTTACTAAACAAAAGTTTATAATTACCAGAAATAATTTAAATTTAGTGGATTCTGTATGTAGTGAAGAAGATAAAGGGGTGATTAGAATGAACCCCATGACAAAACAAGGTATATGTTTTATGACAGGTAAGTATGGGTAATGGATTGGTGCTTCCTGATGAATTGTTAAAACATAGGACCACAAAGACGGATCCTTACAACTAGTTTCAATAAGAATTAATGATTGTAATTTAAAGAATTTTAGATATTGGTATTTCAGTTATATTCACAACAATTGGCATTATGTTAAATAGTTGCTTTTTTTATTTATTTTTTTCAGAAGGGCAATTTTATTTGAAAGTGACAAATATTTGCATATTTTCACATTTTTATCTGTTTGGAATTTTTCATATAAAATTTGTAGATTTTGTTATTTCATAAATGTTTGTTCTTAATATATTTATGAATTAGATTTTGGTTAATTATAATAAAACAGGAAGGGGGCAATTTGTTTCAATTTGTTGGTAGAAAAATGTAGAAGCCAGAACTGATGATATTTATGAGAGCAAATATAAATGAGCTGTTGACTCAGAAAAGATACAAGGTGAACAGTGTAATTAGCAATTGCTAGGTTGAATTAACAAGTTCAACAAGATCTTGTTCTTTCTCTCTTCTGAGGTTTTGTCAGATATCATTTATAAGAAAAACAGATGATTCCATTAGTAAAAATCATTTCCAGTCCATTTTTATAGTAAAAGTCATTTCCAATAAATTTTTAAACTAAAAATCATTTCCAATGCATTTTTATAGTAAAAATGATTTGCAATATATTTTTATACTAAAAATCATTTACAATGCATTTTTATTGTAAAAATCATTTGCCAATGCATTTATATAGTAAAAAATCATTTCCAATGCATTTTTATACAAAAATCATTTCCAGTGCATTTTTATACTAAAAATCATTTCCAATGCGTTTTCATAGTAAAAATCATTTCCAATGCATTTTTATACAAAATTCATTTCCAGTGTATTTTTATACTAAAAATCATTTCCAATGCGTTTTCATAGTAAAATCATTTCCAATGCATTTTTATACTAAAAATCATTTCCAGAGCATTTTTATACTAAAAATCATTTCCAATGCATTTTTTTTATAGTAAAAATCATTCCAATGCATTTTTATACTAAAATCATTTCTAGCGCATTTTTATACTAAAATCATTTCCAATGCATTTTTATGGTAAAATCATTTCTAAAGGATTTTTTTATAAAAATCATTTCCAATGCATTTTTATAGTAAAAATCATTCCCAATGCATTTTATACTAAAAATCATGGCTGATTTTGTAATAAGAAGAAACATTAATTACAAGCTCAAAAGCTCCTGCTTGATAGATTGTTGATTAGGTCTTCAGAACAACAATGTCATTTCATATCAAATTTTATTGTACAAAAAAATATCACAAGAAATCACCAAAAAATTGCAGAAAATAATTGCTGTAATTAAAACCTATGAATCCCACTCTTCAAAGTTTCAGTGGACCATATGACCTTTAGGCACCCCTTTTATTATTATTATTATTATTTTCCTCCTTTTGAGTTTTCACATCAGCATTAGCTGATGGTCTTTCACTGGAGTCTGAGTGACAGCAAGTCTCCTCAGGTCTCCAGGACTCTTCTGAGTATTCTGGCAGATTGCAGCAGTTCAGTGTTCTGAATGGTTTCAATCCTTCCTCTGATTTCCAAACTTTCCAAACCCTTTTCCAATCCTTTTGGGACTGTTCCAAGTGCACCAAATACAATTGGTATCACTTTCACTTTCATATTCCATAACTTTTTCCGTTCTCTGGTAAGATCCAGATATTTGTCCATTTTTTCATTTTCCTTTAGCTTCACCCTGTGATCTGCTGGCACTGCAAAATCTACCAGTTGACAAGTTCTTTCTTTTTTGTTTATCAACACTAGATCTGGTCTTCTTGTTGAGATAAGGTGATCCGTTTTTATTTCAAAGTCCCAGATAATTTTATGCGTTTCATTCTCATGAACAGATTCTGGTTTATGCATATACCATTTTGTTGTATGGTTAAAATTTAATTTCTTGCATAATTCCCAGTGGATCACCTTCCCAACCCAGTCGTGTCTAGTTTTGTATTCTCGTTGTGCTAGTTTGATACATTCGCAGAGTATATGGTTACAGTCTCATCTCTACATTTACTATTTTATTACTATTCTCTAATTTATTTACTCTAGTCTCCTCATCTTGATTTTTTTAGTCCCATTTCAGCTGTTTTCTCCAGATCTGTTGTAGTTGTCGTTTATTAAGCTTAGTTTAGCCAGAAAAATATTTCTTTTCATTGATTGATCACATGATTACTTTTATATTTTATTTAAATGTCAAATCATATTAAATTTAGAATATTTCATAGCAGGTAACATTTAATCGGTTATTTCCTATAAGTCTAACATAAACAAAAGGGAACCACTCTTGACTGATGAATTTATTGATTGATCTACTTGGAAAAAAGAAGACAGGGTTAGGGTTAGGGTTTACGGTTAGTTTAATGGGAAAATGAATAAATCATTTATCAGTTAAGAGTGGTTCCCATTTGTTTATGTTAGACTTATAGGAAATAACCATTTAATCTTTGCCTAACCCTAAACAAATCTTTTATTACTGTCTTCTTTGTCATCTGTCAATTGTAAAAATTGCATTGAATAAACGTGAATAGAAAAATATCGGAATTATCTCCCTTGTTTAGAAAATCTCTGTATTGATTGCAAATGAACGATACGTTTTAATTTTATTCAAGCAGAAACATTAGTTTTATTTAAAATATTAGATTTTTTTCGCTTTTCTCTAATGGTGTATTATATCCCCAAATGAAAAGAAAATAGACGAAAGAAAAGAAAAAAGAAGTAAGTATAAAAGTTTTGTTATTGTCTGTATTTGTTCCAAATAAATATACGTATGTTTCAGGGGGAGGAGGAAAATTATTCATGTTCGTTCATTGATTAAGAATAAGTTAAATATTTTGTTTTAATTTCTCGCAATACTTTATCCTCATGTCCGCCTTTAAATAAGAATTCATTAAAAATACTGATCGAGAAATTTCGCAAGAATATCTGGTATCTTTTGAAAACTGACAATTATTATTTTTTTTTTTTTTTTTAATCAGATTCATTTCTAAAAGTGTTTAGTAAACACTTGAGAATGCCAAAGATGACGGAAAATCCGTATTTTACAAAATAAATTTAACCACCCCAATTAAAAAAATATTTACGAAAATCAGGGAATTATCCGGTTTTAATGAAATTTTCAGTGCTGATTTATCAATGAATAAATTTTATAATGCATCAGTTATTTTATTTCAAAATCTGATTCTTTCAGGTCACTTAACTTTGACCCCTCTTACTTTTGAGGTGCAAAATATTGGTGGGGTAATTATACTTTCGAAACTAATTAAAATATAAATAAAAAGACAAAAGACCGCAGGTGTGATTAGAAGAAATAAAAATTTAAAGAAGCTATCCTGGTAGAAAATAAGTACCAAAAAATGAATGTAAAATAAAAAATAAAAAAAATAAAAAAAACTATTTAATTGGCTATTATCTTATAAAAGAAAAAATATATACATCGATATTTGTTCTGTTTAAAGGGGGGGGGTAAATTTTCAATAGAGTTTTCTACAAAAATTATAAGATAAACAATAATAGATAAAATAGTTATTAAATAATTATTTGTTTTTAGAATCTAAAAATATGACATTCTGAACGTAAAATCATTTGATTCATATTTTAAATTAATTAAATCCTAATTGATTTAAATCCCAATACCGGATTTTTTCTATGGGACAATAATATAACTTGAAATCCTTTAGAATATATATTACTGTTATCACCATCCATATATACCTAATCAATAGATAAGATTAATGATATATATATATATATATATATATATATATATATATATATATATATATAATAAAGATATAATGTGCATAATTTTAAGTTAAATTTCTTTTAGATTATAAAAACTTTTAGATTATAAAAACAAATTTAATAACAAGCTTACTTTAGTCGGAAGATGTAGTCGGTTTAAAGATCAGACCTCCACCCTCTTAAACAGAACAATTATCGATGTATAATTTTTTCACTGATAATCTAAAAGACATTTTATATTTCATTCAATTTTCAGATTTTTGGTGCTTATTTTCTCCCAAAATTGCTCTTTTAAATGTTTTTTTATTCACACCTTTGGTCTTTTGTCTTAGTATTAAAACTGTAATTAGTTTCAATTATATACAACCCTTCTGATATTTTGGGCCCCATATATAAGGGGAAAGATGGTCAAAGGTAAGCGACTTGAAAAAATCATAAAGATTTTTAAATAAAATAACATGCATCAAAAAATTAATTCATTGATAAATTAACTGAAAATTTCATTAAAATCGAATAATTCCCTGATTTTTGGTAAATTCTTTCCAATCAAGGATATTGATTTGATTTTGTAAAATACGTCTATGATGTCAAAATTGTTAGTGCATATGTTATATTTAGCCTTTTTAATTTAGAGTAAATATCTATTTAAAATAAAAGCTCTTTTATTACTTCATATACCAAAATTTTATGAAAATCGGTTTATTTTTGTTGATTTTTAAAAAATTTTCTTGTAACACCCTAATTGACAAGTGCATGAATTTGTACTTTCCTAAACATGTAAAAATGATGGTTAAATCGAACTTAACAGGCCGAATGTCCACCATCGTAAGTTACCCCGCCAAAAGAAAAAAATACCAAAAATCATGGAATCAACAGAATTTAATGAAATTTTCAGTTTTGATGTATTAATGAATAATTCTTTTATTTTAAAACTTTTACATTTTTTCAGGTCAGTTAACTTTGAACCATGTATCTTTAAGAATCTGTGTTATGCTCAAAGATACGTTGTTCAAAGTTAACTGACCTGATAAAATGTAAAAGTTTTAAATAGAATAACTAGTGCATTATATCTTTTATTTATTAATATATCAACATTGAAAATCTCATTAAATTCGGTTGATTCCCTGATTTTTGGTATTTCTTTCAGTGGGGTAGCATATGATGGTGGAATTAGTTCAGTTCATTTCGATTATCATATGATGAATATATATATATATATATATATATATATATATATATATATATATATATATATATATATATATATATATATATGAATATATATATAATTCCTACTAACTCATAGCTCAGTCGGTAGAGTGTTGGCTAGAAACCACAAGGTTCCTAGTTCGATACTGGCCCTCGCCAACTCAGCGAATGAGTAGCACAGGGATCTGTGTGGTAAAATGAGGAGCTGATGGTAGGTGTGGCGCTCCACCTCAGATGCTAAAATAATCTGCTTGGTCTCGCACTATTGAAAAAGTATAGACTCCCTCGCTGTCTGGCTGATACCAACATTAGGCCGCCCCTACGACTTTACTTTATATTGCAGTTAATTGAAATATAAACTGATTGAAATATTATAATTCTGAATAGTTTATAAGTTTGCTGTTATTTTAGGTTTTTGCTAATACTTTAAATTTTATTATTTCACAGATATCAAATGTGTTGGGGAAGAACAGTTTTGTAATTGAAAAAGACACATTCAAATGCAGACCAAAGGAAAAATGTATTCTTGTGAAGTTTGTGGATCAACATTTTCTACGAATTCCAATTTAAAAACCCATATGCGAATACACACTGGGGAGAAACCATTTACATGTGAATTGTGTGGATTAGCTTTTTCAGACGGTTCCAGTTTTAGAAAACACATGCGAACACACACTGGAGAGAAACCTTTTTCTTGTGAAGTGTGTGAATCAGCATTTTCTACAAATTTCAATTTGAAAAGACACATGCGAACACACACTGGAGAAAAACCATTTTCTTGTGAAGTCTGTTCATCAGCATTTTCTACCAGTTCCCATTTGAAAGATCATATGCGAACACACACTGGTGAGAAACCATTTTCTTGTGAAGTCTGTGGATCAGCATTTTCTACGAGTTTCATTTTGAAAACCCACATAAGAACGCACACTGGAGAGAAACCATTTACTTGTGAAGTCTGTGAATCAGCATTTTCAGACCGTTCTAGCTTGACACGGCACATGCGAATACACACTGGAGAGAAACCATTTACTTGTGAAGTCTGTGGATCAGCTTTTTCTACAAGTAAAATTTTGAAAACACACATACGAACACACACTGGAGAGAAACCATTTTCATGTGAAATCTGTGAATCAGCCTTTTCTGAGAGGTCAAGTTTAAGCAAACACATGCAAATGCACACAGGAGAGAAACCATTTTCTTGTGAAATATGTGGATCAGCATTTTTTAGGAGTACTCATTTGAAATACCACATGCGAACTCATACTGAAGAGAAACCATTTTCTTGTGATGTGTGTGAATCAGCATTTTCAATGAGTTTTAATTTGACTAGACACATGCGAACACATACTGGAGAGAAACCATTTTCTTGTGAAGTGTGTGGATCCGCATTTTCTATTAGTTCCAGTTTGAAAACCCACATGCGAACACACACTGGAGAGAAACCATTTACTTGTAAAGTCTGTGAATCAGCATTTTCTGACCATTCCCATTTGAGGAGACACATGCGAAAACACACTGGAGGGAAACCCTTTTCTTGTGAAGTCAGTGGATCAGAATGCTTAGAGACGTCCAGTTTGAGCAAGCACATGCAAGTGGTTTCTAAAGATTGTTAAAAGAAAATTTTGAAATAGAGAGAAACTCTTGTGACGTCTGTGGATCAGCATTTTCAGACCATTCCACTTTGTGAACACACAGTGAAGTACAATAGCAGCTATCAAAGGAATATGCTCCATCCTAAAATTATCTTTGGGACACAAATACTGTTTATAAAGGAATCAAGTGTTAATCCCAGGCAGGGGCCACTTGATTTCTAAAAACTGGTAAAGGAAAATAAAAAAAAGAGAGAACCTATTTACCTGTGAAGTCTGTGAATCAGCATTTTCAAACTTTTCCAGTTTGAGATGACACACGCAAACACAACATTTTTAGTTCAGTACAGTTTGAGATGCTACATGTGAATATTTTCTTGAAGGTTCCTCTTGAAAGAGCACTTCCTAATACATAATTTTAATAATTTAAAAACCCATATGCAACTAAACACTGGAGAGAGATTTTTTTTTTTGTGAAGTGTGCAAAATTGTATTATCACTGAACTCAAATTTGAAAAGACATTTATGAACACACCATGTCACTGCACCTGTTTAATTCAATCCAGTTAGTTACATCATTTGTGAGGCTGGGTTTTTGAAATGAGACAATGATTGCTGAATTTGGTGGAAGCTGAGATGAAAACACCATCAGAAGGATTAGAACTGGTGTGCACACAAGAAAAATTCAACAAAATCTGCTTTACTATAAAAATATTATTTTTGTTTCTGTGTATTATAAAGTGTAATGGTTGATTACAAAGTGTTCTTTGATTATTTCATTTCCAACAAAGGTCTGTTTATGACTAATTATTTGGGTTAATTATAGACAGAATTAGTTGTCTAATTCAGATGAGTTATCTGCATAGTCTCTCAGGATGGATTTTTGATCTTACAGAATTTGGTGGAAGCCATGTTGAGGTGACAAAGACTGTCATGATAAGAAGAATTGAAGTTGGTGCTCATGCAATCAAAACTTAAAGATATCTGCTTAACAATAAAAAAATTTGGTTTGTTTCAGTGGGTTATAGAATGTATTGGTTGATTACAAAGTGTTCTTTGATTATTTCATTTCCATGGAACGTCTGTGTATGACTAATTATTTCTCAATAATATTTTCTCTGTTACTTGGCTATAAAAGATTTAAAGACATTTGTTTTACTATAAAAAAAAGATTATTTTTGTTTCAGTGGGTTATAAAGTGTAATGGTTGATTACAATGTGTTCTTTGATTATTTTATTTCCAAGAAAGGATTAAAGCTTATGCATATAAGGAAAATTCAAAAACATCTGTTTTACTGTAACAAAATCATTTTTATTTCAGTGGGTTATTTAGAGTAATGGTTGATTTCATTAGAATTGTATAATTCCCTGATTTTTTGTAATTTTGTTTTCAATTAGGGTGGGGGGGTAAATTTATTTTGTAAAATATGGATTTTACGTCATTTTTAGAAAATTTATTATCATGTTTATGATATATTTGAGTAAAATTCACCGAAAAAAATAGTTTAGAATGTATTAAAAATAAATTACATGTGGGTCATTCCATGTCAAAACACCAGCAAAAAGTTGAAATCTGCACCTACCGACACTGAATTACTTGAAATTTGGCACAAATGTTCCCCTTCATGAGTTAGGAAAGTGTGCCAAATTATTTTGTCTTAAACCTTACCATTCTGATTTTAGAAGGGGGGTATAATTTTCCTATTTTGCCTCTAAATTAAGGCCATGCAGTGTTAGAGAATCTCAGTGTTTTTTTTTTAATTTAAAAATACTTCCATACATTCAATATTTCTGAAATTTGGTATCCGGAGGACATACGATGGGGGAATTTAGGTCTGTTAAATTCAACTGACCAATTACAAAATGACCAATATTAGGAAACTTTAGCAAAAAAAAAAAAATGAAATTATTCGCTATAAATTATTCGTTATAAATTATTCACTGAAATTATTTGCTATAAATTATTTGCAATAAACTTATTTTAATCAAAAATTTCAATAGTGAATAATTTCATAAACAAAAAGAAAATTCATCTACCAATAATTCCTGTTAACACGAATGAAATGATTATTGCCCCTTTTATTTTGAACATATATTTCACGCGAGTCTTTTTATTCTAAATATTGTTAGACTAACACTAACTAGTAAACATTTTTGTCATGATATAAAAAAAACAACAAACAAATAACACTTAAAATTTTGTTAGACACGTGAAATTTTGGCAGTTTTCATGTAAATTTTCATTTGCGTTAACTAGGAATTATTGGCAAATAAATTTTCTTTTTGTTTATGAAATTATTCGCTATCGAAATTTTTAATTAAAATAAGTTTATAGTAAAATTTACATAGAGAATAATTTCATTTTTTTTTTTTTTTGGTAAAGTTTCCTTATATCAGTTGAACTTAATGGACCTAAATTCCACCCCACCAAAAGAAAAAATTTTTTTTTAAATCAGGGAATTAATCGAATTTAATAAAATTTTCAGTGTTGATATATTAATGAATAAAAGATATAATGGACCAGTTATTTTATTTAAGAACTTTTACAATTTTTCAGGTCTGTTAACTTAGTATCACGTATAGAAGAAAAACATCAAAATTATAAGGAATTGAATGTATAGTCAACTACTGTGTTTATAGATATTAATAAGATATCCAGGAAGAGAACACTTGTCTATGCCCCTAATGCAGTCAGAATGTAAAGTTTGACCCCACTGCAAATATTTCATAATCACGCTACACGTGTGAATCCAAAGCCTGAGCAACAAAATCTTCCTATCTACAATTTTTGTTGAAACCACAAGCATAAACTTAAACATAAAGAAAGTCCTTCATCAAATGAACACTCCTATTATCTGTTAGTTGGTTGGTTGGATCTTATGGCATGTCACTCCTTCTTGAGTTTTTTAATGCCGAACACGTTTTGTTTTATTCATTCTTGTAAGTATAGGGGTAGTTCCATGTCAAATCATCCAGGCCATCTCACCCATCATCTTCAATTTTTCTCAAATTTTGTACAGGTGTGAACTATTTTGAAGTTAGACAATCCCCAAAATTTGAGTTTCCAATTCCAAGAATTGGTGGGGTCATGTCGATTTTTAGCCCTCAAAATTCAAAGGGGTTACAAAAAATGGCAACTTTATGTAATCTATTTTTGTCTATAAAATGAGTTCTAGAGCTTCCCTACTCCTAAAAATTAGAATGCCTAAGGAATCTGAAAATGCCATCAAAGAAGTCTGAATGTTAACCAGCTTTAAATTAAGGGGGTGGGTGACAATTTTACTTTTTTCTGAATGATCTGACATTTAATTGCCCATAGTAAAGTCGTTGAGGTTGCCTAATGTTGGTATCAGCCAGACACTGATGGAGTATCCCCTTTTCACTAATGCTAGACTAAAGATTGTTTTTCCATCTGAGTTGAGGTGCCACACCTACCATCAATTCCTCATTTCACCACACAGGTCTCTGTGTCACACATATGCTGAATTGGTGTAGGGACAGTATTGAACCAGGAACCTTGCAATTCGTAGTCAAGTGTTTTACCAACTGAGCTAAAATGAGTGTTCAACATTTATTTCAAATTCAATTTCTTTTAAACTCATTTTTTCTATTTAATCCATAGATGGAGCCCTAACAGGTACCACCACTCTGGGTCAGAGTGGACCTGGGAGTAATGGGGATGAAGGGGTACTCCCAATTCTTCAGAGATCCAAAAGTTTAATAACACACCCAGGACACTAAGACACTCATTTACCAGCTTCTAGCAAATAAAAAGGGTTGGGGCAATATGGTCAGGACAATCATATAGGTGCCAGGGCTTGACATGACTAGCTGATTGATTGGAGGGAGCTTCTCTGACCGCATATTTTGCCTTAGTAAGGACAATAGTGGTGTGTTGCATGTCATAGACTACTTAGCCACCAGGATTCCACCTATGGAAGGGGGGGGGAATATATGGGAGGAAATAGATGTTCGTATCAACAAGCTCCTGCCGAGAGTGGGGGCCAAAAACAAGCGAGTCCACGGTCTTCCAGCAAGCCAAACCTTCCCCAGGTCAACACGCTCTTCATTTTCGTTTAGTAGCTGCAAAATCCGTCATCATGGTCGAAATAATTTTTAGCAGTTCAAAATCACATTTCTTTACTTGGTCGTTCGTGTCAGTCAACCTGCTAGTGCTAACTCCTGAATGCCCAGCGCTAGACTCACATGCCATTTATGTACGTATTTACCGAAAAATCCTGGCACTTCACGTCCGTCCAATGCCTAAATTGCATCTGCTTTCGCATGCGGGAGGACGCGGGTTCGATCCCGGCAGGCAAGACAATGTCTTGCTCTTTTTCTTTCTCCGTCATACCACCTTTAAGCATCACAGGTCACCATCCATGGCTAACAGGTGGCCCCATTGGTGGTGGGATTTTACCCCTCTGCAGAGGTGCAGTTGGTGTATTCTAAATCTCCAGTCAACAGGGGCTGCCTATCATCTGTATTGTTTTTTCTATTACATTCATGAATACACCTTACCTTATTTTTAAGCATTTTCATTTTTCTTTCATTTATTCATCCCTCATTTCCTCCCCTCCATTACCACAAACATATACCCCCCACACTAAAAAAGAAGATCTGATGCAAATAATAGAAATAATTTAAATGTGTTGTCTTTTTGTCTGCATCTCTTGCATGGGTTAAGGCAGGTTAGTGTAGGCACTGGATTCTGTGGATACTTTCTGTTGAAGAAAAACATCAAAATTATAAAGAACTGAAATAGAGTAAACTACTCTGTTCATAGATATCAAGATAGACTAAATAAATCCTACTCTTCAAAATCAACCATTAATTTTGGACATGTGGGAGTGTAGGCACTGGATTCTGTGGATACTTTCTGTTGAAGAAAAACATCAAAATTATAAAGAACTGAAATAGAGTAAACTACTCTGTTCATAGATATCAAGACGGACTAAATAAATTCCACTCTTCAAAATCAACCATTCGTTTTGGACATGTGGTAGTGAGGACACTGGATTCTATGGTTGCTTCCTGGAGAAAAAAAACATGACAGGGCAGACTATTGATTTCCTTAAAACAGTAAAATTGCTTCCTATTGCCAACTCCATTGGTAAAATTCATTTTATTAAATGACCCCCGGGTACATTTTTTCTTCTTAAAAAGCTATGTATAAAGCTCTTTTTTAGAAACTTGGAAAACATGAAAAAACTATAGGAATTATTAAACTGACAAATACCAATTGTAGTTGGAAAAGAGACTGCATGAGAGACGATCAGCTAGAATACTTAGGAAAGTCCTGGAGACCTGATGAGACTTACTGTCACTCAATCTTTAGTGAAAAATTATCAGTGACAACTGATATGAAAAACTAGCGAGCAGTTAAGTAAAATAAAATTAAAGAATTCAACAAAAATTAAAAATAACTCCAAGAGTTTATTTCAACCTTAATTCAACCCTACCCCTATAACTACAGCTAACCTTGATAGGATGAAAATAATGGAGTGATCAGGTAAGAGATAGTTTTTAATCACTGAGAAGAATATTGACCCTAAACCTAATCTTTCTTCCTAAAAGTTGCACTTAAAACGTTTAAATTGTAGCCATTTGACTAAACATTTTCATTTTCCTTTTAAAAAATAAGTTTTATTTTCTTCTCTTTTTTAAATTAGAAAACAGTAAGCAACACACATGGTACTTATATGTTCATTTAACAACATACATTTACTTAAAACATAGATAAAGAAATAGATTTTTTATTAGAAAACTTCAAACAATAGGAATTATCTACATTAGCATTGAAATTATTTGTAAAAGTTTTTATGTTTTTGGATTTTTAAAAAACCCTTTTACTAAAAGTGTTTTAAAAAATACAAAAACATCAATCATGAATTATAGATCAATGTCTTGCAAGATTTTTAAGGTTTTAAGAATATTTCCTTTCATTCATGACTACTTCTAACCCCAAAAACGTGAATTTTTTTCTAAATAAGAAAAGATCGTAATTATCTCCCTTATTTAGAAAATATCTATTGATTGCACAGAAATGACACGTTTTCATTTTATTATGCAGAAAACATTAGTTTTATTTAAAATATTAGACTTTTTCACTTTTATTTAATAGTGTATATCCATAAGGAAAAGAAAATAAACGAAAGAAAAGAGAAAAGAAGTAAGTATAAAAGTTTTGCTATTATTTGTTCCAAATAAAAAAAATACGTACTTGTGTGGAGGAGGAAAATTTTTCAGGTTGTTCGTTTATTGATTAAGAATTGAAATATTTTGTTTTATGTTTCTCCCAATATTTTATCCTCTATGTCCGCATTTAATTAAGAATTCATTGAAAATACTAATCGAGAAATTTCGCAAAAATATCTGGAAAACTAGTTCTTCAATCCTTTTTTTTTAAAGTCAGATTCATTTCAAGATTTAATTGAAATTCTATTTTTGCTACTACTACCATTAATCTGTGGGCTGAG
Organism: Doryteuthis pealeii; assembly: GCA_023376005.1. NCBI lineage: Eukaryota > Metazoa > Mollusca > Cephalopoda > Myopsida > Loliginidae > Doryteuthis > Doryteuthis pealeii. The sequence continues at coordinate 102,078,993 of CM042151.1, forward strand.
ATTAACAAAGTGACCCGTAGAAATTTCAAAACTATTTTATTATAAACAATGATTTTATTAAATAAATACAAAACGAATGTTAATCATAACGAGAAAATATTTATTCTAGATGTACCCAAAAATCGGCTGTAAGAGTCAGCTAATGTTTTTTTTTTAAACGAATTAAAATTAATTAAATCGATTATTTAAGGTCAAAATTTTGTCTGAATCGATAAGTAGTAACATAATGACCATCAATAAAAGAAATCAAAATAATATTACACATTTAATTCATTTTGAATACATTTAAAACGAAATTTTTGGGCAATTTCGATTGCGATCGGCCATTAACGCTCTTGAAATATGGCATGTTTACAATAGGTACCACCAATTTTACCCTGTAAAATTTACCCCCCCCCCTATATTTAACACAATGAAACTTGCAGAAAAATTAATATTTTCTTGAAAAAACTTTTTCCATTCGAAAGAAAACACATTAAACAGACTCCTGATGATTTTTTTTTAAATTTCAGCTAACGGAAATAATGAAAATTATGATTGAAAAACAATGTTTACATTTTTGCACTGTAGGTACCTCCATTTCGGTCACGTGATTCAGCTTAGGCTATCTTGAATAAAACGGCAATAAATATTTCCGAACTTTGTTTATCAAAAATCTCGTAAAAAACAATTAAAGATCGTACAGGGTTGTTACAAAGAAAAACAGTTAATTCAAAGATCAAATTATCCGATTGGAGAAAATTACATCGTTATCTTAAAAAATAAATAAACCTATCCGTATTACATGCGAAAGGGTAATTTTTAGGTCGTAATTTAAACAGAAAAAATACATATTATTACCCTAGGCATTAGCAATAATTTCGTCTGCTAGGAGTTCTAAAAGCGAATTAAGAATAATTAAATCTATTATTTAAGGTTAAACTTTGTCTAAATCGATAAGTAGTAGCATAATGACCATCATTAAAAAAAAAAAATATCATTACATATGCAGTTTATTTTTAATAGATTTAAAACTATTTGTTTTGGTCAATTTCGACGCGATCAGCCATTTTGGCTGTTTTTCAATGGTTTTAGACGCTTGTTTACAATTTTAACGTAACATTTGGGATGGGGAAAAATTTACGAAAAATCAGGTAATTATCCGATTTTAATGAAATTTTCAGTATTGATTTATCAATTAATGAATTTTATAATGCATCAGTTATTTTATTTCAAAATTTTACTTTAGTATTTTTGCTATGAAAAATTAATAAATAAAATTAATTTAAAATATGAAAATCCTTATGTTAAGTTTAAAATGTTTAGATTCTAAAAATAAATATCTACTTAATGCAAACCTTATTTTAGGTGCCAAAAGTAATAAGTTTTGAAGAAAATCTCTATTGAAAATGTACCCCCTCCCCTTTTTAAGCAGAAAAAACATCGATGTATAATTTTATTCTTTTATGAAATAATAGCCAATTAAATAATTATCGAAATGAGTAAAAAAGAAATCTCCAAAAAATTAATTATTTATTATTTTTTTACATTTTATTTTTCTCATAGAAGCGCAACCGTAAAAAAAAATCTTTTGTTTCTATTCATAAGTTCGGTCTTTTATCTCATTATTTATACTGTAATAGTACAATAAATGACCAACTTGCAAAACATTTTACACCCCCAACATAAGGGGGGTTAAAATTAAGCGACCTGAAAAAAATGAGAAAGTTTTGAAATAAAATAAATAATGCATTATAAAGATCATTCATTGATACATAAACACTGAAAATTTCATTAAAATCCGATAATTTCCTGATTTTTGGTAAATTATTTTCTGTAGGGGGCTAAAGTCATTTTGTCAAAAACGCATTTTAGGCTCAGTTTGCCAGTCCCTATATTACCCTCTTACGATGATAGATCTACATATGGTGGAACGTTACGGTCCACCATATGTAGATCTATCATCGTAAGAGGGTAATAAATATGTATTTTTTTCTGTCTATTTTTTTAGCCAAAATTAACTATTAAAATGAATAAAATCTTTAAAAACTTTAATATTAAAATTTACTATTAAAATGAATAAAAACTTGAAAAGATTTAATCTTAAAATTTCACAGTGAAATTGACTTTAAAAAAATGTCTTCGACTTTGGTATGAAATGAAAATTTGAATATTTTTTTTAAGAGAAAAACTGATAAAATAACCAATATATAAAGTTAATTTTCCATTTTTTATTGACGTTTTAAAATATTTTTTAACAAATCACACGCTTTTGAGAAGCCCGCAAATTGTTTTCTCATAGAAAATCCCCTGTAAATTTTTTTTTTCTATTCACAACTTTGATCTTTTATCTTTTTATCTATACTGTAATTAGTACCAAAAACTGACCAACTCGCCAAAATGTTACACCCCAAAATAAGGGGGGGGGGAATTAAGTGACCTGAAAAAAATGAGAAAGTTTAGAAATAAAATAAATAATGCATTATAAAGTTCATTCATTGATAAATAAACACTGAAAATTTTATTGAAATCCGATAATTCCCTGATTTTTAGTAAATTATTTTCTGTAGGGATAGAGGGCTAAATTCATTTTGTCAAAAACGGATTTTAGGTGAATTTTGGGTATACCTAACTTATTCGTTAAACAGAAATTTTTATTTCATTTTGTATTATCTAGGTATACACAATTTGTAGAAAAATCTGTCAATTTTGACCACAAAATCATGGAAGTCTCTGATTTTAATGAAATTTTCAGTGTTGTTTTAGCAATGAATGAATTTTATAATATAGGTACCACCAAAATAGGTCATGTGATCAGTTTAGGTCATTGAAGGAAGAAACGTAAATATTCTTTAACTGTTTTTTTTCTAATCTCGCAAAAAAAGAAATAATGAACATAAAGAGTTGTTACAAAGAAAAACAGTTAATTCAAAGATCAAATTATTCAATTTGGGAAAAATTACTCCTTGTTATCTTGGAAAATATGTAAAACAGTCCATTTTTTTATGACACGGTCAGTTTCTTTATTGATATTTTTTTAGCTGAATTCTGTATTCCTGGTTCTTTACCTAAAAAAAACTCACTGGCATTGAAACTTAGACATTTATCTTTATAGAAAAAAGTAAAAATCGTTTTTTGTCGGTTCATTTTTTCATATTTCATAAAATAAAATAGTGGGGTGGAGTAGACCTCGTAAAAAAATATTTCCCCTGATATAATTTAAGAAAAAAATATTTCAGACATATTTTCATCCGAAGGTAAGTAATTATAGAAATATTTGTGAAAACGATGAATTTATTTTTCATAGAATTCTAAAAAAAGCCTCTAGTCATAACTTATTTTTGGCTACATTAAATTTCAATTGATTTACTGGTGCAAAAATGTGAACATTGTTTTCTGTTTATAATTTTTATTATTTCTGTAACCTGAAAAATTTATTTTTAAATCATCAAGACTTTGTTTAATGTTTCTTCTTTTGAATGTACAAAAAATTTTCAAGATAATATTAAGTAATTGTGTTAAATATGGGGGTGTGGGGGTGGGATTTCCCAGGAAAAATTTGTGGTACCTATATAATACATCAGTATTTTATTTCAAAACTTTCTGATTTTTTTCAAGTCACTTAACTTTGATCCTACTCCTCTTGATTTTGGGGTGCAAAATATTGGTGTGGTATATATGGGATTGATACTTTTTTTCTGCATAAATAAAAAGACAAAAAGACCGAATGTGTGAATAGAAGAAATAAATAAATTTCTTTTTAAAGAATCTGCTCAGTTAGTAAATAAGTACCGAAAATCAGAAAATAAAAACTAAAAAAATAATTTTTGGAGATTTTTTTTTCAAATTTTTAAATTGGCTATTATTTTATAAAAGAAAAAATATACATCAATATTTATTCCATTTAATGGGGGGGGGGGGCTAAATTTCCAAAACAGTTTTCAACCAAAAAAGTATGGGTGATTGATACTAAAGCAAAGTAGCTGAGAATCTAATAATTTAACATTTTAAACTTAAAATTTTGCTGCTCATATTTTAAATGAATTTTATATATTAATTTATCATAGCAGAAATACCTAATTAAAGTTTTGAAATAAAATAACTGATGCATTATAGAATTCATTAATTGATAAATCAATAGTGAAAATTTCATTAAAATCATATGATTTCCTGATTTTTGTTAAAGAATTTTTCAATCATGGATGTTACAATTTACTTTGTAAACGCTGATTTTAAGCAGCATCTTGTGGGCCATTCTAATCAAAATTGACAGAAAAAATTGTTTTAAATATATAAAAAATAAATTACATGTGTAATTTATTTTGCTGTTTTTTTTTACTGATGCTCATTATGTTAACTTTTAACTTAGACAAATTTGGCCTTAAATAATTGATTTAATCAATTTTAATCTTTTATCACTGTCTACTAAAATAACAATATATGTCTAATCTCCATTTTGTCTCTACAAATGAATAATTTTTTATTATTTATAATCTTTATTTATATTTATTTGAATTATTGATTAAAATATTTCAATGAATAAAAGTCTATTAGATATCACTTATCACTGAAATGATATTCTCTCATGCTAATTTTCAACATTTAAACTCATTTCCTCAAAAAATGTTAATGATTTGGGATAGAATATTTTGTGTCATTATTTATCATGTCAAACCCCCAATTATTACTATGAGTGCTCTAGCACAGTTCAAAAATCAACCTTCCCTACTGTGATACCATGTCTTCAGTGATTTGGACTGACAAGAATTTTTAGTGGTTAAAGAATAGCACCAGCATGTTAGGTTTATGTGTCAGGGAGGGGCAGGGTAAACTGCAATTAATTTAAAGTGGGTGAGCTCCTACCACTGCTCAATGAAATATAAACTAATTGTAATATCCTGATTCCAAATAGTGTATAAGTCTCCTGTATTTTCTTTTTTTACTAATATTTGAAATTTCATTTTTTTCCCTAGATATCAAATGTGTTATGGAAAAAGAGATTTGTAATTTCAAAAGAAACCTTCAAACACAAAGAAAAAATGTATTCTTGTGAAGTTTGTGGATCAGCATTTTCAAGGAATTGTGATTTAACAACCCATGTGCGAATACACACGGGAGAGAAACCATTTTCTTGTGAAGTGTGTGGATCAGCATTTTCTAAAAAATTCAGTTTGAAAAGACACATGCGAACACACTCTGGAGAAAAACCACTTACTTGTGAAGTCTGTGGATCATCATTTTCTGAGAGTTCCAATTTGAGCAAACACATGCGAACACATACTGGAGAGAAACCATTTTCTTGTGAAGTGTGTGGATCAACATTTTCACAGAGTTCCCATTTGAAAGGGCACATGCAAACTCACACTGGAGCCAATGAAAAAAAAAGAGAGAAACCATTTTCTTGTGAAGTGTGTGGATCATCATTTTCTATGAATTTCAATTTGAAAAGACACATGCGGACACACACTGGAGAAAAACCATTTACTTGTGAAGTCTGTGAATCAGCATTTTCAGAGAGTTCACATTTGAGCACACACATGCAAATGCACACAGGAGAGAAACCATTTTCTTGTGAAGTTTGTGGATCCTCATTTTCATGGAGGTCTAGTTTGACAAAACACATGCAAACACATACTGGTGAGAGACCATTTTCTTGTGAAATATGTGGATCAGCATTTTTTAGGCGTGCTCATTTGAAATATCACATGCTAACACACACTGAAGAAAAGCCATTTTCTTGTGAAGTCTGTGGATCATCATTTTCAATCCGTTCCAATTTAACAAGACATCTGCGAACACACACAGGAGAGAAACCATTTTCTTGTGTATTCTGTGAATTAACATTTTCTGTAAGTTCCAGTTTGAAAAGCCACATGCGAACACACACTGGAGAGAAACCATATTCTTGTGAAATCTGTGAATCCACATTTTCTGACAGTTCTCAATTGACAAGACACATGCGAAAACACAATGGAGAGAAACCATTTTCTTGTGAAGTGTGTGGATCAGCATTTTCTACCAGTTGCAATCTGAAAACACATATGAGAATGCACACTGGAGAGAAACCATTTACTTGTAAAGTCTGTAATCAGCATTTTATAGGAGTACACATTTGAAAAGTCACATGCGAACCCACACTGGAGAGAAACCATTTACTTGTGAAGTATGTGGATCAGCATTTTCACACAGTTCCAGTTTGAAAACCCACATGCGAACACATACTGGTGAGAAACCATTTACTTGTGAAGTCTGTGAATCAGGATTTTCTAGCCTTCCCAATTTGAAAAGGCATATGCGAACACACACTGGAGAAAAACCATTTACTTGTGAAGTGTGTGAATCAGGATTTTCACAGACTTCCAGTTTGAAAACTCATATGCGAACACACGAGAGAGAAACTCTTAGTCCCAGGCAGGGGCCCCTTGTTCTCTAAAAAAATTATTAAAGCAAACTTGAAAATAAAAAGAGAGAAACCAGTCTGTGGATCATTATTTTCATACCATCCCTCTTTAAAAAGCCATATGCACACACACACTGAAGAAAAAACATTTATTTGTGAAGTCTGCAGATCAGCATTTTCTATATGTGTTAATCTGAAAACCCATATGCAAACAGACACTGGAAAGAAACCATATTTTTTTGAAGTTTGTGGATCATCATTTTCTATGAATTTTAATTTAAACACCCATATGCAAATACACACTGGAGAGAAACCCTTTAATTGTAAAGTGTGCAAAATTGTATTTTCCCAAAGCTCAAATTTGAAAAGACATTTACAAACACACTGCACCGTTTAATTCAAAATACGCTCTTTCATACGAACATACGCACGTGGATATGACCATAACATCACAGTCTACACGCATTTTCATGCACACGCGCATGACAACATACGCACACGTATTAAACAGAAAAACACATTCATGTATACATGCAACACAAGAATACAGTTATAAAAAATACCATCTGTAACATATTCAAAAAAAAATTCATTTAACTAAAAATGCCATAGCAAGACGACTTCAGTTCCAATATCCTTCTGAAGAGATTTTATCTCAAAATATCAACATTAAGAATAAATCAGAGGTTAACAAACAACACCATTGTTACCTTATTTTTTCTTTACACCTGCATTGTGATAGCCTTCAAAATCAACCTCCAAACCCATATATACACAATGCTTCAAGCAAATTATAAAACCCTTTTTTATATATATATATATGTGTGTGTGTGTGTGTATGTTTAATTGAGTGTCATACCTTGATTGAATATTAATTTGCGTTGGGCCTTTTTTACTTTATTCTTGGTCCCATTGATCCAAAACTCTTCCACAGTTATGAATATTAAATTTTAAAATGAAAGATCTTGGTCAATTATCCGTCTTCTTAGGAACAGAAATACTATTAAAATGAGTCAGACAAAATAACTACAAAGGGTTTTGAATAGATTTTAAATGATTGATTGTAACCCAAAAGCCATACCATGTAACCTAAATATTAATAAGAGTAATAATACTGACTCACAAGAACTAACAGACAATAGGTTGTATAGAGAAATCCTTGGTAGTTTAATTCATGCAATGACTAGTACTAGGCCTGACTAATGTTGTAACTAAATTATCTCAACACTTGTAAAAAAGCTACAAATGAACATTTAAATCTTAGTAAATTTGTTTTAAAATATATTAAAGGAACTCTTGACTATGGTCTGTTTTTCAAAAAACCTAAAAGTAATTTAAACTTAATTGGATTTTGTGATTCTGATTGGGCAAACTCAAAAGATAGAAGTATTTCTGGATATTGCTATCAATTGAATTAGGATGGTCCATTGATTTCATGGCGATCCAGGAAGCAAACAAACATTGCTCTGTCCACATGTGAACAGGATGTATGGCTCTATGTAATGCAGTAGAAGAAGCAAATTTTCTAAGACATCTATATCAAGATATGAAAAGTGATAAAGTTGAGATATCTATGCAGATAACCAAAGCACTAATAAATTAGTAAAAATCCTATTCATCATCAAAGATGTAAACATATTGATGTAAAATATCTCAATATAATCAGTGTATGCTCGCTTCATTTATTGTTTGTCTTTTCCAACATGGGACCCGGTAAAATATCCAAATTTTCTATTAGCCCATTGCTTGCTTATGATTAAACAGAACATTCTTTACGTGGTTAAGTTATCTTATAACACAGTAGATCGTCAAGGTAACATGCTCGTCTTATCATGATATTTCTCAAGACAATGAGATTTATTCAGGTAACATGTAACAGATTGTATTGGTTTATATAGTATTGGCAATACGAGGAGGTGTTGAAATTTTCTGGATCTTTACAAGAAAAGAATCTACTTTTCTTTTAAAATATTTATTGAATTATTTTTGAAGGGTTAAGGTACTACAGTCATGGTGTGCCATGTGTGTTGAATTTCGGGATCAATATGTGGAATATCATGGATCTTGGTCATTTCTTTTTTGATCAGGCCCAGAAGAGATTTCAGTAATCCCTCCTTACTTACGACATGATCTCTTGGCAAAGGTGAATTCGCCACTTCTCAAAGGACATTATAGCATCAAAGATGTAAATATATTGTTGTAAAATATCTCTATATAGATCAGAAATCCAAAATAATAATATGCATTTGAATTATATATCTTCAAAAGATTTCAGATATGTTCACAAAACTAAAGGTAAAATATGATTTTAAAATTTAATATATATATAGATCTATCTAAAATTTAGAATAATCTAAACATATAATTAATTTTTGATCAGGCCCAGAAGATTTCAGTAATCCCTCCTTACTTACGACATGATCTCTTGGCAAAGGTGAATTTGCCACTTCTCAAAGGACATTATAGCATCAAAGATGTAAACATATATCTTCAAAAGATATATATATATATATATATATATATATAGGGATGTGCAGAGATTGGCAAAGACGCCTGTCTCTAAAGATTAGAACTCTCCTGTTTTTTTTTACAATAGGTGAAAAAAGATATGGAGGCCCAATGTTATTTAGAGTGACATAATTCTATTTCGTATGTTTCAAATACCCAGATTTGAACTTCGGTTAAACATTGTTGAATAATGAATTTTAAAAGTATTGCGTCAATTATGATTAAAAAGTAAAGATTAATTTTTAGTTTAAGAAAAAAGCGCTAAGTGTTAAAAAAACAAACACGTAAAATCATTTTTTTTTGTTTTCATTTTTTTTTTTTACTTTAAAACGGAAAATGTTTAAATCATGAACAAAATTTATTTGTTAAGCACAACAATTTAAAAAAAGAATCAGCAAAATTAAAATAATAATCCGAATTTAATGAAATGATCGGTATATCAAGAATTAAGATCTTATATTTGAAATAAATCTTTACTTTAAATTTTAATTTAAAGTAAAGATAAAGTGGTAGGTATTTTGTTTTTTTTTGTAAAAACAAACACGAAGAAATGTTTAAGTTTTTTTTTTTTGAGGAAAATTAATTTTACATTTCTTGAATGAAAATTTAATGACGAAACATATTTTTAAAAAATCGCTGTTTATAAACTTTATGTATAAAGTTATATTTTGCCGAAAAAACAGAAGCCACAATTTTTTTAATAATACTGTTAATTAATAAAAATTATGGTTTTAGCACCGGAAAAAAATTCCAGACTGACCAATTACAGAATAAACGATATTAGGAAACTTAAAAAATTTCAATAGCGAATAATTTCATAACAAAAAGAATTCATTTGCCAATAATTTCTGTTAACGCGAATGAAAATTTACATGAAAATAGCCAAAATTTAACAAGACTTTAAGTGTTATTTGTTTGTGGTTGTTTGTTTTTTTTTTGTTTTTTTGTTTATTTATTATAACTACAAAAATGTTTAATAGTTAGTGTTAAAGTGTTATCTGTTTGTGGTTGTTTTGTTTGTTTTTTTGTTTTTTTTAAATATAACAACAAAAATGTTTACTAGTTAGTGTCAGTATAACAATAAAAATATTTGTGTAAAATATATTTTTAAGAACATTCAGTTTAATTTCAGTGTTCAATAATTTAATTTTTTATTTTAATTAGATTAGGTATTAATTTCCAGTTTACTATTTTTGAAAGGAATGTAAAAAATAAATAAATAAATAAAAGAACAATGTACTTTTTGAAATAAAGTCTTCCTTTATGAATGCATTATAATAGCTTGTGAGATGCGTTGAATTCGTTCACAAACTTGTGAGATGCGTTGAATTCGCTCAAAAATCACATGGTCAGAGAGCAAGATAAATGGCTCTTTTAGGCTTCCATAATTTAAATTGACGATTTTTAAAAAATCGTTTTAATTCTTTTAAAATATGTTGCCAGGTTATGCATGGTTTTTAACTTAGATTTTTTCAAAGATAAAATTCTGGGCTATCTTTTGGTTAAAATTGATAGTTAGTCCATAATAATCTTGCTCATATATAATGGACCTTGAAATTTTTAAGGTAGTGAAAAACTAAGTTTAACTTAGATAGAATAATTTTTTTTTGCATCAATTTAAAGAAAACTACATTTTTTAATACTATGAAAAAAAAAAATTGCTACATTATTTATTTTTTGAGTTTTAAGAAAATGAATTTTAAATTTTAAAATCACTTTTTTAGGTTATTGAATTTATATTTTTTATTTTTTTATTTTTCTATATATTCTTCAGGATATGATCTTTCAAGAAATGTAAAAATTAGGGACCGGGATTTTTTTTTCTTCAAATGGTCAAAGGTCAACCCCCCCCCCCCCACATTCTGAATTTATAAAAAAAGTATTTTTTCAAGTTTCTTCCATAAAATAAACTAATCCTTATAAAATTAAGTCGTGGGAAAATAATTTGGTGAAAATTTCATTAAAATTGGACAATTCCCTGATTTTTGGTAATTGTTTTAAAATTAAGAAATTAAAAAAAAAAAAATTACCCCCCTTTGCACTTCTCTGCACATCACTATATATATATATATATCTTCAAAAGATTTCAGATATGTTCACAAAACAAAAGGTAAAATAAAATTTTAAAAATTTTCTTTCATAAACGGTTTAAAATTAACTTAGCAAGAGTTGTCTACCCTTGACCATCATAATGACAACTGTGAAAGAAACTAAACAATATGGAGAGAATATTGAATTAATATAATGTTACATTTTCTCTCATGCTGTATTTAAATTAAAGATCAGGAGGTACGTAAGTTTCTCCCATTTCCACCCAACTTTTTTTTGGCACCTTTTTAAATGGTATATGTTCAGTTCAAAAATAAAATTTATCCAAGACACTCGTGTATTCTCCTTTTTTCTCCTTGTCATATTTTTCTTTTTTCAAATTCTTTATTTTGTTCAACTTGGATTTGACATGAATATGGCTCGCTCACTTGCTCATTTTTTGAGTGATCTTATTTCTCTTCAAAATTCTTTTATCTTTTGTTTTATCTGGTTCAAATTGTAAGCTTTATTGTGTTGTTTAAATTCAATTACATCAAATCTTTCTTTAGCCATGTTTACAATTATTGTTGTCATAAACTTCAGTCAAGTGTCCAATTCTCCTTTTGCAGTCACATACAATATCTCTATGATGCTACTATCAAACTCCTGCCATTTCTTTCTGTTGTTAGCCGAGGGTGACATTTAATTCTCCTCTAGGATGTAATATCAAAACAAGGAGCAAAGTTTGCTTGAAGATTCTGTGCTATGTGGGTTGCCTCCTGGCCACACTCTTCCTCTGTTTTACCAGGGCTATAACCTGTATGTTTACTGCCCCCTTCCAGACATTTCATCTGACCTTAGTGTATTTTGAGGTATCATAGATTCTTACAAATTTTTCCGCAAATGCATTCATTTTTTAATCTATTTATCATTGCCAGTTTTTAACGTTGTAGCCATCTTGGTGGGAATCTCACCCCCACCCCCATCTTGGGATTCCCTGAGGATATTATCTTCTGTAACTACTCATTGATGGTTTAATGGATACATGTAGAGCATGCTCACAGGGCTGCTAACGATCTCATCCCAAATGCTGTCTTTCTGAGCTGTCAACTGTCTTTCCAGTTGACAATCAGTCTCTTACCTGACTGTCAATACTTTTGTTTTTAAATCATTGTTTTTAAAGTAATATATATGTAACATAAAAATATAATAATTTTTCTGAATAATCGATTATTTAATGTTAAATTATAGTTTTATTGGAAAAATAACAACATCAAGAGCATCAGTAAAAAAAGTAAAATAATATCATATTGCACATTGTCCACCAGCTTCTCTTTCTCTTTCTCTTCTTCTTTTTCCTCTTCTTCCTCTGCTCTCTCGAGACTCTTGTAATAAAAGTTGCAATGCACTATGGGTAGTCACCCATAATGCCTCGCAGCCTCTATGAAAAGTCCACTCTGCCCCCTCCAACTTCTTGACACTTCTTAGTCAGAGTGGATACAATGGTGTACCACATTCCTTCTTCCACCATGGATAGTTTCGCAGACCAGGTACCAAGGACGCTTTGAGTCAGGTAAGTTCAAGTCGTTACTACACATATGTAATTCATTTTCAATATATTTTAAATAATTAAATACACCCAAAATTATGAAATAATTTCCAACAGTATAGTTGCACTGTTTAACCAAATTAAGGACAATAGTGGTGTGTTGCATGTCATAGATTACTCAGCCACCAGGATTCCATCCTTAAAAATCACTGGTCACCACCCATGGCCAACAGGTGGACCCATTGGTGGTGGTGGTGGTGGTGGTGGGTGACCCCTCTGCAGAGGTGTAGTTGGTGTATTCTAAAGACCCAGCCTTCATGGCTGCCTATCATCTGTATTGTTTTTTCTATTACATTCATGAATACACCTTACCTTATTTTTAACCATCATCATTTTTCTTTCATTTATTTATCCCTCATTTCCTCCCCTCCATTACCACAAACATATATCCACCCACACTAAAAAAGAAGATCTGATGCAAATAATAGAAATAATTTAAATGTGTTGTCTTTTTGTCTGCATCTCTTGCATGGGTTATGGCAGATTAGTGTAGGCACTGGATTCTGTGGATACTTTCTGTTGAAGAAAAACATCAAAATTATAAAGAACTGAAATAGAGTAAACCTCTCTGTTCATAGATATCAAGATAGACTAAATAAATTCCACTCTTCAAAATCAACCATTCGTTTTGGACATGTGGTAGTGAGGACACTGGATTCTATGGGTGCTTCCTGGAGAAGAAAAAACATGACAGGGCAGACTATTGATTTCCTTAAAACAGTAAAATTGCTTCCTATTGCCAACTCCATTGGTAAAATTCATTTTATTAAATGACCCCCGGGTACATTTTTTCTTCTCAAAAAGCTATGTATAAAGCTCTTTTTTAGAAACTTGGAAAACATGAAAAAACTATAGGAATTATTAAACTGACAAATACCAATTGTAGTTGGAAAAGAGACTGCATGAGAGACGATCAGCTAGAATACTTAGGAAAGTCCTGGAGACCTGATGAGACTTACTGTCACTCAATCTTTAGTGAAAAATTATCAGTGACAACTGATATGAAAAACTAGCGAGCAGTTAAGTAAAATAAAATTAAAGAATTCAACAAAAATTAAAAATAACTCCAAGAGTTTATTTCAACCTTAATTCAACCCTACCCCTATAACTACAGCTAACCTTGATAGGGATGAAAATAATGGAGTGATCAGGTAAGAGATAGTTTTTAATCACTGAGAAGAATATTGACCCTAAACCTAATCTTTCTTCCTAAAAGTTGCACTTAAAACGTTTAAATTGTAGCCATTTGACTAAACATTTTAATTTTCCTTTTAAAAAATAAGTTTTATTTTCTTCTCTTTTTTAAATTAGAAAACAGTAAGCAACACACATGGTACTTATATGTTCATTTAACAACATACATTTACTTAAAACATAGATAAAGAAATAGATTTTTTATTAGAAAACTTCAAACAATAGGAATTATCTACATTAGCATTGAAATTATTTGTAAAAGTTTTTATGTTTTTGGGATTTTTTAAAAACCCTTTTACTAAAAGTATTTTAAAAAATACAAAAACATCAATCATGAATTATAGATCAATGTCTTGCAAGATTTTTAAGGTTTTAAGAATATTTCCTTTCATTCATGACTACTTCTAACCCCAAAAACGTGTTTTTTTTCTAAATAAGAAAAGATCGTAATTATCTCCCTTATTTAGAAAATATCTATTGATTGCACAGAAATGACACGTTTTCATTTTATTTATGCAGAAAACATTAGTTTTATTTAAAATATTAGATTTTTTCACTTTTATTTAATAGTGTATATCCATAAGGAAAAGAAAATAAACAAAAGAAAAGAGAAAAGAAGTAAGTATAAAAGTTTTGCTATTATCTTTATTTGTTCCAAATAAAAAAAATACGTACTCGTGAGGAGGAGAAAATTTTTCAGGTTGTTCGTTTATTGATTAAGAATTGAAATATTTTGTTTTATGTTTCTCCCAATATTTTATCCTCTATGTCCGCATTTAATTAAGAATTCATTGAAAATATTAATCGAGAAATTTCGCAAAAATATCTGGAAAACTAGTTCTTCAATCCTTTTTTTTTAAAAGTCAGATTTCATTTCAAGATTTAATTGAAATTCTATTTTTGCTACTACTACCATTAATCTGTGGGCTGAGATTAACAAAGTGACCCGTAGAAATTTAAAACTATTTTATTATAAACAATGATTTTATTAAATAAATACAAAACGAATGTTAATCATAACGAGAAAATATTTATTCTAGATGTACCCAAAAATCGGCTGTAAGAGTCAGCTAATGTTTTTTTAAAAAACGAATTAAAATTAATTAAATCGATTATTTAAGGTCAAAATTTTGTCTGAATCGATAAGTAGTAACATAATGACCATCAATAAAAGAAATCAAAATAATATTACACATTTAATTCATTTTGAATACATTTAAAACGAATTTTTTGGGCAATTTCGATTGCGATCGGCCATTAACGCTCTTGAAATATGGCATGTTTTACAATTTTACCCCAATGAAAAACATTCAATGTTTACTTGCAAATTTTCATTTCTTGAAAAAAATAAAAATTAAACAACTCCGAATAACGAAAACAATGTTTCTGTAGGTCGGTTTTAATCTTCCGAACTTTAAAAAATAAAAAACAATTAAAGATCGTACAGGGTTGTTACAAAGAAAACAGTTAATTCAAAGATCAAATTATCCGATTGGAGAAAATTACATCGTTATCTTAAAAAATAAATAAACCTATCCGTATTACATGCGAAAGGGTAATTTTTAGGTCGTAATTTAAACAGAAAAAATACATATTATTACCCTAGGCATTAGCAATAATTTCGTCTGCTAGGAGTTCTAAAAGCGAATTAAGAATAATTAAATCTATTATTTAAGGTTAAACTTTGTCTAAATCGATAAGTAGTAGCATAATGACCATCATTAAAAAAAGAAAAATATCATTACATATGCAGTTTATTTTTAATAGATTTAAAACTATTTGTTTTGGTCAATTTCGACGCGATCAGCCATTTTGGCTGTTTTTCAATGGTTTTAGACGCTTGTTTACAATTTTAACGTAACATTTGGGATGGGGAAAAATTTACGAAAAATCAGGTAATTATCCGATTTTAATGAAATTTTCAGTATTGATTTATCAATTAATGAATTTTATAATGCATCAGTTATTTTATTTCAAAATTTCACTTTAGTATTTTTGCTATGAAAAATTAATAAATAAAATTCATTTAAAATATGAAAATCCTGATGTTAAGTTTAAAATGTTTAGATTCTAAAAATAAATATCTACTTAATGCAAACCTTATTTTAGGTGCCGAAAGTAATAAGTTTTGAAGAAAATCTCTATTGAAAATGTACCCCCTCCCCTTTTTAAGCAGAAAAAACATTGATGTATAATTTTATTCATTTATGAAAGCCAATTAAATAATTATCGAAATGAGTAAAAAAGAAATCTCCAAAAAATTAATTATTTATTATTTTTTTACATTTTATTTTTCTCATAGAAGCGCAACCGTAAAAAAATTTTTTTTGCTTCTATTCATAAGTTCGGTCTTTTATCTCATTATTTATACTGTAAATAGTACAATAAATGACCAACTTGCAAAACATTTTACACCCCCAACATAAGGGGGGTTAAAATTAAGCGACCTGAAAAAAATGAGAAAGTTTTGAAATAAAATAAATAATGCATTATAAAGATCATTCATTGATACATAAACACTGAAAATTTCATTAAAATCCGATTGTCAAAAACACATTTTAGGCTCAGTTTGCCAGTCCTATATTACCCTCTTACGATGATAGATCTACATATGGTGGACCGTAACGTTCCACCATATGTAGATCTATCATCGTAAGAGGGTAATAATATGTACTTTTTTCTATTTTTTTAGCCAAAATTTACTATTAAAATGAATAAAATCTTTAAAAACTTTAATATTAAAATTTACTATTAAAATGAATAAAAACTTGAAAAGATTTAATATTAAAATTTCACAGTGAAATTGACTTAAAAAAAATGTCTTCGATTTTGGTATTAAATTTTAAAATCGGAAATGAAATGAAAATTTGAATATTTTTTCTAAGAGAAAAACTGATAAAATAATCAATATATATTTACTTTTTATTCTAATTATTCTGTTAGGCTGACATTGTGTTAGCGTGAAAAAATTATTTATTTAACTTTTTTCAATGATAAAATAAAAGTAAGTATAATAGTTATTTATCAGTTTTTCTCTTAGAAAAAATATTCAATTTTCATTCCATACTTTTACGGGTTAATCGTAAAAGGGAAATATTAGTAACTTTTCTGTCTAATATTACGGTCTAAAAATTACCCTTTCGCATGTAATACGGAGGTTTGTTTATTTTTTAAGATAACGATGTAATTTTTCCCAATCGGATAATTTGATCTTTAATTAACTTTTTCTTTGTAACAACCCTGTACGATCTTTTTTTTTTTACGAGATTTTTGATAAACAAAGTTCGGAAATATTCTATTTCCGTTTTATTCAAGATGGCATAAACGGTCTGGTGGTTAATCCTATTTTTCTTCTCTTTTTTAAATTAGAAAACAGTAAGCAACACACATGGTACTTATATGTTCATTTAACAACACACATTTACTTAAAACATAGATAAAGAAATAGATTTTTTATTAGAAAACTTCAAACAATAGGAATTATCTACATTAGCATTGAAATTATTTGTAAAAGTTTTTATGTTTTTGGATTTTTAAAAAACCCTTTTACTAAAAGTGTTTTAAAAAATACAAAAACATCAATCATGAATTATAGATCAATGTCTTGCAAGATTTTTAAGGTTTTAAGAATATTTCCTTTCATTCATGACTACTTCTAAACCCAAAAACGTGAATTTTTTTCTAAATAAGAAAAGATCGTAATTATCTCCCTTATTTAGAAAATATCTATTGATTGCACAGAAATGACACGTTTTCATTTTATTTATGCAGAAAACATTAGTTTTATTTAAAATATTAGATTTTTTCACTTTTATTTAATAGTGTATATCCATAAGGAAAAGAAAATAAACAAAAGAAAAGAGAAAAGAAGTAAGTATAAAAGTTTTGCTATTATTATTTGTTCCAAATAAAAAAAATACGTACTTGTGAGGAGGAGAAAATTTTTCAGGTTGTTCGTTTATTGATTAAGAATTGAAATATTTTGTTTTATGTTTCTCCCAATATTTTATCCTCTATGTCCGCATTTAATTAAGAATTCATTGAAAATACTAATCGAGAAATTTCGCAAAAATATCTGGAAAACTAGTTCTTCAATCCTTTTTTTTAAAAGTCAGATTCATTTCAAGATTTAATTGAAATTCTATTTTTGCTACTACTACCATTAATCTGTGGGCTGAGATTAACAAAGTGACCCGTAGAAATTTCAAAACTATTTTATTATAAACAATGATTTTATTAAATAAATACAAAACGAATGTTAATCATAACTAGAAAATATTTATTCTAGATGTACCCAAAAATCGGCTGTAAGAGTCAGCTAATGTTTTTTTAAAAAACGAATTAAAATTAATTAAATCGATTATTTAAGGTCAAAATTTTGTCTGAATCGATAAGTAGTAACATAATGACCATCAATAAAAGAAATCAAAATAATATTACACATTTAATTCATTTTGAATACATTTAAAACGAATTTTTTGGGCAATTTCGATTGCGATCGGCAATTAACGCTCTTGAAATATGGCATGTTTACAATAGGTACCACCAATTTTACCCTGTGAAACTTACCCCCCCCCCAATATTTAACACAATGAAACTTGCAGAAAAATTAATATTTTCTTGAAAAAACTTTTTCCATTCGAAAGAAAACACATTAAACAAAATCCTGATGATTTTTTTTTAAATTTCAGCTTACGGAAATAATGAAAATTATGATTGAAAAACAATGTTTACATTTTTGCACTGTAGGTACCTCCATTTCGGTCACGTGATTCAGCTTAGGTTATCTTGAATAAAACGGCAATAAATATTTCCGAACTTTGTTTATCAAAAATCTCGTAAAAACAATTAAAGATTATACAGTTGGTACCACCAATTTGACCCTGTGCAATTTAACCCCTAACATTTAACACATTGAAACTTGCAGAAAAAATAATATTTTGTTGAAAAGATTTTTTTCCATTCGAAAGAAAAAACATTAAACAAACTCCTGATGATTTTTTAAATTTTTTATCAGCTTACGAAAATAATGAAAATTATGATTGAAAAACAATGTTTTCATTTTTGCACTGTTAAATCAACTGAAATTTAACGTAGCTAAAAACAAGTTACGATAAGAGGACTTTTTAAAAATTCTATGAAAAATCAATTAATAATCTGATTTTCCCGAAAATTTCCATAAATGTTTACCATTGGATGTAAATACATCTGAAATAGTTTTTTTCTAAAATATATTAGGGGAAATATTTTTTACGAGGTCTATCCCCCCCCCTATTTTATTTTATGAGATAAAAAAAAATGACGCGTCAAAAAAAATTTTTTCTTTTTTTTCTATAAAGATAAGAGTCTGAATAATTATATCAATGAAATTGTATGAATGTACAAGGTCTAGTTTTTTGAGGAAAAATTAATGAAATCGGAAATAAAAAGTGCAAAAAAATGTCATAATATTAATATTTGAAAACTTTTTTTTGCTTTTATAATTGGTATGTACTATATTCTATTAAATTGTCAACAAAAAAAAAAAATTTTTTAAGAAATTAATTTTTAAGATATTTTCAATCTTTTGTGTGATTAAATATTTTTATTTTCTGCGTGAAATAAATTTTTTTTTTTTTTTTCCTGCGTCAAAAAATCGAATTTTTCATGGATATTTAAAAATATGAATTTTATAATTCAGGTGCACTAAACATTGGTCCGATACGAGCTCGATTAATATTTTTAAATGAATTTGTAATTTTTGTTGTTGAATAGTAATGTGTGATCCTTAGAATGTACGGAAGAGCATTGCTGACATTTGTTTTACAAAGAGACGATACGCTTCTAAGTAACCAAAGTTTGTTCCTGTTAGGCTGACAGTGTTAGCGTGAAAAAATTATTTTATTTAACTTTTTTCAATAATTAAAATAAAAAGTAAGTATAATAGATTATTTTATCAGTTTTTCTCTTAGAAAAAATATTCAAATTTTCATTCCATACTTTTACGGGTTAATCGTAAAAGGGAAATAATTAGTAACTTTTCTGTCTATATTACGGTCTGAAAATTACCCTTTCGCATGTAATACGGGCAGGTTTGTTTATTTTTTAAGATAACGATGTAATTTTTCCCAATCGGATAATTTGATCTTTTAATTAACTATTTTTCTTTGTAACAACCCTGTACGATCTTTTTTTTTATGAGATTTTTGATAAACAAAGTTCGGAAATATCTATTTCCGTTTTATTCAAGATGGCATAAACGGTCTGGTGGTACCTATGTACAGGGTTGTTACAAAGAAAAACAGTTAATTCAAAGATCAAATTATCCGATTGGAGAAAATTACATCGTTATCTTAAAAAATAAATAAACCTATCCGTATTACATGCGAAAGGGTAATTTTTAGGTCGTAATTTAGACAGAAAAAAATACATATTATTACCCTAGGCATTAGCAATAATTTCGTCTGCTAGGAGTTCTAAAAGCGAATTAAGAATAATTAAATCTATTATTTAAGGTTAAAATTTGTCTAAATCGATAAGTAATAGCATAATGACCATCATTAAAAAAAGAAAAATATCAGTACATATGCAGTTTATTTTTAATAGATTTAAAACTATTTGTTTTGGTCAATTTAGACGCGACGCGATTTTGGCTGTTTTTCAATGGTTTTAGACGCTTGTTTACAATTTTAACGTAACATTTGGGATGGGGAAAAATTTACGAAAAATCAGGTAATTATCCGATTTTAATGAAATTTTCAGTATTGATTTATCAATTAATGAATTTTATAATGCATCAGTTATTTTATTTCAAAATTTTACTTTAGTATGTTTGCTATGAAAAATTAATAAATAAAATTCATTTAAAATATGAAAATCCTGATGTTAAGTTTAAAATGTTTAGATTCTAAAAATAAATATCTACTTAATGCAAACCTTATTTTAGGTGCCGAAAGTAATAAGTTTTGAAGAAAATCTCTATTGAAAATGTACCCCTCCCCTTTTTAAGCAGAAAAAACATTGATGTATAATTTTATTCATTTATGAAAGCCAATTAAATAATTATCGAAATGAGTAAAAAAGAAATCTCCAAAAAATTAATTATTTATTATTTTTTTACATTTTATTTTTCTCATAGAAGCGCAACCGTAAAAAATTTTTTTTTGCTTCTATTCATAAGTTCGGTCTTTTATCTCATTATTTATACTGTAAATAGTACAATAAATGACCAACTTGCAAAACATTTTACACCCCCAACATAAGGGGGGTTAAAATTAAGCGACCTGAAAAAAATGAGAAAGTTTTGAAATAAAATAAATAATGCATTATAAAGATCATTCATTGATACATAAACACTGAAAATTTAATTAAAATCCGATTGTCAAAAACACATTTTAGGCTCAGTTTGCCAGTCCCTATATTACCCTCTTACGATGATAGATCTTCATATGGTGGACCGTAATGTTCCACCATATGTAGATCTATCATCGTAAGAGGGTAATACTTTTTTCTATTTTTTTAGCCAAAATTTACTATTAAAATGAATAAAATCTTTAAAAACTTTAATATTAAAATTTACTATTAAAATGAATAAAAACTTGAAAAGATTTAATATTAAAATTTCACAGTGAAATTGACTTAAAAAAAAATGTCTTCGATTTTGGTATTAAATTTTAAAATCGGAAATGAAATGATAATTTGAATATTTTTTCTAAGAGAAAAACTGATAAAATAATCAATATATATTTACTTTTTATTCTAATTAGTCAAAAAAGTTAAATAAAATATTTTTTATGCTGAGAAAAACAAACTCTGGTTACTGAGAAGTGTCTCGTCTCTTTGTATAAAAACAAAACAAATATGTCAGTTTTGCTCTTCCATATATTCTAAGAATCACACATTACTATTCAACAATAAAAATTACAAATTCTTTTAAAAATATTAATCGAGCTCGGATCGGACCAACTTTTAGTTCACCTGAATTCTAAAATTCATATTTTTAAGTATCTGTGAAAAATTCGATGTTTTAGCGCAGTAAAAAAAAAATTATTATTTATTTCACGCAGAAAATAAAAATATTTAATCACACAAAAGATTGAAAATCTCTTAAAAATTAATTTCTTGAAAAAAAAATTTTTTTTGACAATAGAATATAGTACATACTAATTACAAAAGCAAAAAAGAAAGTTTTCAAATATTAATATTATGAATTTTTTTGCACTATAAAATAATAATAATAATAATAATAATATGTCATGTATGATCATATATAAAAAAATTAGTTGTTCACATTAAGACACAATAACTATGTCAACAAAGATTAAGAATTTACAGGAATTTAATTTAAGATGCAAAAATTTAGGTTTTATGTAACAGAAACTTGTTTTTTCTTTTTTATAACCCATAAACTTGAAATTGTTCTTTATATCAAATGTAAAAGAAAACATTAAAAAGTTAATTTTCCATTTTTTATTGACGTTTTAAAATATTTTTTAACAAATCACACGCTTTTGAGAAGCCCGCAAATTGTTTTCTCATAGAAAATCCCCTGTAAATTTTTTTTTTCTATTCACAACTTTGATCTTTTATCTTTTTATCTATACTGTAATTAGTACCAAAAACTGACCAACTCGCCAAAATGTTACACCCCCAAAATAAGGGGGGGGGGCAAAATTAAGTGACCTGAAAAAAATGAGAAAAAATTGTTTTAAATGTATTAAAAATAAATTACATGTGTAATTTATTTTGCTGGTTTTTTTTACTGATGCTCATTATGTTACTACTTTTTAACTTAGACAAAAATTTGGCCTTAAATAATTGATTTAATCAATTTTAATCTTTTATCGCTGTCTACTAAAATAACAATATATGTCTAATCTCCATTTTGTCTCTACAAATGAATAATTTTTTATTATTTATAATCTTTATTTATATTTATTTGAATTATTGATTAAAATATTTCAATGAATAAAAGTCTATTAGATATCACTTATCACTGAAATGATATTCTCTCACGCTAATTTTCAACATTTAAACTCATTTCCTCAAAAAATGTTAATGATTTGGGATAGAATATTTTGTGTCATTATTTATCATGTCAAACCCCCAATTATTACTATGAGTGCACTAGCACAGTTCAAAAATCAACCTTCCCTACTGTGATACCATGCCTTCAGTGATTTGGACTGACAAGAATTTTTAGTGGTTAAAGAATAGCACCAGCATGTTAGGTTTATGTGTCAGGGAGGAGCAGGGTAAACTGCAATTAATTCAAGGGGGTGAGCTCCTACCACTGCTCAATGAAATATAAACTAATTGTAATATCCTAATTCCAAATAGTGTATAAGTCTCTTGTATTTTCTTTTTTTTTTCTTTTTTTACTAATATTTGAAATTTCATTTTTTTCCCTAGATATCAAATGTGTTAAGGAAAAAGAGATTTGTAATTTCAAAAGAAACCTTCAAACACAAACCAAAGGAAAAATGTATTCTTGTGAAGTTTGTGGATCAGCATTTTCTAGGAATTGTGATTTAACAACCCATGTGCGAATACACACAGGAGAGAAACCATTTTCTTGTAAAGTGTGTGGATCATCGTTTTCTATGAATTTCAATTTGAAAAGACACATGCGAACACACTCTGGAGAGAAACCATTTTCCTGTGAAGTGTGTGGATCATCATTTTCTCAGAGTTCCCATTTGAGCAAACACATGCGAACGCATACTGGAGAGAAACCATTTTCTTGTGAAGTGTGTGGATCAGCATTTTCTACCAGTTGCAAACTGAAAACACATATGAGAAAGCACACCGGAGAGAAACCATTTATTTGTGGAGTTTGTGGAACAGCATTTTCAGTAAGTTCCAGTTTGAAAACCCACATGCGAACACATACTGGTGAGAAACCATTTACTTGTGAAATCTGTGAATCAGGATTTTCTAGCCTTCCCAATTTAAAAAGCCACATACGAACACACACTGGAGAGAAACCATTTTCTTGTGAAGTGTGTGAATCAGGATTTTTTAGCCTTCCCAGTTTGAAAATGCATATGCGAACACACACTGGAGAAAAACCATTTTCTTGTGAAGTGTGTGAATCAGCATTTTCTAAAAGTTCAGTTTGAAAAGACACATGCTAACACACTCTGGAGAGAAACCATTTTCCTGTGATGTGTGTGGATCATCATTTTCTGTGAGGTCCCATTTGAGCAAACACATGCGAACGCATACTGGAGAGAAACCATATTCTTGTGAAGTGTGTGGATCATCATTTTCACAGAGGAGTAGTTTGACAAAACACATGCAAACGCATACTGGAGAGAGACCATTTTCTTGTGAAATATGTGGATCATCATTTTTTAGGCGTGCTCATTTGAAATACCATATGCTAACACACACTGAAGAGAAGCCATTTACTTGTGAAGTGTGTGGATCAGCATTTTCAATTCGTTCCAATTTGACAAGACATCTGCGAACACACACTGGGGAGAAACCATTTTCTTGTGTGTTCTGTGAATTAACATTTTCAGTAAGTTCCAGTTTGAAAAGCCACATGCGAACACACACTGGAGAAAAACCATTTTCTTGTGAAGTATGTGGTTCAGCATTTTCACAGACTTCCAATTTGAAAACCCACATGCGAACACACATGAGAGAGAGTGTTAGTTCCAGGAAGGGGCCCCTTGTTCTCTAAGAATTATCAAAGGAAAACTGAAAAAAAAAGGAGAGGAACCAGTCTGTGGATCAGCATTTTCACACCTTCCTATCTTTGAAAAGCGACATGCACACACACTAGAGAAAAAACATTTATTTGTGAAGTCTGTGGACCAGCATTTTCTATGCATGTTAATCTAAAATCCCTTATGCAAACAGACACTGGAGAGAAACCATATTTTTGTGAAGTTTGTGGATCAGCATTTTCTATGAATTTTAATTTAAATGCCCATGTGCAAATACACATTGAAGAGAAACTCTTTAATTGTGCAATGTGCAAAATTGTATTTTCCCATAGCTCAAATTTGAAAAGACATTTACAAAGACAGTGCACCTGTTTAATTCAATCCAGTTAGTTACATTAATTTTGAGGCTGGATTTTTGATATGAGATGATGATTAATGGGTTTGGTGGAATTGAGATGAAAAAAGTTATCACCATGGGAGAGATTATCACACAAAGAAAATTTAACAACATCTGCACATACATAGGAAAATAAAATTCTGAACTTGGCAGGTTCATATCTTCTAAAGTAGACTTTGCCCACACAAAATTCTTTGATGAACTTAGGCAGACATAGTAGATATTAAGAAAAAATATATGAAAATTGAAGAGGACACATTTTCAATAGACTGACCATAAGCTACATAGGTGAAAAGTAGTTGATTTTGGAGTCATGCATTTGGGTGGACAAATTAAAATTTTCTATCAGGTATAGGGTTAAAATAGTTGGATATTTGGATTCTATAGTCCTTATTTGCCTTACATACCAAATTTCAGAAATATTGAATGAATGAAAGTATTTATTTTTAAATTAAAAAACACTAAGATTTTGCAACACTGCATGGCCTTAATTTTGAGGCAAAATAGGAAAATTATATCCACCCTCTAAAATCGGAACGGTGAGGTTTAAGACAAAATAATTTGGCACACTTTCCTAACTCATGAAGGGGAACATTTGTGCCAAATTTCAGGTAATTCAGTGTTGATGGGTGTAACGTCCTGGTGAACTGACATGGAATGACCCTTTTTTATTTTACAAAGTTTTTAGATTATTTTGATAAAAATTTTCTGTATAGAATTTGATGAACTTTTCATCTATTCTTAACATGTTGGAATATATATACCAAATTTTCACTCCAGCAAATATAGACAAACATTTTCCTCATCAGCAACCAGTGATACATTTTCTAAGTTCCATCATGAAAATTTGTTACATTCACCATCACCAGAGTCATAAACACTGATTTTTGAGTATATATATATATATATATGTGTGTGTGTGTGTGTGTGTGTTTAATTGAGTGTCATACATGGATTGAATATTAATTTGTGTTGGGCCTTTTTTACTTTATCCTTGGTTTCATTGATCCAAAACTCTTCCACAGTTATGAATATTAAATTTTTAAATGAAAGATCTTGGTCAATTATCCGTCTTCTTAGGAACAGAAATACTATTAAAATGAGTCAGACAAAATAACTACAAAGGGTTTTGAATAGATTTTAAATGATTGATTGTAACCCAAAAGCCATACCATGTAACCTAAATATCAATAAGAGTAATAATACTGACTCAAAAGAACTAACAGACAATAGGTTGTATAGAGAAATTGTATTTAAAATAAAGATCAGGAAGTATGTAAGTTCCTCTTATTTCCACCCAAATTTTTTCGGGCACCTTTTTAAACGGTATATGTTCAGTTTGAAAATAAAATTTACCCAAAACACTTGTGTATTCTCCTTTTTCTTCCTTGTCATATTTTTTATTGGGCCTAATTCCTGATCTTTTGCAGGGTCACCAAATGTATTTCACATTTAATCTCCTCCTATGATGTCACTAAATCTCCTGTCCCCTTACCTCTAAGAAGAGATCTTTCAAAGCCTAAAGGATTTGACATGAATATGGCTCGCTTCTTTGCTCGTTATTTTACCCTCCTCCTATGCCACTCTGCTCTATGAATATTCTTTAATTTTCCTCTCAGAATGTTCTGTAAATCTATTAGAGGTTCATTTTATTCAGTACTTAGCACTTTAAATTGTTTTTTGAGTGATCTTATTTCTCTTCAAAATTCTTTTATCTTTTGTTTATCTGGTTCAAATTCAATTACACCAAATCTTTCTTTAGCCATGTTTACAATTATTGTTGTCATAAACTTCAGTTAAGTGTCCAATTCTCCTTTTACAGTCACATACAATATCTCTATGATGCTACTATCAAACTCCTGCCATTCCCCTCTGTTGTTATTCGGGGGTGACATTTAATTCTCCTCCAGGATGCAATATCTAAATAGCAAAGTTTGCTTGAAGATTCTGGATTATGTGGGTTACTTCTGGCCAAACTCCTCCTCCCTTTTACCAGGACTATAACCTGTACATCTGGCGTTTGCTGCTCCCCTTCCAGACATATCATCTGGCATTGGTGTATTTTGAGGCCTTGTAGATTCTTACAAATTTTTCCACAAATGAATTCATTCATTTATCATTCGTTTATCATTGCCGCTTGTTAATGTATCCATCCTGGTGGGAATCTCATCCTCCTCCCTTTCATTATTCCCTGAGTGTGTGATCTTCTGTAACTTCACATGGCTGGTTTAATGGTGTCAGTAAAATGGTAATTCCTGTGTATAGAGTTAAGTGTGGGAGAGGCTTCTGTGATTAGATATACCCAGAAGTTTTGGTGCAAAATACCTAAATCCACTCAGACAGACCCTGGACCAGTTCCCACAAGGCAGTGACTTTAAAACCTCTCCAAGAAACCACCCTAAGATACCAGATATCTTTACCCGCATGGAAGTAAGTCCCTCAAGCTCAACTTTATGCACAGGAAGGATTTTATGTGACTCATCATTTTATTTGCTCATTGATAAATTGTTAAAATTAAATTAAGTTTTAATTCATTTATTTGTTGCTGTTAGCCTTAGAATTAAATGCTATACTAACACAATAATGGCTACACATAGAGCATGCTCACAGGGCTGCTAACAATCTCATCCCAAATGCTGTCTTTCTGAGCTGTCTTTCCAGTTGACTACTGGTCTCTTACCTGGTAGTGAATACTTTTGTTTTTAAATTATTGTTTTTAAAGTAATATATGAGTAACATATAATAATGGAATAATTTTTCTAAATAATCAATTATTTAATGTTAAATTATAGTTTTTATTGGAAAAATAACAATATCAAGAGCAGTAAAAAAAGCAAAATAATATTATATATATATGTAATACATTATCAATATATTTTAAATAATTAAATTTGCCCAAAATTACAAAATAATTTCCGACAGCAAAGTTGCACTGTGTAACCAAAACAATGTAAAAAAAAAAGAAAGAACAAGGGTACATGCACAGAACAGTTTGTTCTGGTCCCTGACTAAAAATCAAGCTATTTGGAAAACAAAATGGAATAATTCATGTCCTTGTAGTCTTCCGCAAAGAAAAAGAACAATCATTATTAAATTTTTTTTAAATATATAAAAATCTCGGAAAATATTTTGCACAAAATTGTACATTTTTAAACTTATATTTTTAGACTAAATAAAGTATTATTTTTGGTTAAGATATCAAGTTCAACATGGCCCCATCCAGACATTTAAAATTCACAATAAAATTTTAAAGTAAAAATAGGCCAACTTAATTGGAGAGAATACTTTTTTTGCATTAACTAAAAGAAAAATATTGTTTTTAACACTACGAAAAAAAAAAACACACTACAAGAATTATTTTTTTAGTTTTAAGAACTTTTACATTTTCAAATCACATTTTTTGGTTATTGAATTTTATTTTTATATTTTTTTTTATCAAGATTTGATATTTTTTGAAATGTAAAAATTAGGGACTGGAAATTTTTTTCTTCAAATGACCAAAGTCAACCCCTCCCTACATTCTGAATTGATAAAAAAAATTTTCAAGTTTTTTATATAAAAGAAGCTATTCATTATAAAATTAAGTTCATTAATGGATCATTTTGTGAAAATTAAATAAAATCAGACAATTCCCTGATTTTTGGTAATAGTTTGAAAATGTAAAAACTTTTAAATTTTTTATCACCTCCCTTTGCGATTTTTAACCATATATTTCATGTACATCAGAATAATTTAAAAATCTGAAAAAATAATTTAATTTTTTTAAAAAAGATTTTCAGTATACATTTTCTTCCAAATACATTCAATTAAAAAATATTTTTCATTCTCTTCATATATTCAGTCTTTTCTCATACAAAAATGAGTGTCAGTACTAGATATCCAATATACATATTGCTCCCCAAAGATAGGGGCAGGTTCAGATCAAAACTGAAAATTTCATTAAAATTGGATAATTCCCTGATTTTTAGTAATTTTTTTTACTAAGTTAGGTGACTTTGGTTGTGCCAAATATGTCTTAACACTCAAAATTGTTGGTCCCCAGAAAACAAAAAGCAACAGATATGTCTTGTGTTACATATAGATTAATTTAAAAAACATGTTTGTTTACAACAATAGAAATAGTTTATACAAAATTTGAAAAACATGAAACAAAAAACATGTTTTAAAATTTTAAGAATATTTATTTTCATATTATTGATTAATCATAGGAACCAACAATTTTACAAAACCAAATCACTACTGATTGAAAAAATACCAAAAATTTAGGAAATTATTTGATTTTAATGAAACTTTCTGTGTTGATTTATCAATGAATGAATTTCATTTATTACTAATAAATATACTTATTAAAATACGGTTATTTTTCATTACTAATTTTATTTTTCATATGCAATATATTCATTTGAATTTATTGTAGCGAAGTAAGGAATAGTTAGTAGTATTTTATTCATTGTTTAAACAATACACATATTAAAAATGTATCTAAGGTAGGTAGGTTGTGTACCATGATCGACAAGCCTCTTTTCAGACCAGACAATCACAGAAATCTTCCTCTCTTTGAACAGCATCTCTTGGGGTCAGATGTAAAAAAAAAAATCAACCCCTAATTCAGCAGATATAGGAAATAGGTTGTCGTAAGTACGATAACTTACCATAAACATTCCAAGGACTCAGTTAAGTGGAATGGTATTCATTATATTTAAATAATTTATTACCTGCAGACAATACTATCGTTAAAAGAAAGGTAACTTCTTTTCTAAAGTCCTAAATAGCATGAATGTTATTTGTCCCCTATTGTTGGGGGGGAGGATAACCCGAAAAAAATCTACAATTCTTTTTAATAAAATAACTGATGTATTATTATAGAATTCATTGATTAATAAGTCAACAATAGAAATTTTATTGAACTCAGATAATTCACAGATTTTTGGTAATCTTTTGTTTATCAATCTGTGTTAGTGAATTGTTACTTATCAACTCGTGATGGAGAATGAAGCGGTAATGCATGGCAACTGCCGTGAGAAAAAGAGCAATACACTGTCTTGCCTACTGGAGTCGAACCCACGTCTTCCGGAATGCACAAAAGTGAGACTTGAGCGTTGCACAGATGTGAGGTTCGATTCAGGTGCCCAGATGTTGGGAGGCTACGTCCATACGTAGCTGGAGGCTGAGGAGAGCATTGTGCGCACCTGAAGAGACACCAGACGTAAGAATTCAGTTAAAACCAGTGTAAAAAGGAAAAGAAAGGTGACGAACTTAACCAGTTTGTGGTGGACTTGATTTTGGACACCCCCAACACAGAATTTTTTTTTTTTTGTTCAACAAACAACTACCATAGTTTTAACAGATACTGATAAACTTGTTTTCTTTTAGACTAAAGGAAAATAAATTATCGATTTAATTAATTTTGATTCGTTTTTTAAGAGAAAATCTGTGCTTAAATTATTGATTACATGATCACATGATCACTTTTTTTTTTTTTTATTTAAACGTCAAATCAGATTGAATTTAAAATGTTTCATAGTAAACAACATTCAATCTTTGCCTAATCCTAAATAAATCTTTTATTATAGTCTTCTTTGTCATCTGTCAATTTTAAGAATTGCATTGAATGAATGTATTTTTTATTAATAAGAAAAGGATCGGAATTATCTCCCTTGTTTAGAAAATCTCTGTATTGATTGCAAATGAACGATACGTTTTAATTTTATTCAAGCAGAAAACATTAGTTTTATTTAAAATATTAGATTTTTTTCGCTTTTCTCTAATGGTGTATTATATCCCCAAATGAAAAGAAAATAGACGAAAGAAAAGAAAAAAGAAGTAAGTATAAAAGTTTTGTTATTGTCTTTATTTGTTCCAAATAAAAATACGTATTTTTCAGGGGGAGGAGGAAAACTATGTTGTTCGTTCATTGATTAAGTATAAGTTAAATATTTTGTTTTAATTTCTCACAATATTTTATCCTTATGTCCGCCTTTAAATAAGAATTCATTGAAAATACAGATCGAGAAATTTCGAAAGAATATCTGGTATCTTTTGAAAATTGATTCTTCAATTATTTTTTTAAAAATCAGATTCATTTCAACATTTAATTGATATTTTATTTTTGCTACTACCATTAATCTGTGACATAAACAAAGTAGCCCGTGGAAATTTCAAAACTATTTTATTATAAAAAATGATTTTATTAAATAAATACAAAGCGAATGTTAACCCTAACGAGAAAATATTGTAATGAGATTTTAGTACATTTGTCATATATTATATCACAACGAGGCTGTCACTAGAGTAGCCAACCTGTAACTCCTCTGTAACTTAGGATGGCACAAAGATCGTCTGCTTGCAACAGATTTTTCTTTTAAAAACGAATTAAAATTAAGATCAAACTTTTGTCTAAAACGATAAGTAGTAACATAATGACCACATAATGACCATCATTTAAAAAAAGAAAAATATCATTACATATACAATTTTATTTTTAAAACGATTTTTTCGGTCAATTTCTATCGCTTTCGGTCTGAGACGCCGGTTTAAAATGGCTTTTTTACAAATTTAATGTAACATTCACGATTGCAAAAAAAAAAAAAAAAAAAAAAAAGAAATACCAAAAATCAGGTAATTATCCGATTTTAATGAAATTTTCAGTATTGATTTAACAATTGATGAATTTTATAGTGCATCAGTTATTTTATTTCAAAACCATAATTAAGTATTTTTGCTATGAAAAATGAATGTATTGAAAATATACTGAAAATTTCATTAAAATCAGATAATTACCTGAATTTTGGTAAATTTTTTTGCAATCGCGAATGTTACATTAAAATCGTAAACAAGCACTTAAAACCATTGAAAAAGAGACAGAATGGCAGATCGCGTCGAAATTGACCAAAACAAATACTTTTAAATGTATTAAAAATAAACTGCATATGCAATGATATTTTTCTTTTTTTAATGATGGTCATTATGTTACTACTTATCGATTTAGACAAAAGTTTGACCTTAAATTTAATTAATAAGAAAAAATGTCAAAACCTGAAAAAAGTGATTTGAAAATTCAAAGGTTTTTTGTTTTTTTAAACTCAAAAAAATTATTTTTGTAGCATGTTTTCACTTTTCATGGTTTTAGAAACAATATTTTTCTTTGAATTGGTGAAAAAAAAACCTCTTATCTCTGAATCAACTGACCTATTTTTATTCACTTGAAATTTGATAGTGATTTCAAACATCTGGAAGGTAGGATGTTGTACACAATATTTTTGTCATAAATAGTAGCATGTTGTATTTCATTTTGAATTGATTGAGGGTGGTTGTCATATGACAACAAAACAATTTAAATAGATGCTGTCTTAAAAAGTTTGAGAAAAATTTTCATTTAAAAGAAACTTTGTCTTTTATTGCTTTAAATACCAAACATTTTTATTAAGATCCAATAATAATTTTTTTTTGTAGGGAAACTTTAGCAGGTATTCTCATGTCTGAATAATGTTCCTATGCAATTTGTAAATTGATATCGTATAATAATGGAGATTTGATGTCTGTTTGTGTAACTGAAACTATGTAATTGCTTATGTCACAATACCCTCAGGAATTACATAAGTTTATCAACTGAGTATTTAATTCATTAATAAATAGAATAAATTTTATTTATTAGCAATGTCTCTATGAAAATCTGAGTTAGATTTACTTCAAAACAGCCCATGTTATTAGTGCATTGAAAATCCTGCAATGTGACTTCTATATCACTAAGAAATAAAGTTTACATATTATATATACATATATATATATATGAGGATAGGAGGATTGGAATAAATCTGACTGAATGTGGTTAAGAATAGAGAGAAAAGTGTGGGCAAATACAACTCAAACTAGTAGGAGATATATTTTGTTGCACATTGAGTGCGACTTCTTCAGTCGATTATTTGAAACATTTGTGCATCATACATTTATTTTTATAGTAGAGAAAGTGAACGGGTGAGGGGTAGGTTAGGTGATATAGTCAGGAGAGTGGGATAGAGTTTGTGAGGATTTGATTGGCCAGAATAATTTTTTCTGGACTGGGTAGGAAGAGAGATAAGATCAGATGTATGGAAGTGTTGGAGGAAATTTGATAGGTAATGGTAGTTAAGTACAAAAAGGAGACATGGTAGGGAGGAAAATAGGTTAACATTCTTTAGTTGGCTTGGAAAATCTTTAGAGATTTTGACCCATTAAGTAGAGGGGAAAAGATCAAGATGAGTGGACGGGTTAGAGAACATTTGATAGGTATAGGGGATAGGGAGTTGGTTAGTATGGGGGGGTGTAGGTCAGCTTTTTCATTTAGTTGTCTGGAAAAGTTTTTTTTATAGGACTACAATTTTATCAGTTATAAATTTTTATTTTATTTTCATGTATTGTGATTTTTGCAATCGATATGTCAAGGTTAAAATAGCCAGGTCTTTGGTTCATTGTTTTGGTGTGTGCTATGATTGCTGATTCACATAAACATCACAGGTTTTTCTTGTGTATGGGTTTGATCATAGTTGCGTTGTTAAAATTGATTGTATGCTTGTAGCATGCAGTGTGTATGAATATATATTATTAACCACATACACACACACACACACATATATAATATATATATATATATATATATATAACACACACACACAGATGCTGATAGGTATGTGTCCTGTGTCCCTGATGCACAAAAATCTAAAAGGATGCAGTGTTTTTCTTTTTTCTTCCTTCACCATTTTACGCTAACTGTAAATACATTTCAATAGTTTCTTAGAAATTAATTACACAGGATAGGTTACAAGGTAGGAGTTAGATGGCTTTAGTTGGGACCCATAAATTTTCCCAGGGACTTATTCAAAGCTAATATAGGCATCCCAGGATATACTAAATCAAAAAGCTATCAGCATCACTTATATATATATATATATATATATATATTTGCAGCAAGTTATTTTCTAGGCATGTGTTATTACATAACACAGAGCACTTCTAATTCATTATTTGGATCTGTATCTTTTCCAGTCGTTTGGTATCTTTCTGGTGTTTGGATCCAATTGAAATAGGATATTTCCCATACTATCAGCCCAAGCGGTTTCAACTGCTTCTTCAGTCATCATCATGGGGTACATGAGTTGGTTCTAGTTCGTTCGTCTTTTATCTATTTTGTTTTTAAATTAGAAGAGTCTATTATTTTTAGAGGGTTGCATGTTAAGTGTGTTAGTTATTGAAGATAGCTAATATGTTATGACTGACATTGAATGCTATTTTATTCATGTTAGATTTTTAATTTTTTATGCATATTGCATCAAGAAGCAGTCAAAAGCACTCTGGCTGACAGTATGGTGAATATCCTATTTCAACTGGATCCTAACATCAGAAAGATTGCCAGATGACTGAAAAAGTTACAGATCCAAATAACGAAGAAGTGCTCTGTGTTATTTAATAACACATGCCTAGAATATATATGTGTGTGTGTGTGTGTGTGTGTGGAATTTGATCATTTGCTTTTGAAGCATTGTTATGTGAAGTATATTATTATTTATATTTTTTGAAGGCAATTACAATGTGTATATAGTATAAAATTTGATAATTATTGAAAATAATAATGAGGTTAATTTGCAGTATTTATAATTGCCATATACATCAATGATCTTACTTGACATGGACTGTTCACAGTTACTTATAAGCAGAACCCTTTATTATTCATAGAAGAGGTTAGATGTGAATGTGCTCACTGTTGGTGAAAAGATCCTTTGGTGCTGTGGGGTCAGACTTATTCAATTTGATATGAGCAACAGATGTTCCATCCATGTTGGGATTCTGGTTGTAGATGGGATGTTGTGGGTTTCCACCTGCTGTTCAGATTTGATGTGATCAAGAAGTTAGGAGGAGTTTATATGACCACTGATGGGAACAAATATTTACCATAAGTACACATTGTTTTCTCCATTGAATGTTAGAATGGAAAGAATTTATTCATATTTTAATTATTAATGGATTGTCCTTGAAGTTTTTATAAATCTTTGGCTAGATCCAAAAATTTGTGAATTTATGTTAAATTTTATTATTTCTTGAACAGTTGAATAACAATTTAATTTATGAGTTTGCATTAATTATATTGCAGTTAATTGTAATATTATAATTCCAAATATAAGTCTCCAGTTTTTAGATTTTTTTTACTAATACTTGAAATCTTATTCTTTCACAGATATCAAATATTTTGAGGAAAAACAGTTCTGTAATTTTAAAAGATACCTTCGAACACAAACCAAAGGAAAAAATGTATTTATGTCAAGTCTGTGAATCAGCATTTTCTACAAGTTCTAATTTGAAAACCCACATGCGAACACACACTGGAGAGAAACCGTACTCTTGTGAAGTTTGTGAATCAGCATTTTCTACAAGTTTTAATTTAAAAACTCATATGCGAATACACACTGGAGAGAAACCATTCACTTGTGATGTGTGTGATTCAGCATTTTCTACGCGTTTTATTTTGAAAACCCACTTGCGAATACACACTGGAGAGAAACCATTTACTTGTCAGGTCTGTGAATCAGCATTTTCAGACCGTTCAAGTTTAAGAAGACATATCCGAACACACACTCGAGAGAAACCATTTTCTTGTGGAGTCTGTGGATCAGAATTTTCAGAGAAGCCCAGTTTGAGTAAACACATGCGAACACACACTGGAGAGAAACCATATTCTTGTGAAGAATGCAAAGCTGTATTTTCATTCAGCTCAAATTTGAAAAGACATTTAAAAAAATACCATGGCACTGCACCTGTAAAGTGAGCACATGTTTTGGCAGTTTATCTGTATATTTTAGTTTGGACTGGTCACTTTTGTAATGATCATTTCCAAGGTCAGTTTTTCATCTAAGATGAAAATAAGGTGGAAAAATCTGATATCATAGGAAGGATTAGATTTTGTGTATACAGCAGACATCTGCCTTACTATATATAAAAAAAAATAATATTTATTTCACTGGGTTATAAAGTATATTGGTTAATTATAAAGTGTTTTTTTTTTTTAAAATATTTCTGTGATTTCCTGAATAGCTGCTAAAATTTCAACTATTCTGAAATATTAGAAGAATTGTAGCTTGAAAAATTGAAGCATTCATTGTTCCCAGAGATTCTTCTTTCTAGACGCAGGCTAGGATGAATAGCATTCCCAGTTGTTTAGCTGATTTCAGTGGACATTGATAAATTCGCACCTTAATTCATTCAACGTGCAATTTCTCACTGGTCTAAATTAGCTCTTCAACAACAAGAGATGGGAGACATGCTGTATAGACAACTATCTCTTTTCCATGTAACAATACACTGAACCAGGTGCACATCTATTGTCTAGTAAGACTAATAGATGATACTACATTATATATATATATATATATATATATATATATATATATAAACTCTATTATAGAGTTAACAGCTGAAGTAAATTTATAATAGTCAAATGACGGTGTGTTGGGTTTTTTCTCTCTTATTGGGAGCGTAAATATTGCTCTGTATATAACTAATTTATTAATCAATAGTCCAATCTTTAAAAAATTCAAATGGTTGGAAAGAAAATAACAATTATTTTAATATTTAATGTATAAAATTTTATAGGCTTTTTGTGAAATTTTTAATTTTGGGAAAAACAGACTTAAATTTACTCGCTTTTAAAACATAAACACAACTCTCTCCACATAACAATTCACCTGTTAATCAGTTTAACTAGCAATTTCTCAGATATTTCTGGTCAAATCTTTAAAATATTTTGTATGGTTAGAAAGAAAATAAAAGAATCTTTCTAAATATATAATTTGTATGTACTTTTATCCATTGAAATATTTTTGACAGCGTGGTAAAATGGTATTTTTCTTTTAACATCCAAAAATGTGAAAATTAATTTTTTTTAGACAAAAAGTTTTGCAAAACGAAAGTGACGAATCTTTATCAATATTCTTGAAAGTCCACAATTAGAAGACACCTTGAACTACAACCAGAAATTTGTTTTGTTTTTTCTTTTGATCCATGAAAGTGAAAAAAACAACTGAGCAAAGTTGGTAAAGATTCCTTCAAAAAGTTTAAAGTAAGCAAGAAAAGAGCAACATCTCTTTAATAGAAGATAATCTTCGATTTATTTTGATATATAATGTGTGAAATTTTGATATTTTAACGTCAGTTTTTTTTGGGGGGGGGGGAATCCTTTCAATTTTGAGTAAGCGAACTTCTGAGCTAGTATTAAAATGTAAACAAAACTGTTCAGTACATGCCAGACTGGCTTTGTTTTTTAAAAAAATATGTAAAGAGTATTCTATTTCTTGTATGTAATACAACATAGCAGGTATTTAAAAAGGTATTTTTAAGTTCAAAATGATGTTACTTATTTAAATTAATACTATATATGTGTATACATGCATTATTAAAATGAAAACGTTGAATAATCTTGAGGTAAACTTAAAAAGAACAAAAAAACTCACTGATATCTGTACCTCTTTTTCTCTAAATAATGGATTACAGTATAGAGATACATACAATTTGAGTGCAGAATCAGAAAGAACATACAATTTTGCATAAGAATTCCATGTTTTATGAAAACTGCTCCAAAAGTAAAGAAATTTTGAAGGAATTATTGAAATTCTTGTGAATTGATCCATGATTTGATATATTTTTGACCTAAATCATGTTCACTTTTGTACCCCAATTTTGGGACTTTAAATTCTCATAACTTTTGAACCACTGGGAATATTTACATAATTAAGACAGTTTTGAAATACATTTATAGAGCTCTATAAGACTAACCTTAAATTTAAAAAAAAAAATAAACTAGGAATGCTAGAATGAATTACAATTTTTAGATAATTCCAGTTGTAAATAAAATAAACTAGGAATGCTAGAATGAATTACAATTTTTAGATAATTCCAGTTAAATAAAATAAACTAGGAATGCTAGAATGAATTACAATTTTTAGATAATTCCAGTTGTAAATAAAATAAACTAGGAATGCTAGAATGAATTACAATTTTTAGATAATTCCAGTTGTAAATAAAATAAACTAGGAATGCTAGAATGAATTACAATTTTTAGATAACTCCAGTTGTAAATAAAATAAACTAGGAATGCTAGAATGAATTACAATTTTTAGATAACTCCAGTTGTAAATAAAATAAACTAGGAATGCTAGAATGAATTACAATTTTTAGATAACTCCAGTTGTAAATAAAATAATTAGACACACATAAAAAAGATACAGTTAGATTTTTGACAAATTTCAATCTACTAAGAACAGACAGAAACGTGGGCAATTCCATGTCAAATCATCCAGAAAAAAGTAAAATTGTCACCCACCCACTTCAATTTTTCTGAATTTTTTTTTCACGTGTGGACTATGTTAACATTAGATGATCCCCAAAATTTGAGTTTCCAATTCCAAACATTGGCAGAGTTATGTCAATTTTAAAGCTCTCCAAATTTGGTGGGGTTGGTGAAAATGGCGACTTTTTGTAATCTATTTTTGTCTGTAAAATGAGTTTTAGAGCTTCCCTACTACTAAAAATTGGTTTATAAAAGCATTTTTGCCTGTGAAATCCAAAAATGCTATCAAAAAAGTTTTAAATTCAACCAATTTTAAGTTATTGATGATTTCTTTTTTTTTCCTAGGAAGATCACTATTCCAATGTGGCACTGCACCTATGACAAATCTTTTTTTTCTATTATTATTTCCCATATATTGAACATTATTTGTACCAAAAAGATAGTTTGGTATTTGCTCAAAACCAAAGCTACAACATCATTTAACATTTTGCAAATTAGAAATCATTAATAACTTAAAATTTGATAACTTTAAGAATTTTTTGACAGTAATTTTGGATTCCTTGGGCTATAGTGCACTTATGAACCAATTTTTAGGAGTAGGTAAGCTCTAGAACTCATTTTACAGACAAAAATAGGTTACAAAAAGTCAATATTTTTCGTGACCTCCCTCAAATTTTGAGAGCTAAAAATTGACATAACTCTGCCTATTTTTGGAATTGGAAACTCAAAGTTTGGGAATTGGCTAACTTTATCATACTTCACACTTGGACAAAACTTCAGAGAAATTGAAGGGGTTGGGTGACATAGCCTGGATGATTTGACATAGCATAGAATTGCCTAGGTGATGAACTTTTCATCTATTCTTGGATTATTGGAGAATGTATAGCAATTTTCTCCCAGCAACTATGGACAAACATTTCCTTCACCAGCAACCA
Source organism: Doryteuthis pealeii (assembly GCA_023376005.1). Classification (NCBI taxonomy): domain Eukaryota; kingdom Metazoa; phylum Mollusca; class Cephalopoda; order Myopsida; family Loliginidae; genus Doryteuthis; species Doryteuthis pealeii. The sequence goes on from CM042151.1 coordinate 102,118,010, forward strand.
GTGATTAATTTTTAATGTGATAATTTGAATATCATGACTGGATTGAATATTAATTTGAGTTAGCCCTTTTTTTTTTTTCATTCATGGTCCCATTGGTTCAAAACTCTTCAATAGCTATGAATATTAATTTGAGTTAGCCCTTTTTTTTTTCATGGTCCCATTGGTTCAAAACTCTTCAATAGCTATGAATATTAATTTGCATAAATATGCATTTTCTAAATTCCATCATGAAAATTTTATACATTCACCATCACCTGAGTTATAAACACTGATTCTAGATATATATATATATATATATATATATATATATAATTGAATGTCGTGACTGGATTCAATATTAATTTGACTTGGGCCTTTTTTTCTTTATTCTTGATCCCATTGATCCAAAACTCTTCCACAGTTATGAATATTGATTTGCATAAATATGGATTTTCTAAATCCCATCATGAAGATTTGATACATTCACCATCACCAGAGTTATAAATGATGATTCTATAATATATATATATATATATATATGTATATATATATATAGATAGATAGATAGATAGATATAAACAGTTAATTACCAATCCACAAAGCAAACAAATATATTTACTTCTGGATTAATTAAAATCGATTTAAAAAGTGCTCAATAAAAAGAGCTAAATATGTTTTAAAAACTCCCTGAAGATTCGCTACTGCGTGAAACTATAGTTGGAGGATTTTAACCCATTCGGTTTTAAAACATATAATTGTATAATATATATATATATATATATATATATATATATATATATAATTGAGTGTTATCACTAGAGTTACAAACACAATCAAGTGAATCATGAGTTCAGTTCTCAGTCATCAAATATGCAATGTTAATTGAAAGGTTTTTCTCAAATTTGATGGGTAAACATTTTCCATTGTCTTTTCATAACTCATTTCCTTATGTCCATGTCAAATCATCTTGATGGGCCATGGTAAAATATTTTTGTATATTTGCAAAATTGAAATTACTTTGATTCGTTTTCCTGGCCTTTTCACATTAAATCAATTTTGCCAGAATTTCATTACATGGACTTTTTTTTTGTGGGTGTTCTTTGGGTTTTTTTGTTTTTAACTTTCCAAGTGTTACATACTCATACACATGTTGGGTACATACACACAAGTGTTCTTTTACTGGAGAGATAGACACAGATAGATAGAGAGATGCATAACTTGCATTACTTACTTCTGTTACATACTCATACACATATACCCATGTTGGGTACATACACAAGTGTTCTTTTACTGGAGAGAGGGGGAGAGATAGACACAGTTAGATAGAGAGATGCATAACTTACTTCCTTGGCCATTGGTGATCTAGTCATTCGCTATGACTTCTATTTCTCTGTTCTTGCTGGTTGGTCGTCCTTGATTCATTTCTTCTTCTAGGTCAGTCTTGTTGCCAAGACATTCATCAACCACAAAACCATATTATTTATTTAAACTTTTATTTATTTAACTAAACACAGCGCGCATGTGCAAGTAAGCCCCAGCTAAGGCAGATAGACCTTATCTGCCTTACATCCAAGCTGAAACTTAAAACCCAACCAGGTCCCACGTGACATCATGTATTTTGCGGGCTTTCTGTAATATTCCATGGAAAGTACCGCCTGTGACATGAAAAGGGCCATCCCTTCAGAAATACAGGGGATTGACAATAATCTTATGCAACCGCATAGATTATGCAACACAAGGTCTTCATTAGTAATAAACTTAACTATCCAATTTCAGCTTTTCTCTAAATAGAAATGTTATTTTTTTCTTTTATTTAGACAATTCAAAGACTTTTCAAAATACAGTCTAAAGAAAGGACCTTGTGTGTGTGTGTGTGTGTGTGTGTGTTATATTTGTAAATAATAATGAATTCTTAGTTGATTTTTTTTATTTACTCATACTTTCCCATGCAAGTTACTCATAATAATGAAATTTAGAAATGATAGAAAGAAAGAAATACTGCAGGTGTTCTTTTCTTTTAGCTTTTCAATGTGTACATGAGTAATAAACATAATTATACAATGTAAGCTTTTTACTTAATAGAAATATGTTCTTTTTCTTCCTGTTTTTATTTGTACAATTAAAAGACCTTTCTTAAAACAGTGAAAAGAAAGAGAATTGCTATATTTTATGTTATATTTGTTGATATTTCCAGAATTTCCTGACTGAAATTTGATTAATTGCAATTAGAAAATTGAATCACTAAAAAAGTGATGCTATTTTTTCTTCATAATGGAGTGATTAACTTCTGCAAGTGTTCTTCTTTCTTTTACTTTTCTTTATTTTTAAAAATTTTCCCAGATCAGAATTAGTATTAAACATAACTATCGAACTGTTACATAATCTATGCATAGATTATTGTCAACCTCCTGTATTTCTGAAGGGATGGTCCTTTTTCATATCACGGGCGGTACTTTCCATGGAATATTACAGAAAGCCCGCAAAATACGTGAAGTCACTTGGGACCTGGTTGACTCTCAGTTTCAGCTTGGATGTCAGGCAGATAAGATGTTACTGCTTTAGCTGAGACTCATTGCACACACGCACTGTGATTAGTTAGAGAAATATGTTTAGTTAAGAAATAAAAGTTTACATAAATAATACGTTTTTTTGGTTGATGAATGTCTTGGTAACAAGACTGATCTAGAAGAAGAAATGAATTAAGCGCGACCGACCACTAAGACGAAGTTCAGACGCTAGAAGATGAACGTAAGATACCAAAGATGAGCAGAAGAAAAATAGAAGTAAGGAAAGAAAGGGTATACAACACAACTTAATAGAAATGTTATATTTTTCTCCCTGTTTTTATTTTATAACAAATTTCAATCACTAAAAATATAATGTTATATATTTCTTAACACTGACTCAGTTATTTTTTTCCCAATGAATTAAGTATTCATGCAAGTATTCTTTGTTGTTTTTTTTTTTTAACTTTCCAATTTTAGTAATAAACAATAACTATTCAATTTCAGCTTTTTCGCTTATTAGAAATGTTTTTTTCTTCCTGTTTTTATTTTGATAATTCAATGTCTCTTCTCAAAAGAGTTAAGAGAAAGGGCATTGTTATATTTTCTGTTATGCTAGTACATAATAACAAATAGAAGTTTTTGCTGGACCCCTAATGCAGTCAGAATGTAAAGTTTGACCCCACTGCAAATATTTCATAATCACGCTACACGTGTGAAGCCAAACGCCTAAGCAACAAAATCCTCTTCCTTTCTACAACTTTTGTTGAAACCGCAAGCAAAGCTTAAACATAAAGAAAACTCTTATTTGAATGGACACTCCTACAGTGATGCTGATAGCTTTTTGTTTTAGTGCATCCTGAGACATACGTATTTGCTTTGAATGAGTCCCTAGGAAAATTAATGGGTTCCAACTAAATTTTCTTAATAGATTGTAGGGTTTTTATTTATGATCTGGGGGAAACAACCAAAGCTGTCTAACTCTAACCTTGTAACCTATCCTATGGAATTCATTTCTAAGAAACTGTTGAAATGTATTTACAGTTAGCTTGAAATGGTGAGGGAAGAAAAAAGAAAAACCCTGGGATGCATGGATATGATTTTACTGTGTCCTTTTAGATCTTTATGCATCAGGAACACAGGAAACATACCTATCAACATCTCTGTTCCTGTTATATGTATTGCCTTTTCTATTACATTTATGAATACACCTTACCTTGTTTTTGACCATTGCTAAAAATAGTATAATATAACTGTTGTAACCTGATAAATAAAGGATTCATTTCCAGACATGCACACACCGACTGGCGCCAAACCTTTTGAAATAAAATTCAGTTCTTATCCTGTTATCAGAGTGTGTTGACTTGTTTTATTCTCGCTTAAAGAACTCACAGTTACCCTTTTTATAAAATGGGATAAAAAAGGCAAACTTTAATAATAACAAAGAGTCATTTTTGTTGTATATTCAGTCCTGTCTTGACACCTACCTGCAGTAGACACAAGAAAAGAACACTTGTCCATGCCCCTAATGCAGTCAGAATGTAAAGTTTGACTCCACTGCAAATATTTCATAATCATGTTACATGTCTGAAGCCAAAGCCCAAGCAACAAAATCCTCTTCTTATCCACCACTTTTGTCCAAACAACAAGCACAACCTTAAACACAAAGAAAACCTCTAGACAAATGGACACTCCTATTATCTGTTAGTTGGTTAGATTTTATGACATGTCAACCCTTATTGGGTTATTTTATGCCGAAGACATTTTCTTTTATTCATTCTTGATGAGTATTCAACATTTAATTCAAACTCAATTTTTTAAACTCAATTTTTTTTAAACTCATGTTTTTTCTATTTAACCCATAGATGGGAAACAGGTACTATCTGTTGAGCTTAAAGGTCTCTGACAACTTACAGTGGTGTGGGTTAGTTGACTCATAGTGTTAGTAGAATGAGAACATAAGACGTATTTTAACGGAGGTACAAAATACACGTGCTTACACGTGCTTACACGTTGCTTTACTTCACGGAACAGAATGATACAAGGAAACAAAGACAAAGGGAAAACAAAATACGCACTAATTCTCATGGCGCCAGTGGTCGTCGCGTACTAATGTTATCATGTAGTTCTGGTAACACGACATAGGCATTTGCCTTAAAAGCGGAAGGAACTATTTTAGTTGGTAAAATCTAACACTATCACTCCAGGTCAGGTGACCTGGGAATAATGGTGATGAAGGGGTACTCTACATTTCCTAGAGCTCCAAAATTGGAACTTCACCATCAGATAGAGTTTAACATCCTATTCACCACCTTCTAGCATATATATGGTACTAAGTCTTGATATAACCAACTGATTGATTGGAGGAAGCTTTAATCACTGGACAATAGTGGTGTGTTACATGTAATAGACTACTCAGCTACTAGGATTCCATCCTTAAAAATCACTGGTCACCACCCATGGCCAACAGGTGGACCCATTGGTGGGGTGGTGTGGTGTGGTGGGGTGACCCCTCTGCAGAGGTGTAGTTGGTGTATTCTAAAGACCCAGCCTTCATGGCTGCCTATCATCTGTATTGTTTTTTCTATTACATTCATGAATACACCTTACCTTATTTTTAACCATCATCATTTTTCTTTCATTTATTTATTCCTCATTTCCTCCCCTCCATTACCACAAACATATACCCCCCCCCCTAAAAAAGAAGATATGATGCAAATAATAGAAATAATTTAAATGTGTTGTCTTTTTGTCTGCATCTCTTGCATGGGTTAAGGCAGGTAAGTGTAGGCACTGGATTCTGTGGATACTTTCTGTTGAAGAAAAACATCAAAATTATAAAGAACTGAAATTGAGTAAACTACTCTGTTCATAGATATCAAGATAGACTAAATAAATCCTACTCTTCAAAATCAACCATTAATTTTGGACATGTGGGAGTATAGGCACTGGATTCTATGGATGCTTCCAAAAACCCATCAAAATTATAAGGAATTGAAAGAAGAATCAACTGCCATGTCTATATAAAAAAAGGCTGAGTGAAACAAAAAAGAAAACAAAAAGTATGATCTCGTGCAAATAATAGAAATAATTTAAAAACAGTGAAGAAGATAAAGAGGTGATCTGGTTGGAGATTATTTTTAACCTCTAAACAAAATATTGACCCCAAATTTAACCTTTCACCCTAAAAGTTGCCCTTAAATCATATAATTTGTAGCCATTTGACAAAAAAAGAATCAATTTTATTTTCCTTTAAAAAAAAAAACAATTAGCAATAATTTTCATTTTCTAATCTTTTTTTAAATTAGAAAAAGCATATTAATTCAAAACATACAAAACATCATTGGGTTCTGGATTGTAATCAGGAAAAAGGGAGTTCAAAACGAATTAAATTTAGAAAAAATATGTCTTTTAACATTTAAATTCTACCTATAAGAAAATCTCTTGGCCATTCAGACTTAGGCCTTAACTCAGACAAGACACTACTAATGGCCAGGGAGAAATTTCCTTGCCACGTGGTGGCTATGACCCATGAATAAAGCTTAAATCATAAAATATTGAGTTCCGTCCTTTTCACCACAACCAACATATTGTAACATATATATTAATTCAAAAACATACAAGAAAAACATGACACATTGGGTCACCCATCTGGATTGTAATCAGGGAAAAAGGGAGTTCAAAGTGAATTAAATTTAGAAAAAAAACATGTCTGGAGAATTGAAAAAAAAATTCATTTTGTTAAAATTGCAATTGAATCAAAAACTTATAATTCTGCCTGTCACTTTCCCCCTCTCTCTATATATATATCTTGATTAACTACTCCTTATATATGGGCAATTCCATGTCAAATCATCCAGAAAAAAGTAAAATTGTTAACCACCCCCTTCAATTTTTCTGAAATTTTGTACAGGTATGGACTGTGTAAAAGTTAGACAATCCTCAAATTTTGAGCTTATAATTTTAAAAATTGGCAGAGTTATGTAGATTTTGAACTCTCTAAATTTGATGGGGTTTGTGAAAAATGATGAGTTTTTGTAATCTATTTTTCTCTGTAAAATGAGTTCTAGAGCTTCCTTACACTTAAAAATTGGTTTATAAAAAGTCTTAAATTCAATCAATTTTAAGTTATTGAGGATTTTTTATTTTTTCATAGCAAGATCAATATCCCTATCTGGCACTGAATTTAAGATACATTTTTTTTCTATTATTATTTCACATATATTGACCATTATTTGTACCAAAAAGATAGTTTTATGTTGGCCCATAACCAAAGCTAGAACATCAGTTAAAATTTTGCAAATCAGAAATCATTAATGATTTAAAATGGGTTAACTTTAAGACTTTTTATAGCGTTTTTGGATTCCTTGGGTAAAAATACTTTTATAAACCAATTTTTAGGAGTAGGGAAACTCTAGAACTCATTTTACAGACAAAAATATATTACAAAATGTCGCCATTTTTTCTGACTGACCACCCAAATTTGAAAAGTTTAAAATTCGATATGATTCCACCAATTTTTGGAATTGGAAGCTCAAATTTTGGAGATTTTCTATCTTTAAGATAGTCCACACCTGTTCAAAATTTCAGAAAAATTGAAGTGAGAAATTTTAACAAAATTTTGTAGCTTCGGTTCTGAGCAAAAATCAAATTATGTTTTTCGTACAAATAATGTTCAATAGATATGAAATAATCAAAATCGCAAAAGGGGTGCCTTAAGGTCATATGGTCCAAAAAACTTTTTGTTTCTGCTTTTTTTTTAATATAAAATTAAATGATAAATGAATAAGTAAAGTAAAGTCGTCAGGGCGGACTAAAGTCGGTATCAGCCAATCAGCGAGGGAGTATATCCCCTTTTCACTTGCGCTAGACCAAGGAGATTTTTGTAGCGTCTCAGGTGGAGCACCACACCAACCATCAGCTCCTTACTTTACCGCACAGATCCCTGTGCTACTCATACACTGAGTTGGCAGGGACTGGTATCGAACTAGGAACCTTGTGGTTTCTAGCTAAACGCTCTACAGACTGAGCTAAGAAAAAAAATTTTTGTCATAGATGCAGTGCCACATCAGGATATTGATTTTGCTATGAAAAGATTTTAAAAATCCTCAATAACTTAAAATTGGTTAAGTTTCAGATTTTTTCGGTAGCATTTTTGGATTCCTTGTGCAAAAATGCGTTTATAAACCAATTTTTAGCAGTCTCTATAACTCCTTTTACAGACAAAAATAGAATACAAAAAATTGCCATCTTTGTGACCCCCCCCTCAAATTTGGAGAGCTAAAAATCAACATAACTCCGCCAATTTTTGGAATTGGAAGCTCAAATTTTGGGGATTGTCTAACATTAATATAGTCCACTTATGTACAAAATTTCAGAAAATTTTAAGAGGTTGGGTGACATAGCATGAATGATTTGACATGGAATTACCTATATGTTAGTTTCTTTGTGAGTGTGAAGAGAGACATTGGAAAGGGGGAGATTGAACTTCCCACTTTATTTGTATGTCATTTGCTTCTGGCTTCTGTTGAAAATTAACAAACAAAATAAAGTGGGAAGTTCAATCTCCCTCTCACACTCTCCAATTTCTCTCTTAACTCTCACAGAGAGATTATCATTATGTGCTCAGTGGATAAAGGTGTTGGGTTAAGATAGTTCTAAGTGACAGTTATCTCTAGACTGCAGGTTCAATCCTGGTCAGAGGCAGCAGTAACCTAGAATAATAATTAACACAGCTTAACACCTGTACCCCAACTATGGTTAGAGGAATGAGAAAAGGATACCTCCATTGACTGAATAAAGGGTTAGCTTCAAAGTTCCATGATAGCTCCCGTTTACGACAAGAAGGTTCCCGATTTTGACAAAGTTCTTGAGTCTGACAAAAAATACCTGAAGAAGGTTGGAGGGCACATTGACTGAAACTTTGTACAGATAACAATAAAGATGAGGACGATAGTCCAAATAATCCTAATTATCAAATCTCATCTCAAAAATTCAGAGAACTTTTTTCTGGTATTGAATTTTGATTTTAAAAAAAATTTCTTATAAGTTCTTTGTGATTTTATCTTTCTAAAAATTTAGAAATTAAGGACTGGAAATTTTTTTTCTTCAAACGACCCTCCTACATTCTGAATTGATAAAAAAAAACTGGACCATATGACATTACGGCACCCCTTTTGCGATTTCGACTCGTGGGGACACTTTTCTCATTTACACTATAAAAATCCGTTGTTTCTTAGGGGTTAGGGTTGCGAATTGAAATCGCAAAAGGGGTGCCTTAAGGTCATATGGTTCAAAAAGCTTTTTGTTTCCGCTTTTTATATATAAAATTAAGTGATAAATGAATAAGTAAAGTAAAGTTGTCGGGGTGGCCTAAAGTTGGTATCAGCCAATCAGCAAAAGAGTCTATCTGCTTTTCACTAGTGCTAGACCAAGGAGATTGTTTTTGCATCTGAGGTGGAGCGTCGCACCTACCATCAGCTCCTTACTTTATCGCACAGATCCCTGTGTTACTCATACGCTGAGTTGGCAAGGGCCGATATCGAACTAGAAACCTTGTGGTTTCTAGTCGAACATTCTACTGAATGAGCTAACCCATCCAATTAAATAAATTAAGTGGGCAATTTCCTGATTTTTGATAAATGATTTTTAAAAAATTTTTAATTTTTTATCTCCCCTGATGAAAAGTGCCCATGCCGAATTAATACCTCCCAAGATTTAAGGATTTTTTTAAAGAATATTTATTTTCATATCATTAATTAATCACATGATAACTTTTATTATATTTTATTTAAACGTCAAATCATATTAAATTTAGAATATTTCATAACTTTTTGCCATAATAGGCAACATTTAATTTTTGCCTAACTTAATTTTTTATTTTTTATTTTTTATTATTGTCTTCTTGGTCATTTATCAATTTTAAGAATTGCATTTAAATCAAGTAATTTATTAAATCTGAATTTTACGAAATAAGGAAAAAAATGATCGGAATTATCTCCCTTGTTTAGAAAATCTTTGTATTTATTGCAAAAGAAAGGAGAAGTTTTAATTTTATTTAAGCAGAAAAAGTTGTTTTATTTAAAATATTTCATTTTTTCCTTTTCTCTTGCGTTATATAGCCCTAAGGAAAAGAATTCAGACGAAAGAAAAGAGAAAGAAGTAAGTACAATGTTCTAATATTTATCTTTCTTTACGAAGGAAAAATACGTAATTTGCAGGAAAACTTTCGTTCACAGACAAAGAAGTGAAATATTTTTTTTTTTAATTCTGATAATACTTTATCCGCTATGGATATACAAATATATTTTTAAAACTTATTTAATTATTTTTTAAAAAATCTAATTCATTTCAACATTTAATTGATATTTTATTTTCACTATTATCTGATTTAATCGATGGGGGTGGTGACATAAACAAAGTCCCCCATCGAAAGTACTTTTTTTTACAGCTAAGTTTGTGCTATAAACCTAACACTTGAAAATATTGTAATAAATAAGTCCTAAGTTACATTGAAATGATTTAAAATAAAAATTAGGGTAGACTGTGAATTAAGGTGCGTAAATTTTGACCTCGATGTTGTTACTTTAAGGGAATTGCGATGGTAAACTTATCAAGTCAGTCCTATACTGAAATAAACTGGAAATTACGATTCGATGGTAATTCTGTCGAGTATTTAACGATATTTCTATTTCAGAGTAACAATAAAATAAAATAAAAAACTTAAAACAGCCCACCTTTTGCAGTTTTGAGGTGAAAAAAAGTGTATAACTGAATCACTGCGCAACAACTTTAAATCTATACAACATCAATTAATGCTGTCTTTTAATTTAAAAGAAAAACTTATAAATGAATCAACGTATTAAGTTATATTTTCCTTAGAGTTTGATTTTTATTAAAAGTATTAATCCCAGTTGAGAAATGAAACATATATACAATGTATATATTTTTCATTGTTCCAATGTGTTGGACTTCATTTCGTATTCCACTTCCAGAAGACGAATATGCTAAGAAATTGCGCTACTGAATTCACAGTCTGCTCAAATTAGTCTATATTTTAACTGTTGAACATTAAAAATGTCACTATTAAAAACAAATAAAAATAAATTTTTATAATTTTAATGAAATTTTCAGATTTTTATTCATTAAGGAATTTTATACTAAAAAAAGGGGGGTTGTGAGGTATCGATACAGATTGTAGGGCGGATTTTCTATCTTTGGTCATTTGAAAAAAAAAAATTTCCAGTCCCTAATTTTTACATTTCCAGAAGGAAGACCACATTAGAAAATATAGATATAACAAAATAAAAATTTTCTACATCCCAAAAAGTTATTTTCTTAAAACTTAAAATATATTTTTGTAGTGTGCTTTCTCTTTTCATAGTTTAAAAAATATTTTTCTTTGAATTTAAATTAAATTGAAAAAAAAAAATTATTACCTCCCTTTAGGTAATTTGGACATACCAATTGATACTATTGATATTTATAACTGATATCTAGGTACCACCAATTTTACCCTGTGAAATTTACCCCCACCTACATTTAACACAATGAAACTTGCAGAAAAATTAATATTTTCTTAAAAATTTTTTTCCATTCGAAAGAAAAAACATTAAACAAACTCTTAATGATTTTTTAAATTTTTTATCAGCTTACGAAAATAATGAAAATTATGATTGAAAAACAATGTTTTCATTTTTGCACTGTTAAATCAACTGAAATTTAACGTAGCTAAAAACAAGTTACGATAAGAGGATTTTTTAAAAATTCTATTTTCACGAAAATTTCCATAAATGTTTACCATTGGATGTAAATACATCTGAAATAGTTTTTTTCTAAAATATATTAGCGGAAATATTTTTTTACGAGGTCTATCACCCCCCCCCATTTTATTTTATGAGATAAAAAAAATGACGCGGTAAAAAAATTTTGTACTGTTTTTTCTATAAAGATAAGAGTCTGAATAACTATATCAATGAAATTGTATAATGTACTGAGCTATAGTTTATTTTAGGAAAAATTAATGAAATCGGAAATAAAAAAGTGCAAAAAAATATCATAATATTAATATTTGAAAACTTTTTTTTACTTTTGTAATTGGTATGTACTATATTCTTTTAAATTGTCAAAAAAAATTTTTTTTAAGAAATTAATTTTGAAGAGATTTTCAATCTTTTGTGTGATTAAATATTTTCATTTTCTGCGTGAAATAAATTAAATATTTCTTTTTTCTGCAGAAAAAAATCGAATTTTTCACGGATATTTAAAAATATTATTTTTGAATTCAGGTGAACTAAAAGTTGGTCCGATCCGAGCTCGATTAATATCTTTAAAAGAATTTGTAATTTTCATTGTTGAATAGTAATGTATGGTTCTTAGAATATACGGAAGAGCAAAACTGACATATTTGTTTTACAAAGAGATGAGACGCTTCTGAGTAACCGAAGTTTGTTTTTCTTTGGTCAAAAAAATTTTGATATTAAATTTTTTCAAGTTTCTAAATTTTAATATTGAAGTTTTTAAAGATTTTATTCATTTTAATAGTAAATTTTGGCTAAAAAAGTATGTCTGTACAGTCAGCCATAGGAAGAGAAATAATTGTAAGAGGGTAATAATATGTATTTTTATCTGTCTGAAGTTCGGCCTGAAATTTACCCTTTCGCTTGTAATATGGATAGGTTTATTTATTATTTAAAATAACTATGTAATTTTTCACAATCGGATAATTTGATCTTTAAATTAACTATTTTTATTTTTAACAATCCTTTATGATGTTTAATTTTTTTTTACGAGATTTTTGATTAACAAAGTTCGGAAATATTTATTTCTGTTTTATTCAAGATGTTCTAAACCGATCAATTGGTGGTCCCTACTGATATCCCTATCATAAATAAGGGGATGAAAAGGAGAAATATTAATTGTATTTTTATACCATATGTTGATTATGCTGGTTTCTCACTGGTAATGTTTTTTTTACTCCATAAAAAAAAGTGGTTGGGGTGGTCTAAAGTCAGTATCAGCCAAGACATCGAGAGAGTCCCTTTTTCACTAGTGTTAGACTAAGAAGATTGTTTTGTTTTTTTTGCATGTGAGGTGGAGCGCCACACCTACCACCAGCTCCTTACTTTACTGCACAGATCCCTGTGCTACTCATACGTTAAGATGGCGAGGGCCTGTATCAAACTCAGAACCTTGTGGTTCCTTGGTTGATGCTTTACCAACTGAGCTAAGCCATAACACACCTAAAATAAAAATAAGGTTGCATTTTCTATTTCTCTATGACTAGGACCGCCCTGTCGGCTGGGGCGTTAGAATGCAGCGACTGCACCTCTGCAGAGGGGTAAGACTCCCCCAATGGGGCCACCTGTTGGCTGTGGGTGGTGACCTGTAATGCTTAAGGATAGAACCCAGGTGGATGAGCAGTCCATAACTTGCAATATTCCACTTTAGGCTTTTTTTGGGCTAGACGGGTGGTCGGAGAGGCCCCCTCTGATCAATCAGCTGGTTACATCAAGCCCTAGCAACTATATGATTTTCCCAACCATATTCCCCTTATGGCAAGCCCCAACCCCTTTTTATCATATGGGTGCTAGAAGGCGGTGGCTGCGGGTCTACATGTCCTGGGAATGACGTTAAACTCTATCTGATGGTGAGGTTCCAGTTTTAGAGGTTTGGGGAATGTGGAGCACTCCTTCATCACCATTGCTCCCTGGTCCACTCTGACCCGGAATGGTAGTACCTGTTAGGGTCCCATCTATGGGTTAAATAGAAAAACATGAGTTGATAAACAAAATTGTATTATGCATTAAGAATGAATTTATTTCACAACTTTGTCGGCATTAAATGACCCACCAAGGTTGATATGCCGTAAAACAAAACAAACCAAACATGACTAGGAATTAAGTGTGTTAAAAAAAACACCTCTAAATAAAAACAGAATGGTCCATTATTTACTTAAGGTGACTACACTCATTTGGAGTGTCTCATTTTTAACCGGAAGTTGTTGCAAGATGGTAACAGTTGTACTTTTTAGGAACACAAGTATTAGTATATAGATAGTTATAACTGATACCCTTATCATAGGTACAGGAATGAAAAGGAGAAATATTAATTCTCAAGTTTTTCAGCAGTATGTTAATTCTGTTGGTTTCTCACTGGTAATTTAAAAAAAAAATTTTCACACCTTAACATACCTAAAATATGGAAGCCTAAAATAAAGAAAAAATAATTTTGCATTTTCTATTTTTCTGTGACTAGGAATTAAGAGGGTTAAGAAAACCACAATCTCTCACCCTAATCCCTGGTTATATATTTGTCTAAAGAGATGGGAATATGGCAACATATTTGATGTACTCGCACAGGAATGTTATTTTATATAAATGATTTATAAATTTGATATTTCAGACATAACACCTAAAATAAAATTGTGGTTTTCTTTATTGTGTATAAACACAATGTTCAGGCCACTGTAACCCCAGGTTCTGATAAGTTGTGTTTTTTTGGTGGGGGAGTTAATTACCTTAAAATCCCCCTTGAACTAGTTATAAAATTTTGGCCCTGAAACCATGTTTGAATTCAGGGTAATCATCTGTAGATGACCTATTTTAGGTAATTAAAAAAGAACACACCTTAACAGTATGAAGTTACAGTTGCCTGAACTTTTGTTTATACACAATCAAGGTAAGCATAGAAATTCAAAATATCAAAATCATATCAAGCCTCATTTCATAAATACAGACAAGTATATAAATAATTTATTCTGAAATTACCACATACTTTATTTTACCAGATTTCTTTTTCACAAACCTTTGAGTAGGTTTTAACTGTACACCTCTTTATTCAAACTAAGTATACATTAAAATAAGTAATTATGTTAATTTTGCCATTCTTACTATTTTGACTGATAATGTATACACAGGAATGGCTGGAACACCCCACCCTAAGGTATCATCCCACTGATGGCTGTTGCACAACCTAACAAAGAAAAGGTGTATCTGGTGATAGATTACAGGGAATTAAAATAACATGTGGATGCCCTCACTGCAAATGCAGACATATATTCTGCAAAATTATGTGAATGACATCTGCATGGGGTTAATGTAGACCTGCAGAGAGCCTATCTGCAGAAACCTGTTTATGAGTTGCTGTGGGCATTTCAAACAGGGTGCATGGTTTCTGAACACACTGTCATAATGACACACATTTTTTTTTGGGGGGGGGTCGTAATTTATGAACAATATTTTCCTTTGAATTGATGCAAAAAAGTATTTTCTCTGATTCAATTGGTCTATTTTTATTGACTTGAAATCTAATAGTGAATTTTAAACGTTTGTAATGTTAATTTATTTAAATATAGATAAATTAAATAACTCTAAGATTAACTCATACTTTATTTTACCATATTTCTTTTTATCAAATCTTGCTGCAGGTTTCAAATGTAAACAATTTACAAGTGATATATCAGTTTTAACTCAAACTGAATATACATTAAAATAAGTAATTATGTTCATTTTGAGCATCCTTACTATTTTGGCTAATAACATATCCACAGATCTTGCTGGGGCCACCCATGCACCCACCCAAGGGTTTGATCTCACTTATGTCTATTGTACCTCCTAACAATGACTAGATGCATCCGGTGATGGATTACAGAGAATTAATTGTCCTGTCAACTGGAACAGAAGAAAACACTGACTGCACCTCTACAATAGGGCCACCTGTTGGCCGTAATCTGTGATGCTTAAGGACTGAATCCTGGTGGATGAGTAGTCAATGTCATGCAACACTCCACTTTGACTCTTACTTGGGCTAGACGGGTGGTTAGAGAGGTCCCCTCCAACCAATTGGCTGGTCACATCAAGCCCCATCACCTATATGAGTGTCCCGACCCTATTGCCCTCATGGCAAACCTCCAGCATTTTTTTCATATATGTACGAGATGATGGTGGCTGAGGGTTTTAATGTCCTGGGTATGATGTTAAACAGCATCTCATGGTGAAGTTCTGGTAATTTATGAGGAAGTGCATCCCGGTCCCCTGCCTCCAAAATTGCTGCCCGGTGAATTTTAAAATAATGACCCCAGCTATGTCGTCTCGGCGGTGTTACTTGAAAGAAAACAACCCACTTAGGGCGTTAAATGTATTTTAGGGGGGGGTGTTCATTTAGTCTTAATTCTTGTTTATTTATAGAAATTTGTCATAATTTTGGTTTATTTATCATAATTTATCATAATTCTTGTTTATTTATCGTAATAAAAGAAAATCTTAGTATTTGACGTAAGATTTGTGGGTAGTTATTTCTCAGATTGCCTGTTTTACACATGTCTAACAGAACCCATACAATCCTTATTTCTATTTTTCTGCAAGGATTTGACATGGTTGCATCTCACCTGGGTAGGTTTATGGATTCATTTAAATTTTGATCGCCATCTAGTTTTTTGTTTTAGTGAGTCAGAATCACTTTGCTCCTCTGTTGGCCATGGACAATCTCTTTCTTTGTGTCCCACCTTGTTTCAGTTCCAATATTTTTGTTGGCTTTTTATTTTATTCTCATTTAGTTTTTTGTTTTTGTTTCCCTTTTTTTTTCTTTTTTTTTTCTGATTTAGTTTTTTGTTTTTGTTTCCCCTTTCTACAACTATAGCGGCATCCAGACCACTCCTTGCTAAAATCTTCCTTTTTGGGCACCCTTAACTATCCCCACCACCAATGTATCCTGCTCAGAACGATATGTTCCAAATTTATCTGCTCTTTACTCCAACTATTTTCAAATCATTCAAATAGCCTTTCACTATCTCTTGCCACTGAAAATGCCTCCGATACTATTATGGGATTAGTTTTTGTTACATCTTCTTTAATAAAGGGGTTATTAAGGGCTTCAATAAAAAATTCAAACAAATGAACTTCTACTGCTGGACACTTTCTTAATTCTGAGTTCTGATATGCTATCCTAGCTAGATTTTTCATCCCACAAGAGTCTCATCTTTAATTTGCCTTGGTCTTATTAAGGCTTGACCGGCCTCGACAGAGTTCACAAACTCTCCATACTGAGCAGATAACTGCTCAAATAGTATTTTACTTGAGATGTTTAGATATTCTCTGATCCAATCTGACAGGACCCCATCTGAAAAATCGTGGGCTAGATTGACAAGCTCAGGATCTGTTGATTTATAGATCCGCTTTTCCTTTATTGATGCTGCTAGCCAGGGTTTCAGATCAGATGGTCTCCCAGTAAATATTGGGATCTTTGATCTACCATTCTTGTTACAGGACTTGTGCTTGTCTTTGCCATTTTATCAAACTATTTGTATGACCAACAAAAGTAACAGACTATTTGTTTATGCAAAAAAACAGGAAAGGAAAATTGTCACTTACCCTGTTCTGATGCTTCTTGGGAGTGATTTGTGATTTTTCTTCCTTTTCTTATTGGTGAGGATGTGCCGTGGGGATTTCTTGGATGCTGGATCGGTTTTTTTTTCTGGTGCTTCTTGGGTGCTGGATTAGTTATTTCTCTTTTGTTTTCTTTTTTTTCTGTAGTTTATATGTGCCGTGGAGATCTTTTTACTTAATCCTTGATGTGGATGTGATGTAGGGATCTCTCAGGGTTGTATCTTGGGTTGTAAGGCACCAGTTGTGGTCATATATGTTTGTGTTATGCTGTGGTTACCCACCAGGTTGGATCCTACATCTTAAGGCACGGTATGAATTATTTCTGTGACTACCACGTGTCCCCGGCCAGCAGCCTCTTTCGATGCCCTCTGCACCCACGCTATGTTCCTTTGACCCTTAGAACTGGGATTGATGCATCTTGGTCAGAGTGTCTTTGTGACGGGTTGAGAAATTAGTAGAAATAAGATAACACACTGTTAACAACAATAACGATTTTATTCATGTATATTGAATGAGTATGTTTTGCACACTAGGTCTGATAAAAGATATGATGAGGAGATTTGTCTGGCATTTTGTTTAAGTGAACTTAGACTTTGCCGCTAAGAATAATTCCATAAAAACTTTTTCTCCTAATGACAATTTTTCTTATTTCAGCAATTCCCCATGGCCCTGTGACAAACTTTGTTTTTGACGATCCAGACTCCAACTCTCTGGGTATCTGACTGACTGGGTCTCTGCCTGTCTACACTTCAGTGTGAGGATTTTATAAAAAGCATTATATCTATTTCTGTCATCGTGACACAGTCAATTAAGTGCTAAAACTGACAGCCCAAAAAAACAACCTGTCAACTCGATAAACATGTCATCTGATTTGACGGCCCCAGCCGGTATCTCAAGTTTAGGTCAGTACTGTTACCTTTTCTTCTATGTATAAACAATCAGAATTTATATGATATTTTGATTTTGCATTTTGTATTTTAACAAAAACAATTATGTTAACTAAAAAAAATAACTTCTAAACTTTCTTTTTTGTTAAAAATTAGTTGATGCCAACAAAAGAACTCATTGTGTCATAGAGGCAAATCTAACTGAGATTTTCATAGAGACATCGTTAATATGTAAGATTTATTATCCTATTAAGCAAAGTGCATGGTGTAATGGTTAAAGTCATGGGAAATGGACTCGTCGCCCCGAGTTCAAATCCTGGACATGGTAATTTATTTCACTTAGCGCTAATACCCTTGGGAAAGGTATGAATCCTGCTCTCCCTCCAGCTATGGGTAAATAGTAGGGCAGACTGGGCTCTTTAACCTTGGTTAGGCAACCAGTCTAGGAGAAAGAAAACTCTGAATTCAAAACTGTTGAACTCCGCTTAAGAAATTGACCTTGTGTCACATCCTGCTCATGTGGAGGGGTTGGTAAATATATATATTAATGATTTTAGCTATAAATTAAATACTCATTTATAATCTTAAGCAATTCATGAATTTATTGTGATGTAATCAGTGACGGAGTTTCGGGTACAGACACCAAATCTCTGTTATGATAAGATTTCATTACTTCTTGAACAGTTGAATAACAGTTTTATTTAAAAATTAGCATGAATTATATGTATGTTATATTGCTGTTAATTGAAATATAGACTGTAATATAATAATTCCAAATACTGTATAAGTTTCCTGTTTTTTAGCTTTTCACTAATACTTGAAATCTTATTCTTTCACAGATAATATATGTGTTGGAGAAGAACAGTTTTGTGATTTAAAAGGACACAATGAAACACAAAACAAAGGAAAAATGTATTTTTGTGGAGTGTGTGAGGCAGCATTTTCTACAAGGTCTAATTTAAAAGCCCACATGCGAACACACACGGGAGAGAAACCGTACTCTTGTGAAGTTTGTGAATCAGCCTTTACTACAAGTTTTAATTTAAAAATTCATATGCGAAGACACACTGGAGAGAAACCATTCTCTTGTGAAGTGTGCGATTCAGCATTTTCTACGGCTTTTATTTTGACGACCCACATGCGAACACACACTGGAGAGAAACCGTTTGCTTGTCAGCTCTGTGATTCAGCATTTTCAGACCGTTCCAGTCTAAGAAGACACATCCGAACACACACTGGATATAAACCATTTTCTTGTGAAGTCTGTGGATCAGAATTTTCAGAGAGGGGTAGTTTGAGCAAGCATGTACGAACACACACTGGAGAGAAACCATATTCTTGTGAAGTGTGCAAAGCAGTATTTTCATTCAGCTCAAATTTGAAAAGACATTTAAAAAAATACCATGAAACTGCACCAGTTAAGTGAACACAAATTTTGACAGTTCATCTGTATATTTTAGTTTGGACTGGTCACTTTTGTAATGGTCATTTTCTTCATTCATGGTCTAAAACTGGTCAATTTTCTGACGTCAAGTATGGAATGTTAATTTCTTAAAAGAGATGGATAAACATATTCCATTTTCTTTTCAAACAAATGACTCATTTTTTATGCCCATGTCAAATCATCTTGATCACTCTCTTTATAAACCTTTTCCATTTAACTTTTTCATCCAAGTACTTCTGATATACTTGCAAAATCTGTATTACCTTGATTGATCAGATAAATTTCAATCACTGGAAATGTATTATTTTTTCCAATAGTCTGATTAACATTTGTAGAAGTTCCTTTTTTTTTTTTTTAATTTTCCAATAAAAATAACTATCCCATTTGAATGGACACTCCTATTATCCGTATTGTCTTTTCTATTACATTCATAAATACATGTAAAGCCCAAGCACCTATATGATTGTCCCAACCCTTATGGCAAACCCCTTATTCTTTTTATATATATCTGTTAAAGGTGGAGGCTGTGGGTCTTAATGTCCTGGGTATGATGTTAAACTCTGTCTGATGGTAAGTTTCCAGTTCTGGAGAATGTAGAGTACCCCTTCGTCACCATTACTCCCAGGTCCACTCTGTCCCGGAGTGGTTGTACCTGTTAGGGTTTCATCAATGGGTTAAATAGAAAAATGTGAGTCTAAAAAAATCTGAGTACGCATCAAGAATGAATAAAATAAAGTCTTCGGCATGACATGACCCAACAAGGGTTGACATGCCATAAAACCCAACCAACCTACCACATGGAGTGAAAACACTAATTTTCTGATGAAAAAACAAAACATTCTCATTGTAGTAGTCAGTAAAGAATGTCATGCTAACAGTCTTCTGGAACATAAAAGAAACCATCACTATTGATTTCCTTAAAAAGTGAATTTTACCTAAAAAGTTGGCAATATGAAGCAATAATTAGAGTTTCACCAAGTGTAAGTATTGCTTTATATTGCCAACTTCTTAGGTAAAATTCACTTCATTTATTGAATGACCCTCGTATATATTAATTATCATTGATTTTTTTCTTTTAAATTACTATATATAAAGATTGATTTAAAACTTTGAAAACAGGAAAAACAATATGAAACCATCACTATTGATCGATTGATTTCTTTTGGGGGATTTTATGGCATGTCAAGTCAACACTTTGGATTAAACATGCGTTTGTCTCTCTGAGCCTAAATTGAAGACATTTCAGTGAATTATAATGTGTAATTGTTGATTACAAAATTTTTTTTTTTTTTTGTAATTTTCTCAATAACTTCACTATAAATAATTATGTCACATATATACATGCATACACGCACACATAGACGGGTGTTCCATCATATCAAAATGATTAGCAAGTTTGTCTTACTATCTATTTCTACTGAATAGCAAGTTCGATCTTTGCTTGGTACTCCATACTTGCAACCTTGTGTCACATCTTAGTCGTGGCAAATACATTGGGTAAAAACCTACATTCACATAGATTCAGTGACAGGTACATAAAGTGCTAGAGAGATATGAATTCAGAAATATATATGACACTAAAATCTCTTCTCTCCCTAGGTGCAAATATTTAGATGCAATAATGCATGTGAACTATTGATCCAATGATCACATTAGCAAGAAACTATCATACATATATTTCCTGAAGATTCTTTTCAGTGAAACCTTGGGTAGTTATGTTATTGATTCAGTTCTCTAAACCAGCTTCATAGATATTGTATGTCTTAAATATTAGAAGAATTGTAGCTTGAAAAATTCATTCTTCCCTAGTTTTATCTCTCTAACCCAAGTAAGAATGAATTACAACCTTTAGATACTCAGACACACATAAGAGAGAAACAGTTACATTATAGAAAAAATCATTTCCAATGCATTTTTATTATAAATATCATTTCTGCTGCAGATTTATAGTAAAAATCATTTCTAATGCATTTTTATAGTAAAAATCATTTCCATTGCATTTTTATAGTAAAAATCATTTCTAATGCATTTTTATAGTAAAAATTATTTCCAATGCATTTTTATAGCAAAAATCATTGTCCAATGCATTTTTATAGTACAAATTAATTTCAATGCATTTTTATAGTAGAAATCAATTTCCAATGTATTTTTATAATAGAAATCATTTGCAATACATTTTTATAGTAAAGAATTGTAGATGAAAATTGTAGCTTGAAAAATTGAAACATTCATTGTTCCAGAGTTTTCTCTCTAACCTAATTTAATAGTAAGGATGAATTACAATTTTTAGTATTATCTGCATTATTTGGACTATTGTCCCCATCTTCCTTGTTATTTGTACAACCTTTTCGGCCGATATACCCTCCGGCCATCTTCAGGTATTTCTTGTTGAACTCGGGAACCTTCTTTTCTTCCCGAGTCTGACAAGAAATACCTGAAGAAGGCTGGAGGGCATATCGGCCGAAACGTGGTACAAATAACAATGAAGTGGGGACAATAGTCCGAATAATACAGATAATACTAATCATCAAGCCTCATCTCAAACATTCAGAGAAATACAATTTTTAGATAACTCCAATTGTAAATATATTCTCACGGGATGCGAGTATGCTCTAAGAAGCTACACATGGAGACACAATGAAGTCCTTGAGATTGTTGCGGAGGCGTCGAAGATAGGTTGTGAGACTGCAAATAAATCTGATAATAACATCAACAAAGCAATACATTTTGTTAAAGAAGGAAACTTTTTCAAAATTTTCGCGTAAAAATAGGCACGTGTCATCTATATTTGACGGCTCTATATTTGCATGCGACTTGGAACATCAGCTCGTTTTTCCAACTGAAATAACCTTAACGACCCAGCGTCCTGATATTGTTATTTGGTCTGGTAATCAAAAGAAAGTTTTTATCGTAGAGTTGACAGTTCCATTTGAAGAAAATTTGGATTGGGCTCATCAGCGGAAGTTGGAAAAATATGAAGACCTACGTGAACAATGCATCAGAAACGGATGGATAACGAATGTATTTCCCATTGAGGTTGGATGTCGGGGGTTTATTGCCAACTCAACCTCGGCATTTTTGTCTAAACTTGGACTTTCTCTACCAGACAAGAGGAAATACTTAAAAAAGATTCAGCTGAAAGCTCTAACCGCATCAGCGTGGATATGGCAGTCCTATATTGTGACATCAAACCGACAAAGTCTGGTGGTATCGTGAGATACTGCTGGGTCGCTCTGGGTTAGTGGTAATGATGCTTCAGCCCCGAAACCATGCCTGAACCCAGAGTCATCATCTGATGAAGGCTTTGTTGGTTGCAATGCTACTGTGTAAATAGCAGTCATTGTATGAAGATTATTAATGAGAAAAATTCTTACATTTTTTAACAATTTTTAGCTAACTCCAATTGTAAATATAATTATGACACACACATAAGAGAAAAACTCTTACATTTTTTAACAAAAATATGATCCTACTGCAAATACTTCATAATTACACTAAACATGTGAAGCCAAACTCTGAGTACCAAAATCCTCTTTCTTTCAACCAAACAAGTACAACCTTAAACACAAACAAAAACCTTAATTAAATGGACACTCCAATTATCTGTATTTCATTTTCTATTATATTCATAAATACACCCTTATTTTTTTAACCGTTGTTTGTTATTAATTTATTTCTCTTCATTACCCATTCTCTCTCCTTCCCTTTCATTACCTTAAATATATTATAACCAAAAACAAATATGATGCAAATAATATAATTTTTAAGGTCTTTTTATCTGCATCTGTTGAATGTGCTTTGTGACAAGTGTGGACAATGGATTCTTTGGGTCCTTCCTGTAGAAGAAAAACATCAAAATTATAAGAAATTGAAAGTAGAGTAAACTTCTGTCTTCACAGGTATCAGGATAGAAGGTAATAGAAAACGTTCAGGGTTCAGAGGTCATGTTATGACAGGTAAGTGTGCAAAATGGATTCTCTGGATGTTTAGAAGAAAAACATCAAAATTATAAGGAATTGAAAGTAGAGTAAACTACTGAGTTTATAAATATCAGGATAGACTGAATGAATCTTGTGGCATTACATGGTATATATAGGCAAACTTAGCAGTAGGATGTATGTGTGTGTATATGTATATGTGTGACAGAGAACACAGGGTGAGTGGCGGGTGTGAAGGCTTGCCGTATTCTCGAAGGAAGTGGGCCAGGCTTTGCCTAGTGTGTAGGACCGATCTAGAATCGAACCTGCATCCTTCAGAATGTGAAAGGGTGATACATTGGCACGGGCACCGGAGTCAAGATGCCACAGTCCCATATGTGAGCGCAGACGATAGGGGGAAAAAGAGTAGAAGTGGGGTGACGGCAGGAGGGAGTGTTGCGACATTAGCTGCGAAGGATTATGACGACCATTAGCTGCTAAGGATTGTATCGACGACGATGAAGTCGGTGTTTTAGCCTGCAAGAAGGCATATGACTCGCTTCTTTTGTCAACCCCCCCCTCAACAAAGACCTGTTGATTTAAATATTTATTTTTCCCCCTCTATTTTTTTCCTTCTAGAATATGCATGTATATGAGCATATGGATCTTGAGTGCCACTTGGTAAATAATAAAAATTCAATATGTGTGTATGTATATGTGGCAAAGCAAAGTCTATGATCATGTCGCGCAAGTAGCATTGACATCCATGACAAATCTCACGCCAACTCTCCCTATCATTCATTGCCCCCGGGAGCTCCTCTGCGCAGCATCCAGCATCCACACATAGTTGGTCAATATAGGTCCTGGCTGGGCAGCCCACACTAGCACGCCCATGTTTTGGCTTCCAAAGGAGTATGTCGCTTATGAGCTTGTCCTTGCTTCTCCAGCAGTGTCCCGCATGCCTAGTCCGTCTTACTCGTATGGTTTGGGAGATGGGGGGCAAGTGGCCATACAGCTGCCTCCTTGTGCAGGTCGCATCTAGCTTATTCTCAAGGCGCTTCATTAGGGTCCAGGTGGTGCATCCATACAGCAATAATGATATAACCACAGCCTGGAAGAATTGTCGCTTTAGCTTGTCAGCGCGATCGGATTTCCATATGTATGTATATGTAAACTCATTGGAAAGAAAAACTAGAAGAATATATTTGTATATGTGTGTACAAATGTATATGTAATTTCCTACCCCCCCACCACATGAGCAGGATGTGATACAAGGTCCATTTCATAAAGCAGAGTTTAATAGGTTTAAATTCAGAGTTTGCCTTCTCCTAGACTGGTTGCCATACCAATATTAAAGAGTCCAGTCTGCCCTACTATTTACCCATAGCTGGAGAGAATAGTTGGATGCATACTTTTCCCAAGGTATTAGCACTATGTGAAATGCAAACAGCCTTGACTAGGATTTGAACTCGTATCGCTGTGTTCATTTCCTATGATGGTAACCTTTACACCATGAACACTTCCCTGCATACAGATCTATGTGCATGTGTTATATATATATGTGTGAGTATATATGTTGGGACTGGAGTTTAAAGTTTAGGAAAATCATAACATCCGAATTAGACAAACTTGAAAAGGACCAAAATCTATTTGGAGACATGATGATTGAGAATAGTTTTTAATATTCATATCTTTAAGAGAAACCAGGGCTCTTAAATCTGAAACTCAAAGTTAGGAATTGAAACGGTGACTGGCCATTACCGGAAGTAAAGATGATCAAGACCCCAGTGGGAGTTGGTTTCTGCGTGGCAGGGAAAGTCACATGAGATAGCTGTTAGTATTTAGCCATTAAACTAAAAGGGTCAGTCATTGGCAGTCAAAGCCGAGTGCTAGTGGGAAGAGATAGCCAGGCTGATAGCAGTTTTGGGATATGAAGTAGTAGGGCATTAGGCAACAGATTGGGAGAGATGAAATCCCCCCTCGGGATCCCATGCAATATACCTCTTATTCTCTGAATAATGGGTTAAAGCATAGAGGTACATACAATTTGAGTGTAGAATCAGAAATAACTTACAATTTTACTTACAAATTTTTAATTCAAAATTGCATCAAAAATAAAGAAATGGTGAAGAAATTATTGAATTTCTTGTCCATGATTTGACATTTTTTAAGCAAAATCATGTCCACTTTTGTACCCTCAATTTCAGGGCTTTAAATTATCATAACTTTTAAACCACTAGGGATATTTGCATAATTCAAACAGTTTTGAATTCAATTAACAGAGCTCTGGTAATGTGACATAAGCATAGTTTCGATTACAAATTGGGACCAATTCTCCATTATTGATAATTTAACAACTTATTTAGATAACAGATTGACTGGGCATGTGCAGAAAAAAAACCCGAACTCTTCTCGTCAAACTCACCATTTCAAGCTAACTGTAAATACATTTCAATAGTTTCTTAGAAATGAATTACACAGAATAGTTTACAAAGTCGGAGTTAACAGCTTTAGTTGGGACCCATAAATTTCCCCGGGACTCATTCAAAGCAAATATGAGCATCCCAGGATGCACTAAATTAAAAGCACTGTGGCCAAGGGCTAAGGCTGAAAGTGAATGAAAAATAATGAAGAGAATAGTTACACAGATTATCATACAGATCTTATTTGTGCACTGAACAGATTTTAATCGGGATCTGTCCATTGAAACAAAATTACCACATGTTTGTTGATCAGGATCTTATAAAATAATAAAGAGAATAGTTACACTGATTATCATACAGATCTTATTTGTGCACTGAACAGATTTAATCGGGATCTGTCAATTGAAACAAAATTACCACATGTTTGTTGATCAGGATCTTATAAAATAATAAAGAGAATAGTTACACTGATTATCATACAGATCTTATTTGTGCACTGAACAGATTTTAATGGGGATCTGTCCATTGAAACAAAATTACCACATGTTTGTTGATCAGGATCTTATAAAATAATAAAGAGAATAGTTACACTGATTATCATACAGATTTATTTGTGCACTGAACAGATTATAATGGGATCTGTCCATTGAACAAAATTACCACATGTTTGTTGATCAGGATCTCATGAAATAATAAAGAGAATAGTTACACTGATTATCATACAGATCTTATTTGTGCACTGAACAGATTATAATGGGGATCTGTCCATTGAAACAAAATTACCACATGTTTGTTGATCAGGATCTCATGAAATAATAAAGAGAATAGTTACACTGATTATCATACAGATCTTATTTTGCACTGAACAGATTTAATGGGGATCTGTCCATTGAAACAAAATTACCACATGTTTGTTGATCAGGATCTTATAAAATAATAAAGAGAATAGTTACACTGATTATCATACAGATCTTATTTGTGCACTGAACAGATTTTTAATCGGGATCTGTCCATTGAAACAAAATTACCACATGTTTGTTGATCAGGATCTTATAAAATAATAAAGAGAATAGTTACACTGATTATCATACAGATTTTATTTGGTCACTGAACAGATTATAATGGGGATCTGTCCATTGAAACAAAAATTACCACATGTTTGTTGATCAGGATCTTATAAAATAATAAAGAGAATAGTTACACTGATTATCATAACAGATTTTATTTGTGCACTGAACAGATTATAATGGGGATCTGTCCATTGAAACAAAATTACCACATGTTTGTTGATCAGGATCTTATAAAATAATAAAGAGAATAGTTACACTGATTATCATAACAGATTTTATTTGTGCACTGAACAGATTATAATGGGGATCTGTCCATTGAAACAAAATTACCACATGTTTGTTGATCAGGATCTTATAAAATAATAAAGAGAATAGTTACACTGATTATCATAACAGATTTTATTTGGTCACTGAACAGATTATAATGGGGATCTGTCATTGAAACAAAATTACCACATGTTTGTTGATCATGATCTCATAAAATAATAAAGAGAATAGTTACACTGATTATCATAACAGATTTTATTTGTGCACTGAACAGATTTTAATGGGGATCTGTCAATTGAAACAAAATTACCACATGTTTGTTGATCAGGATCTCATAAAATAATAAAGAGAATAGTTACACTGATTATCATACAGATCTTATTTGGGCACTGAACAGATTATAATGGGGATCTGTCCATTGAAACAAAATTACCACATGTTTGTTGATCAGGATCTTATAAAATGATAAAGAGAATAGTTACCTGATTATCATAACAAATTTTATTTGTGCACTGAACAGATTATAATGGGGATCTGTCAATTGAAACAAAATTACCACATGTTTGTTGATCAGGATCTCATAAAATAATAAAGAGCTCTAGACAAAGCAAAGTCTTGTGTTTGTTAACTAAAAACTCCACAACACAATATCAAATACAGCAGATGCTGTCCAGATTAAGAAGAAAATCTAGATCAGCCTAGATAGAAGATAACAGACAAAGCCATCTACTCAGAACAAAGGAAGATGATACACAAGACAAGTATAAAGAAGATAAGTATTTCTGTATACAACCAAGGGTATTCAGGTATATACTGTACTCTATAAAGTACTACAATATACACACCTGTGTATATTAAAAAATATGGATCAAGTCACCAATAGGCACTTTAGCCGAGATCAGTTTTGAAAGGAACTGAATTTTGCTTTTAACCGGTTGTTAGTAAACAAAATCAACAGCTGATACAAACCAAAGACATGCTTTTATATTAAAATATAGGCAGCAAGAAGACCGGTGTAGAACCGAGCTGTAGGCTGGAGACTGAGGTAGCGCCAAGTAGGAAGCAGGAACCCAAGACAGGGCCGAGCTGCAGGATCAAACCAGAGTTGAAGCTGGGTCATTGGCAAGACGGTTCTCAGCAGCAGCAGCAGGCAGGAAAGTTCTCAGCGGCAGCAAGAAGACCGGGGTAGAACTGAGCTGTCGGCTGGAGACTGAGGTAGCGCCATGTAGGAAGCAGGAACCCAAGACAGGGCTGAGCTGCAGGATCAAACCAGAGTCGAAGCTGGATCATTGGCAAGACGGTTCTCAGCAGCAGCAGGCAGGAAAGGTCTCAGCAGCAGCAGGAACAGGAGTCAGGTTACTGAATTTGTAAATCAAGAGAGATATTTATTTGTGTTGTAAATACATATTTACCAAAACTTCTGCATGAGCAAGATGTGACACAAGGTCAATTTCTTAACCAGAGTTTAACATATTTGAATTCAGAATTTTCCTTGTCCTAGAGTGGTTACTTAGCCAAGGTTAAAGAGCCCAATCTACCCTACTATTTACCTATAGCAGGAAGAGGAGTAGTTGTATGAATACCTTTCCCATGGGTATTCAAACTGTGGGAAATACAAACAGCCTTGTACAGGATTTGAACTCAGGTCAACCATTACACCACATGCCTCCATTATTTCTGCTGGTGGTGCACAGCTAACATCTGATACGGTGCAATGAGTGAAACAAGCAGATGCACCAGCTAGCCAAACAGGTGTATTCACACATTGGCACATTTTTGATTTATTATGTTATATGCAAATAAAATAAAAATAAAAAATTGTAAGGGGAAAAATTATTCTTGTAAAACAGGGGATGTGATGGTTTCGGTAATTGAATGCTATCCGAACCATTAAGAGTTATTGCTCTTGAACTGGGCAAAGAGATAAGCAGAATAAACATGGCTACTTCATAACCCTTAAAAGTTGTTCTCTTGTTCCTCATTGTAATTCTGATAACTTATCAGTTTTGTAGGTCCATGTAGGATGAGATGGCCAAAAAAGAATACGTATGGATTTCCTTTGCTGCAGAGAAAGAATGTCTTGCCTCCCGTGAAACCAAACGTAAAATACAAGATTCATAAAAGGAGACTAGCCTATTCATATGATTAATTGCTTATGCTGATTGGTCTGACCAACCAATCAGAAACAAGCCAGGGCAATATAAATGCAGTATCACCTGAGATAGCAATCGCTGTCTGACTTTGAAGCAAGATGGTGATAGTAACGACTGTGTGAATAATCTCCAGGGGAGAAATTGTGTGGCCTCTGAAAACAAATGTGAGAAAATCTCAAGTAAACACAATGAAGATGGATAGATTAGAATAAGGATAAGTATCTTGCTAATTGGTATGAGTGGAGAATTGGTATGAGTACAGATCACCAATCTTCATACAAACTATGAAGAGTGAAAAGGTACATTAAAAACTGATGATCACTGTAACTGCCTCTAAACCAACCAGTTAATTATATCTCATTTTATATAGTTATTTTTGTTTATAAAAATTAACTACAACCCACAGAATCCAGTTTAGAGCAGTTTAATGGGTTTATTAATATGATACCATTTTGTGCCGACCACTAGTTTCTGTGGTCTATGAACCCTAACCAGAAAATGGTAAGGAGTCACTTACAAGCCTTTAGAGTTTTATATCACTGGTCGGGGGACAGGCAACACGGTAAGGATTTTCTATTTCTTTGAGGATTTTCTATTTTCTTAGAAAAATATTCACTGTTATCCATTTATCAAATACTATTTGTTTTCTTTGTACAGTTTCACGCTGTTTATTAAATAAACTTAATGACATCAATAAAGAAGCGTCATGCATCCATTTCTTTGAGACCAGTAGGCAGTAAATACCATGAAGATACATTCCTTAGAACCAGCATGTGTTGTTCATCTTATTTGGATGTTGTGTCAAAAGTGTCCATATAGCTGCGGTTTTGTGGGGGTACAACTTTCAGGATTTAGAGTCCTTCTATAGTATCAATCAAGCATTTTCTCCAAGCATTTCATTAAAGTCTGAGTAGTATGTTTGTATCTTTGAGGAGGTAATGAAAAGTTCTTAATCAATAAGCTGGTCACATCAAGCCCTAGCACCTATATGTGTCCTAACCCTATCAACCTTATGGCAATCCCCTTCCCTTTTTTATCATAAATGTGCTAGAAGGTGGTGGTTGAGTGTCCTGGATATGATGTTAAACTCTGATGGTTAAGTTCCAATTCTGGAGCTCTGAGGAATATAGAGTACCCCTTCTTTGCCATTACTCCTAGGTCCACTCTTAACCGGAGTGGTAGTACTTTTTAGGGCCCCATCTATGAGTTAAATAGAAAAATGAGTTTTAAAAAAGTATTTTACAAAAGTGATTTTAAAAAATTAAATACTCATCAAAAATGAATAAAACAAAATGTCTTTGGCATAACATATCTCAGCAAGGTTTGATATGCCGTAAATCCAACCAACCAACCAACCAACCAACCAACCAAGGTGCTGCATCAGTGTTTGCCAAATGTTAAAAGTTATAGTAAGAAATAAAATTTATTAACTAAAGAACTTTAGCAAACTGTGTCCTTCAGGTTATCAGTGGTGCCGAAACCCGGGAATGAACCAGGGACCTTCAGATTATCAGACAGACATAGTTATCGTAATTGCTTTGCTCTCCCAGCAGTTCTAGTCTTCTCACTAGCACAATCCAACTATATCCTCTCGTCCACTCATTTCAACAGCCAAAATGCTACTGCAGACTTTCTGCCCGATCTCGGAGGGCAGGTCCCTAAATATCCCATTGCTGTGTTTCATCCGGGCTCCTCCCTCTGAATTGCACGTTCGACATTCATCAGCACATGTCATTCCTCACGACGAGACTCCACATCCAGGCCACTCTGCACTGCTCGTGCGGAATTTCACCAGCATTTCAGCAACAAAGAGGTGACGAGTTCAATTTCTGTGGTCACTTGCCACACTCCTCCCCCTCGCACTGGCCACACATATCCGGACTCGTTTCCTTCGTGGAGGCTGGGAATCTGCTCGTCCACAAGAACCTTATTGCACCTCTTGATTTTTATGCTATTGGAAGTAAATGCCTTTTTAAAGTTGTTACTACATTTGCTGAATAACAAGAAAACAGAAATAAGTATATTTGTCATTTCTCAGGTCTTTCTCTTGGGTGTTGCTCTTTAACAAGAAAAAAAAAAACTTGATCAATGACATATTTTCCTCCTCCTTTCCTTTCTCCTCCTCCTGCTGCTTTCCTTTTCTCTTTCCTCTTTTCATTTCACTTCCTTCTTCTCTCTTTCTCTTCCCCCTTTTCTTTCCATCTTTCTCTTCCCTCTTTTCTTTTTGCTCCCTTCTTCACTCACTGACACCTGTTCACTGAATGTCTCCTTGCCTGTTTGGGTAAGCAGATGTCTTTTATCTCCACCCACTTACCTACAATGCATTGTACCCCACCTATAATAAGATAGCTTTCCCTACCTCTAGCTTCATCATTTGTCAGCATGTCAGTAAGCACTCCTCAACCACATGCCCTGTTTCCAGCATGCTGGTAATTACTTGTTTTTACAAAAGTTTTCTTAATTTCTTACATTAGTTGTAGTTTTCGATTAAAAATTGAAATTATTCATTCCGAATGTAAAACTAAAAACAGGTATTTCTTTCAATCACCTCATGGATACTTATTTATAAATGAATATATAAAAATGATAATCCTTATAGAATTTTTTTTTTAAACAAGCAGGAATGGTGGATATAACACAGTATGATAATTTTATTATTATGACGTTTGATATGTTTAGCAATTTTGGTTTAACTTTCTCCCACTCTTTTTTTCTTCTTTCTTTCCCTCTTTTTTATCTTTTCATTGAAACAGATTAGAATTATTGCTTTCACATGCTCACCCCTCTCTATATCTTTCGCTTACTCTCTTTCTATCTTCTTTTATCTTCTTTCTTTCTCTCTTTTTTTCTTTCTTTCTTTTTTTTCTTTCTTTATCTCTTATCTAATTTCTTTCTTTCTTTTTAACATGCACATATTTATTTCATACATACTATTCTACTTTTTAAATATCAATTTTTGTTGTATGGATTCTTTCTTTCTTTCTTTCTTTCTTAATATATTTATTCTATGTAGCATGTCCATTTTCTTCCCTTTCTTTATAATAAAAACAGAATGGTCCATTATTTAACTGAGGTGATGACACTCATTTAGACGGTGTCATCTTTAACCAAAGGGTGTTTCAAGATGATAATAGTTGTATTTTGTAGGAACTCCTGTATTATTATAAGGGTTGATTTTTTATTTAAAAACATAGCTAGATAAAAAAAAATGTTTGTTCTTTTTTAATTAAAGAATAGGAATTATGTATTACATATCTACATTATCATTGAAAATAATTGTAAAAAGTTTTTTAGAATAAGTTTTGTATTTTCTTATAAAAAATTATATGTAAGCAACAAACATGTATTTTGTCACATATATCATATATATATTAATTTAAAAACATATTTATTTAAACCATAGCTATAGAAATAGTTTTTTTTTTAATTAGAAAACTAATAAGAAACAATAGGAATTATATATTACATATCTACTTTATCATAAATTAGTTGTAAAAAACATCAAACATGAATTATAGATTAATGACTTCCATGCTTTTTAAGGTTTTAAGAATATTTCTTTTTATTGATTGATCACGTGATTAGTTTTATAGTTTATTTAAACGTCAATTCATATTGAATTTAAAATATTTCATAATAAGCAACATTTAATCTTTGCCTAATCCTAAACAAACATTTTATTATTGTCTTCTTTGTCATTTATCAATTTTAAGAAAAAGATCGGAATTATCTCCCTTGTTTAGAAAATCTTTTTGTTGCTCATGTTTTAAAATTATTCAAGCAGAAAACATTAGTTTTATTCAAAATATTAGATTTTTTCACCTTTCTCTAATGGTGTATATTCACAAAGAAAAGAAAATAGACGAAAGAAAAGAAAAAGAAGTAAGTATATCGTTATTATTTTTCTTTACAAATAAAAAAAAAATGTTTGTTTGTTAATCTGACGGGGAAAGAAGTCAATTTTTTTTTAAATTGTGAAAATACTTTATGGTTTTATAAAAAAATATCCGGAATCTTTTGAAAACTGATTTAATTACTTTAAAAAAAAATCATTTTAATATTTGATTGGTATTTTATTTTCGCTACAATGGCTTATGAGGGTGACGTCCTAAATCAAAATATTGAGATTAATTTTCTGTGTCGAGACATTTATTTCCCATCAGAATTTAAGTAAATCATTGACATAAATGTTAACAATATTCTAAACCATTCAAAATTGCAATTCATACGCCATTTATTAATTAAATCAGTAAATAAATATTAGGGATGTTCAGAGATCGCGAAGGGAGGTAATAAAATTCTTTCAAAGTTTTTTTTTCAATTTTCTACTTATCAAAAATCAGGGAATTGTCCGATTAAAATTTTATTTAAAAAAAACTTGAAAAAAAGTTTTTATTAATTGTGTGTGGCGGGGAGGGGTACAAAAACACGGCTCAGTAAAATCTAAGTCGGGCCGGAAATTCACCTGACACTGCATAAATCAGAACAGGAGGAGAGACGACAAAAGATCAAAATTACCAATCATTGATAGAAATGTTAATAATATTTTAAAGGCTAAACTTGCAAATCGGTCGGAAAATTAGGCTGACACAGAAAAAACAGAACCCACAAATTTTGTAATAAAACTGTTAATTTTAAATAGGGCGGAGGGTCTAGGGTTAGGGTTTAGGGTTAGTTTAATGGGAAAACTAAATAAATAATTTGGGTTCTGTTTTTTCTGGGTCAATGTTTTAATTTTCCGACCGATTTGCAAGTTTTGCCATTTTAAACTATGGTTGGGCAAAAGTAACTAGATAATTTTTTAAATTTAATTTTACACCAATTACCAAAATCAGAGAATTGTCCAATTTCAATTAAGTTTTCACTGCTTTATTCTTTAACGACTTTATTATATAGCTTATTTTAGTAAAAGAAAAAAAAAACTTTGAAAAGAGAGTTTTTTTTATCAATTCAGAATGTAGAGGGCATTGACCTTTAGTTTTTTACATTTCTTGAAAGATCAAATCCTGAAGAACATATAAAAATAAATAATTTTTAAATAAATAAAAATTTAATACCCCCCAAAAATTTATTTGAAAAATTAAAGTTATTTTCTTAAAACTCAAAAGCGTGATTTCTAAACAGGGAGACATGTTGATCTTAAATCTGCTTGTATGCAAATTTCACTTTGATAACCGTACATAAAACAAGAGACAACTGAGAAGGGAGCAAGATGCTTAAAAGCAGTGGATGAGCAGGTACAGAAGACTGCTAGGAGATTGTTGTGAACGAGAACATTTATCATCGAACTTGGCAGCAGAAGAAAGAAATTCTATGAATCAATTTCACAACCTACAATTTTTTACTACACAACCATTAGAGATGTACAAAATTTGTTTTCAACAGATATGTGACATTAGGGTAGATTGATTCTTCCCATTTTTTTTATATAGTCTCTCAAACATCAAAAGGTGTGTTGATATAATGAATGAATAATATTATTATAATTTCTTAATTATTCTGATCACAGCATTATTACATTCATTTTTTCTCTTTTTTAAAATAAACTGTTTGATTATTTTATTTTATATTGTAAGGGTATTTCCTGAAAACAATTCATTATGTAGTTGATATTCTCTTTCTGTAACTATTACTCCCCCTTCCCCCTCTCTCACTGAAACATCTTCACTTTCCTCATCCATTGTAAAGATGTCCCCAAGTGTTCCATTATTGTTTTTTTTATTAAGATCCACTTAGCCAGCCCTTATCTTAAATGTGTAAAGTTTCATCATGATTGGATCACTGGTGTAGGCAAGAACTGGTCATACACAGACACAAATTGTCATGTATGTTGTAGATTTGAACATGATTACTGGATCTTAATTTCTTATTTGAAACAATATAAATGAGAATTATTTCCTTTGTTAACATTGACATTGTTATGAGTAGGATGTTAAAGGGATAGATATGACAAGATGCTATGCTTTTTGGAGTTGTAGATAATCTGTACTAAGTGGGAGACCCTGTCTGGGTTAAAGCTGCGAACAGCCAATACACCACTAAAATGGACAAACGACAAGTTGATGGAAGTCAAATTTACAGAGAGAAAGAGAAGAGAGATGAGTTTTCAGTCTGGACTGAGCTGTTGGAGAGAACAGACAATGAATGTCTGTTCTCCAAGGAATTTTACTTAAGATAAAAATAAATGAGCTAAGAGAAATAAGAACATCTTCTGCTGTTATTAGAAAACTATCAACAGCACAGGACAAGATATCCCAAAAGATTCTAAAATAATTTCTAGACTTAAAATGGCAGCCCAACAACCGATCAAAAAATACCAGCAACTCTGATCCAGCCCCTCGAGAAGTAAAATAGGATAATTAGAAGATACATAGATTACTATTATCATTACAATGTCATCACTCCTTTCAAATGGAACATTGCAATGCTACAAACAGATAGTAATAGTGAATCATCAGTGAGGTAGCTTGTTCAGTCCAGATTAGTCATGATTCTGCCTATAATTTTTTAAATCTCCTCAGTTCAGCTAGGTACAAGTAATAACAGTCTACAGTTTCTGAGTAAACATTAACCTACTAGATAATTTTGTAAGACCCAGGAGACATTTTTTGCTACTTTTTATTTAAAAAAAAAAGAGTGCAGTCTTATATATACCATCAAATACAGTGTGTGTGTATGTGTACATTAGTATGGAATTTCTATGGTAACAGATACTACACTCTGATCTTAGGCAGAAGTGCCAAACTGTATATAGATGGTATACCATACCATGTGAAAGATCTTCAGCACTCACATTTATAACATCAGCAGAATTTCTCTTGTGACCCCCTAAGAGAATACTTTAAATTCATTCAGGGTAGTTTTCTTTTCCATTTTTAAAAAATTTTTTTTTTTATAAATCTTTTGTTAACATCATTTCATTTTTGTTGTCCATGAGAAAAGTCATTTTTCTTGTTTCATTCATTTTAAGATGATATTTATGATAAGTACACTTTATTTTTTTGTTAAATGTTAGAGTAGAAAGAATTTATTCATCTTTTATTTTTGATAAATCTTTGGCTAGGTAGTTAATCGAAATATAAACAGATTGTAATATTATAATTCCAAATAGTATATAATTCTCTTGTTTTTTTGTTTTTTTTTACTAATACTTGGCATTTTATTCTTTCACAGATATCAGATGTTTGGGGGAAGAAGAGTTTTGTAATCTAAAAAGACACATTCAAACATGGACCAAAGGAAAAATGTATTGGTGTGAAGTGTATAGATCTGCATTTTCTGCAAATTCTAATTTAAAAACCCATATCAAATACACACTGGAAATAAACCATTTGTGGATCAATTCTAATTTGAAAATATATTATTATGTGTGAAGATCTGCTTATTGATAGCTCACAAGATAATTATTTTTGTTGTAATTAAGTACATAATTACATATTTCAAAGAAAAGAATATACTCTAGTGAAACCCAACATTATTCCACTATACAGATCAGCATTTTCATACATATCAGTATTTAAAATAGACATGGAAACACACATTGAAGAGGAACCATTTTCTTGTTGAATTTGTGGGTCAGTATTTTTGGAGAGATCCAGGTTGAAAAGACACATGCAAACACACACTGGAGAGAAACCATTTTCTTGTCAAGTGTGTGGATCATCATTTTCTACAAGTTTCAACTTGAAAACCCACATGCCAACACACACTGGAGAGAAACCATTTTCTTGTGAAATCTGTGGAACAGCATTTTCAGAAAATTCCAGTTTGAGAAGTAACTGGCGAACACACACTGGAGAGAAACCATATTCTTGTGAAGTATGTGGATCTACATTTTCCAAGAGTTTTAATTTGAAAATCCATAGGTGGACACACACTAGAGAGAAATCATTCACTTGCAAAGTTTGTGAGTCATCATTTTCTACAAGTTTTAACTTAAAAACCCATATGTGAATACACACTGGAGAGAAGCCATTTACTTGTGAAATGTGTGAATCAGCATTTTCAGACCAATCATATTTGAAAAGCGACATTCAAACACAGACTAAAGAGAAACCATTTTCTTGTGAGGCATGTGGATCAATATTTTCTCTACATTCTAGTTTGAGCAGACATATGCGAACACACTCTGAAGAGAGATCATTTTCTTGTGAAGTTTGTGAATTATCTTTCTTTGGGAGTTCTGATTTGAAAACCCACATGCTAACACACACGAAAAAGAAATCATTTACTTGTGATGTCTGTCAATCAGTATTTTCTATGAGGTCCAGTTTAAAAAAGCACATGCAAACACACATTGGAGAGAAACGATTTTCTTGTGAAGTGTGTGGATCTGCATTTTCTAGGGGTTCTGTTTTGAAAGAACATATGAGAACACACACTAGAGAGAAACGATTTTCTTGTGAAGTCTGTGGATCTGCATTTTTTAAGAATTCCCATTTGCATCAGCATGTGCGAACACACACTGGAGAGAAACCATTTACTTGTGAAGTCTGTGGATCAGCATTTTCTACTAATCATAATTTGAAAACCCATATGCGAACACACACTGGAGAAAAACCATATTCTTGTGAAGTCTGTGGATCAGCATTTTCAGAACATGCCAGTTTGAGAAGTCACATTCGAACACATACTGGGGAGAAACCATTTTCTTGTCAAGTGTGTGGATCAGCATTTTCTACTCATTTTAATTTGAAAACCCATATGCGAACACACACTGGTGAGAAACCATATTCTTGTCAAGTCTGTGGAACAGCATTTTCAGACAGTTCCACTTTGAGCAAACACATGAGAACACACACTGGAGAGAAACCATATTCTTGTGAAGTGTGCAAAACTGCATTTTCACTTAACTCAAATTTGAAAAGACATTTACGGAGACACCATGTCAAGGCATCTGTTATTTCATGACCACAAGTTTTGACGGATCATTCTTTTGAAGTTTTGTATTTTGGTTTGGACTGGTCACTTTTCATGTTGAGTTTTAAAAAATCTGATATTATTGGAAGGATTAGAGTTTGTGTAAGTAAAAGTCACACATCTGCTTTACGCTAAAAAATATTATATTTCTTTCAGTGAGTTATAATGTATAATAGTTGATTACACCTAATGTCTGGATACCAAATCCTCTTGGCAGATGGCCTCTACACTGCCAGTCATAACAAAGT
This sequence comes from Doryteuthis pealeii, assembly GCA_023376005.1. Classification (NCBI taxonomy): domain Eukaryota; kingdom Metazoa; phylum Mollusca; class Cephalopoda; order Myopsida; family Loliginidae; genus Doryteuthis; species Doryteuthis pealeii. The sequence goes on from CM042151.1 coordinate 102,156,205, forward strand.
TTGTAAATATCTCCACTGAAAGATCTGCAGAGAGATGCAGCTTAACAGACCACAGTTTATCAGGAAACATGAACCTCCACTGATAACATCAAACAGAAAGGTGACTATGTTCTACAATAAAGTTATTCAGGCAGGTAGATATATAAAAGACAAAACCATCAAAAGATTATTTTTGTGTTATAAAGTATAATTGTAGATTACAAATTGTTATTTGATATTTTGATTATTTCTCAAAGTGATTTTCTCAATTTACTTTGATAGAGAAATTTTCTATTCTGAAATATTAATTAGCAGAATTGTAGCTGTCTCAATCCCATCATGAAAAACTGATTCATTCAATGCTGCCATAGTTTCTTTATGCTATCCCCCAACAGAATAATAACTGCCCATGTAAAACATTCTCTCCTGTAAAATAAACTACAAATGTGAAGCATTGACCTTATACTCCCACCAAGAGCAGCGGCTAAATAACTTCTACCTTCGCTGCCTTAGACGTATACTGGGCATCACCTGGATGGACAGGATCACTAACACAGCAGTTCTAGAGAGAGCTCAACTCCCCAGCTTGTGTTCTCTACTGAGGCAATGTCATCTCTGATGGCTGGGTCATGTACGTCAGATAGATGATGGACGAATCTCGAAAGACATTCTTTATGCAGAGCTTACATCTGGTAAAAGACAGATTAGTCACCTCCAGCTGTGATTCAAGGATGTCTGTAAGAATGTTCTCAGGTGCTTTGGCATTGCCCCTTCCAGCTGGAAAAACTTGGCTCAGAACCGCACTCGGTGGTGGCAGAATCTCCGTAGAGGATGGTTCATGTCAGAAGTCACCCTGACACAACACCATAAAGCAAAGAGGTCTAGAAGAAAGCAGTGGCAATAAAGCACCGGAACATCAACAACATCTTCAGGGACAGCCTTCAAATGCAACATCTGTGGTTGAGAATGTTTTTCAAACATTGGATTTCACAGTCACAGGAGGCACTGTAACTTCAGGGGCACAAAAACTTTATTATAGTCTTCCGAGACTGAAATGCCAATACAAAAAAAACAAAACATTCTCTCCTGTAAAATAAACTACAAATGTTAGACAGCTTAAATTGGCAAGAGACAATATTGAGGACAGATCCTCATCAAAGCCATTCTTCAAGAACAGTCATAGAGTCAAATTGAAGAAGAGAAAATACCACAAAAACTGCAATTCTGTAACAGAACCAACAACTTAGACATTCTTCATCTGTAGCCATTTTAGTTGGTCACTTCAATGTCAATGTGATTTTCTCGGTAACTTTGATATAGGAATCAACTATTCTGAAATATTAATTAGCAGAATTGTTGTTTTCTCAATCCCATCTTGAAAAATTAAACCATTTTATGTTGCCAGAATTTCTTTACCCTATCCTCAGAGTAGGATGAATTACAACTTTTAGATAACTCCAGTCATAAATAAAATAATCAGGTATACATAAGAGAGAAACTGTTACATTTTTCAGCAAATTTTAATGCATGAATTATTCATCTATTTTTGACATGTTTGAATAGATATACAGCTTACAAAATTTCACCATGTATATATATATATATATATAAAAACAAACAATCCAAGCAAATTCAACCAGAAGATGATTTTCACTCAAACTAATCGAGAACACTTCAAAAATAAATAACATAAAAGAAACATTCCTCTTTAGCTTATCACTTTTTGTTCATCTTATATATATATATATATATATAATTTTTTTGGTGTGTGTTGCCTTCATGTTACCCCACCATTTGCTTGATTGAATCTCTCTTTTACCCAATTTGATTTACATTATGACTTTTAAATGATCTACCGGTCATTACTGTTGACAAAGCACTGGTCGAAAGGGCCCTTAAGTTTCTATTTTTTCTTTTTTCCCCTTTCGAAAAAAATAAAAAATTTGCTGATCAATAAAATATGTCGTTATTTTTCAAAATCTTATACAAGTTTAGCTGTACCAAAAATTTGTTTATATATATATATATATATATATATATATATATATATATATATATATATATATATCAGGGAAAATGTTAATAAGCAGAATTGTAGATTTCTCAATCCTATCTTGAGAAAAGTGAATTATTTAATGTTGCCAGAATTTTCTAATACTAAACTACACAGTTGGATGAATTCCGTTTTTTAGACAACTTCTGTTGTAAATGAATAATGCTGTCAATAAGAGAGAAACCGTTACATTTTACTTCCAGTGATGCATTTTTTATGAGGTATTTTTGAGTGTCATACCTGGATTGAATATTAATTTGGGTTGTCCTTTTTTTCTTCATCTATGTTCCCATTGGTTCAAAACTCTTCAATGAATTTGCAAAAATATGGATTTTCTAAATCCCATCATGAAAATTTGATACATTCACCATCACCAGAGTTATAAATACTGATTCTAATATATATATATATATATATATATATATATAGGTATATGTAAAAACAAAATTTTTTTTGCGATGAAACAAAGAAAATACAGTGCTCAATCACAGTTTGTAAGAGCTAATATTTATTTATTTTACAATGTTTTCATAGATCAATGTTCATTATCAGCGACCGCGGTTTCATGCCAAAGGCAATCATCAGGCTGAGGAGTAAGATCCTATGGTGTTTGTTGGAGTTCTTTACTCAATGTCACATTTAGGATTGTAAATAACGTCGGTTAGTTTTACGGACGCTGTTATTATTTTTAAAAATTTGAATTTTTTTGAAGTAATGCCAACGAAGTTGCCTCCCTTTATTCGTTAAAAAAGGACTTTTTTTTAACTTTGAAAAAAATAGGGCGTTTTTTTTTAAATTTGAAAAAAACGTTCTATTTTTTATTTTTATATTTTTTATTTTTAAATTAATTCCGTTTGGCAAAGGATGCATATGTCTTCAAAAAACCATTTTAATATATATGGTAGAGTCTTTTAAGTTTTTATCCAACATAATATAAAGGTGGATGGTGTTGCTTCTCTGTTGAAGAATCATTTTTTCCTGTTGAAATATTGGATATCATTGCAAATAATTGCTGAATTTATTCTCAGGGTGGATGTTGAGTATCTCCCCTCCATGCATTTAGGAAGAATTTTCTTTTATGGGGACATTGTTTGAAGATTTCTGATTTTTTATTTAAACTTCTATTATTATTATTGTTATTATTATTAAAGGAAATCAAGTTTTTTAATATTCTAAATTTTTCGGTAACACATAAGTTGCAGTATCTGGAGCCATTTGTGTAACATTTGGGATGATCTAAGATTTTCCACTCTATTTTGTGAGGCATATCTTTTTCTTTCAGCTCCCATATCCTTGTTGCAAGGGAAGTTGTTTCTCTTTTATCTTTCTTTCTGAAAGATTCCATATGGACGTAAAATCTTTGCTTGAAGTCACCCTGGGTCATCCCAACATATCTGTCTGTGCTTATAGGGTGATTCGCAACTGTAGTTGTTACCTTAGCCTCATATACTACTGATCTAATGTTACATTTCTGATTTAGAGGGCAGTCTTTTTTAGTTCTACAAGAACATGAAGGGTTTGAGTTTGGTTTAGATTTTGATGTAATAAGTGATTTCATTGAGAGTCCACATGAGTAGCTAGTTTTTACCGTATTTCTATTAAATATTTTATTATATCTATTTTGGGGTGGGAAGTGTTTATCTATTAAGTCTAGAAATTTTTTACCGACATTTGTTTTAACTGTTTTAGAAAAAGGGGGCGTAAACCAAATTATCTTTCTTTTTCTGTTTTTTGAATTATTATGTTTGGGGATGTTATCTATGTAGTATATTTTTTCTTTGAATCCGCTATTTAGTAATGCTTTATTGTAATATGGGGCGGCCTTTTCAAAAATATCTTTGTTGGATGATAGTTCTGAGATTCTACGGCTAATGTTAGGGACTAGATTTTTTAAAACTAATGGTGGGTGGTTGGAATTTATATTAATGTATTTAAGTTTCTCATTTTGTTTGTGGTATGGCTTATACGTATCATTTTTAAGATCTAAATTGACATCTAGGAAATTGACATTTGTTAAGTTAGTATCTATAGTAATCTTGAGTTCCATATTATCTAGGTGTGTTATTATATCTTTACGTAATCTATCTAATGATTTACCGGAACAGTCCCGTGAAATACAAATTCCGTCATCCCGGTAGAGTGCGAATGTGTGTTCGGGAAATTTCTGTTTAAGTGAATTTAATATGTATAATCCGACCAAATCACAAATTCCCGCACTATCGTATCCCCCCATAGCGATGTCGAAATAATCTGATGGGTTTGATTTTTTTACCCAGGATTTACCTTCATTGAAAAGGATTGTCTTTCTTGCGTGCATGATTGTGTTAATTTCTAAACTATTTATTTTGGTAAAGTCATTGGCGAATTCTAAAGCTTTACTTAAAAGATTTTTAGTGATTGATGGATAGAAATCAACAATGTCAAATTGTGTAAATTTATGGCTTGTTTTTGATGATATCTTTGAACCAGTTAATTACACCTATCATCCCAAAGATATTTTTGAAAAGGCCGCCCCATATTACAATAAAGCATTACTAAATAGCGGATTCAAAGAAAAAATATACTACATAGATAACATCCCCAAACATAATAATTCAAAAAACAGAAAAAGAAAGATAATTTGGTTTACGCCCCCTTTTTCTAAAACAGTTAAAACAAATGTCGGTAAAAAATTTCTAGACTTAATAGATAAACACTTCCCACCCCAAAATAGATATAATAAAATATTTAATAGAAATACGGTAAAAACTAGCTACTCATGTGGACTCTCAATGAAATCACTTATTACATCAAAATCTAAACCAAACTCAAACCCTTCATGTTCTTGTAGAACTAAAAAAGACTGCCCTCTAAATCAGAAATGTAACATTAGATCAGTAGTATATGAGGCTAAGGTAACAACTACAGTTGCGAATCACCCTATAAGCACAGACAGATATGTTGGGATGACCCAGGGTGACTTCAAGCAAAGATTTTACGTCCACATGGAATCTTTCAGAAAGAAAGATAAAAGATAAACAACTTCCCTTGCAACAAGGATATGGGAGCTGAAAGAAAAAGATATGCCTCACAAAATAGAGTGGAAAATCTTAGATCATCCCAAATGTTACACAAATGGCTCCAGATACTGCAACTTATGTGTTACCGAAAAATTTAGAATATTAAAAAACTTGATTTCCTTTAATAATAATAACAATAATAATAATAGAAGTTTAAATAAAAAATCAGAAATCTTCAAACAATGTCCCCATAAAAGAAAATTCTTCCTAAATGCATGGAGGGGAGATACTCAACATCCACCCTGAGAATAAATTCAGCAATTATTTGCAATGATATCCAATATTTCAACAGGAAAAAATGATTCTTCAACAGAGAAGCAACACCATCCACCTTTATATTATGTTGGATAAAAACTTAAAAGACTCTACCATATATATTAAAATGGTTTTTTGAAGACATATGCATCCTTTGCCAAACGGAATTAATTTAAAAATAAAAAATATAAAAAATAAAAAATAGAACGTTTTTTTCAAATTTAAAAAAAAACGCCCTATTTTTTTCAAAGTTAAAAAAAAGTCCTTTTTTAACGAATAAAGGGAGGCAACTTCGTTGGCATTACTTCAAAAAAATTCAAATTTTTAAAAATAATAACAGCGTCCGTAAAACTAACCGACGTTATTTACAATCCTAAATGTGACATTGAGTAAAGAACTCCAACAAACACCATAGGATCTTACTCCTCAGCCTGATGATTGCCTTTGGCATGAAACCGCGGTTGCTGATAATGAACATTGATCTATGAAAACATTGTAAAATAAATAAATATATATATATATATATATATATATATATATATATATATATATATTAGAAAGGCTGATTCTAGAATCAGCTGAATCATAAGCTCAGTTCTCAGTCATCAAATATGCAATGTTAATTGAAAGTTTTTCCTCATTAGAGATGGGTAAACATTTTCCATTATCTTTTCAAACAAATAACTCATTTCCTTATGTCCATGTTAAATCATCTTGATTGGCCATGGTAAAATATACATAACTCTCCAATTTCAGCTTTTCAATTAATAGAAATATCAAGATAAAGGACATTGTTATATTTTCTGCTACACACAAAAGAGATGGGTAAACATTTTCCATTGTCTTTTCAAACAAATAACTCATTTCCTTATGTCCATGTTAAATAATCTTAACTATATAATATACATAACTCTCCGATTTCAGCTTTTCACTTAATAGAAATATCAAGATAAAGGACATTGTTATATTTTCTGCTACACACAAAAGAGATGGCTAAACATTTTCCATTGTCTTTTCAAACAAATAACAAATTTCCTTATGGTTATGTTAAAACATTTTGATTGGCTATGGTTAAAGATTGGTTTTCCTGGTCCAAAGCTTTCAATCATCAAGTATGGAATGTTAATTTAAAAGGCTTTCTCAAAAAAAGAGATGGATAAATATTTTCTATTGTCTTTTCAAACAACTCATTTCCTCATCTCCATGTTATGCTGAGCTAGGTCTGTTGTTGGGCTGACATTATTCCTGTTGTTCAAGTCTGAAACCACTTGTTACTTGTTATGTCTTGTCTTGTGTCGTTGCTTAGTTTTTAATTAACTAACACAAGACTTGATGTTGTTTATTTCAGAGCTCTTTACTTTCCTGTACCAAGTTAACCATCATGCATTTCTGTATTTTGGTAGGCTGTGAAATTTAGAAAACCAATGGAATAAATATAGAGTAACATGTTACAAATTTTGGCTTATTTATTTAACTCACAAAATGAAAATGAGAAAACATTTATTTGCAACTCCCATCTAGTTTATTCTCTAGTTGCTTCATTAGAGTTCAAGTGGTGTAGCTGTACAGTAGTACTGATACTACCATGGCTTGGAAGAATCATCACTTATCATTGAGATCAGATTTCAATATGATTCATAATCTGTCTACTGCAGTCCATGCCCTCCCTACGTATGTATTAACTCTTAACATCCTATACCACCTCATTCCGCCTGACTGGAAGTCACATTTATTTTCATAATCCACCCCAAACGATAGCCTGTCTAAATGTAATATTAAACATATTTAGAAGTCTTAGATTAAAGGGAAATAACAGGTAACATTAAATGAAAAGGCCATTTTTAGCCATTTTTTAATAAATCCTTATAGGAATAGGGTTCTAGACTTAAAAAATTCTCAACAGGATGTTAAGAGTTAATATCACTTTCTGTGGATGAGATATTACTACCTAGGTACATGAACTGGTCTTTCATATTTATTGAGACAACAATATATCCTTACACTCTGTCAGCTGGGGCTGTAGAATACACTAACTGCACCTTTGTAGAGGGGTAAGACCCCCCATTTATGGGGCCACCTGTTGGTCGTGGTTGGTGACCCATGATGCATGAGGATGGGATCCTGGTAGCTGAGCATTCCATGACTTGCAACACTCCACTTTGACCTTAATTAGACTAGACAGGTGGTTGGAGAGGCCCCCTTCCATTCAATTGGCTGGTCATGTCAAGCCCTAGCACCTATATGGTTATCCCAACTCTATTGCCCTCATGGTGTTGTATACTTTCTTTCTAATCTATTATTCTTCTGCTCATCTTTGGTATCTTACGTTCTTCTTCTAGCGTCTGGACTTCGTCTTGGGGACTTCGTGTCTGGTCTTCCATTGGGGATTTCTCTTTATCAGAAGCCCTGTGTCATTGGTAGTTTTTAGATAATAACACAAGACTTTGATTTGCTTTAGATCATATTTTATTCCGAAATCCCCACCAGACTACCTGCGCAGATTGAGTCGGCCGTGCACTTAACACAACTTACCACCATCGTGGTTTGGCCGATACTGACTAAAAACTCTTTCTAATCTAAACCGCAAGAGGGCCTTCTCCACCGATTCTCACGGTATCCACCGGAAGGATCAGGATGAGGTCAAGCCTTGTCATTCAATCCTTCAAGGCCGCCGGTTGCAACTTATAACAGCCATTTTGGTTTCTAAACTACTGTAAATAAGTGTTAGATTACTAACAATTATGTAACAATGGCTACCCCCAACCCCAATCATATATGTGCTAGAAGGTGGGGCTGGTGGTCTTAGTATCCTAGGTATGACATTAAACTATTTGATGGTGAAGTTCCTGTTCTGGAGCTCTGGGGAATGACCAAATGAGTTTTTTTTAAATTTTCAAAAATTGAGTTTGAAGAAAAAAAAATTGAGTACCCATCAAGAATGAATAAAACAAAACATCTTCCGCATAAAATAACCCAACAAATTTGGACATGGTGTAAAATCCTACCACCCAATCAAGTATATCATTACATCTATATTTACATATGTTGACAAGCAAACATAATATTTGCATAAATGGTAAAAGAATTATAACTTTACAGAAATAAACAACATTCTCTGAGAACAGGTATCTCTTCAGAGGTAACATTTCTGTTTAAAGCAGGCATGTTAAACTGAGTAGCCCTGTAGGGCTGCATGGATTACGTATGTCTGTCATGAGGGCCACTCATGACAACTAAGTCTTTGAATCCTTCCTCTACACTAATAGAATAAAGTGATAATTGCTATCATTAATTTCTTTATTTTCAACAAAAACCAATGAATACATATCTGAAAAAACATTTTTGTTAAAAAGAAAGGAAAAAAGAATGTTACTGACTGAGTCTAAATTATAAAATATACAAGTATCACTGTCACTTTTAATTATAGCCATGTGTTGACTGAAAGCAGGAGAAGGCAAGAGGAAAGACTCATTTCCTTTCATTGACTGAGTTAGCTTCCTCCTTTCGCAACTCAAAGGAAGGAGTGAGTGTCATTGCATTGATAACAGACTATGTTTTTTAACAACACATTTCCCTAATAAAAATAAATAACTGTTTTCACATATGAATTTTTGGAAAACCTTTATAAAAAAAGCTGAGGTACTCTAAAAGTGACTTATGAGAGCATAGTCTGTGTGTGGGCTACAACTGTGCTTGTTCAGGGCCACATGCAGCCCATGGGCCATGTCTTTGACATACCTAGTTTAGAGTAAAAAAAACATATCACTTCGCAAAATTAAAAAGTTTCTCTTGGGTTACACAATGTTAAGTTCTTATTTATCTGAATTTTTTAGATGAGTCTGTGGCGATTAAGATAAAATTCAAATAAAACATAACAAACTCCCATTAGCCTTCACCCAAAGAACTTTCTGAGCATGTGCGGGAAAAAAGACCCACTTCAAAACTCCAAGATAATCTCTTGGCTTTGAGTTTAGGCCTTAACTATGTCTAGTCACTACTACTGGCCAGGGAGATATATCCATGCCATGTGGTGGCTATGACTAGTGAATAAAGCCTAATTCATAAAACCACCTTTTATCTTTGTCTCTTCCTTTTTCTTTCTTTGAATTTCTTCCTTTTCAGTGCAATTACCAATTATGATGGGGTTAAAAGCAAACCCTAGGAACACACACCAGGAATAACCAGCTAATTTTTTAACCTAAAAAGTTAAACCTCTTGCTACCCCATAAGTCTTCATGTGTATAATTTTGATTTTTCAGACTGTTGTCCTCATCTTTATGTAAAATCATGTTTCGGCTGCTGTATCTATACGGTAAAGTTAGTCATGGTTTTATGTGGGTTTAAGGTAATTGATGCATGTTGGCTGGTGGACACTAGTTTCTTTTTTTTTAAACCCAAATATACTTGGTTTTCTTTCTTGTGAGTAGTCAGGCTGAAAAGGAATTAAAAGGGAAAAGAAGAGACAAAGACAAAAGTTAGTTCTAGGTTTCAGACTTTATTTGTGAGTTCATAGCTACCTCCTTGAGAGGAAATTTCTTCAAAGGATCTCATTGGCACCAGGAAGGGGGTCTTTTTCTCTGTGCATACCCAGAAGGTTCTTCCAGTCTCAGTGTTCCCTGGAGATTGTTATTTTTCTAATCTTTTTTATTTTAATTTAAATTTTATTTTAATCCCCACATATCCACCAGATTTTAAAAAAAAATAATAATGATGCTCTTCGAGGTGCACGAAAATATTTTCTTCACATATTGTCGGATTAATTTCTTCATCGTATTTCCATAAGTCATTATCTATATATTTATACTCATGTTTCTTATTTGTAGGACCTTTATTATCTTGCAATAGCCTCTGATTTAAAAATGAGACGATAACTTCCGTACTTTAAAGTATTAGGGCGCCCAGCAAAGATTCAAGTACTTTACCAGCAGCAATTGTGTTATGACCTCCTACAACCATAACTCCCACTGAGCAGACATGTTTTTGGGGGGGTTCGGAGTAGGAGCTCCTTTTTTAGTAAATTCAGATGAAACTTTAGAAGTTTCAAGGATTTTCCTTTGCAAAGTTGTGTGAATACAACTGAGGTGGTCGAAGTACCAACAATTGTGACATCATAGACGTATTTTACAAAACCAAATCACTACTCCTGATTGAAAAAATGACATTTCAGTGCTGATTTATCAATAGGTACCACCAAAATAGGTTATGTGATCAATTTAGACCATATTTAAGGAAGAAACGTAAATATTTTTGAACTTTTAAAAAAAAATCTCACAAAAAAGAACTAACGAACATAAAGAGTTGTTACAAAGAAAAACGGTTTATTCAAAGATCAAATTATCCGATTGGAGAAAAATTAATAAAATAAAACAGTCCAGTTTCTTTATTGATATTTTTTTAGCAGAATTCTGTATTCATGTTTCTTTTACTGAAAAAAAACCTCTCACATCTAAACTTATAAAAATCGTTTTTTGTCAGTTCATTTTTTCATAAAATAAATAACGGGGGAGGGGGGGTAGACCCTGTAAAAAATTTTTCCCCCAATATATTTTAGGAAAAACTATTTCAGACATATTTTCATCAAAAGGTAAGCAATTCTGTAAATTTTCGTGAAAATTGGACCATTAATTGATTTTTCATATAATTTTTTTAAAGCCTCTAGTCATAACATTACGTTAAATTTCTAGGTACCACCAAACCGTTTAGGCCATCTTGAATAAAACGGAAATAGATATTTCCGAACTTTGTTTATCAAAAATCTCGTAAAAAAAGATCGTACAGGGTTGTTACAAAGAAAAATAGTTAATTCAAAGATCAAATTATCCGACTGGGAAAAATTACATCGTTATCTTAAAAAATAAACAAACCCGCCCGTATTACATGCGAAAGGGTAATTTTCAGACCGTAATATAGACAGAAAAGTTACAAATTATTTCTCTTTTACGATTAACCCGTAAAAGTATGGAATGAAAATTTGAATATTTTTTCTAAGAGAAAAACAATCTATTATACTTACTTTTTATTTTAATTATTGAAAAAAGTTAAATAAAATAATTTTTTTTCACGCTAACACTGTCAGCCTAACAGGAACAAACTTCGGTTACTTAGAAGCGTCTCGTCTCTTTGTAAAACAAATATGTCAGCAATGCTCTTCCGTACATTCTAAGGATCACACATTACTATTCAACAATAAAAATTACAAATTCATTTAAAAATATTAATCGAGCTCGTATCGGACCAATGTTTAGTTCACCTGAATTATAAAATTCATATTTTTAAATGTTCGTGAAAAATTCGATTTTTTGACGCAGGAAAAACAAAATATTTAATTTATTTCATGCAGAAAATAAAAATATTTAATCACACAAAAGATTGAAAATCTCTTAAAAATTAATTTCTTAAAAAAAAAATTTTTTTTTGTTGACAATTTAATAGAATATAGTACATACCAATTATAAAAGCAAAAAAAAAAATGTTCAAATATTAATATTATGACATTTTTTTGCACTTTTTATTTCCGATTTCATTAATTTGTCCTCAAAAAACTAGATCTCATACATTCATACAATTTCATTGATATAGTTATTCAGCCTCTTATCTTTATAGAAAAAAAGAAAAAAAAATTTTCTGACGCGTCATTTTTTTTTATCTCATAAAATAAAATAGGGGGGGGGATAGACCTCGTAAAAAAATATTTCCTCTAATATATTTTAGAAAAAAACTATTTCAGATGTATTTACATCCAATGGTAAACATTTATGGAAATTTTCGGGAAAATCAGATTATTAATTGATTCTTCATAGAATTTTTTAAAAATCCTCTTATCGTAACTAGTTTTTAGCTACGTTAAATTTCAGTTGATTTAACAGTGCAAAAATGAAAACATTGTTTTTCAATCATAATTTTCATTATTTCCATATGCTGAAAAAATTTTTTAAATCATCAGGAGTTTATTTTATGTTTTTTCTTTAAAATGAAAAAAATTTTTCAAGAAAATATTAAATTTTCTGTAAGTTTCATTGTGTTAAATATAGGGGGGGTAAATTTCACAGGGTCAAATTGGTGGTGCCTATAAATTTCAATCACCAGGAGTTTATTTTATGTTTTTTCTTTAAAATGAAAAAAATTTTTCAAGAAAATATTAAATTTTCTGTAAGTTTCATTGTGTTAAATATAGGGGGGGGGGTAAATTTCACAGGGTCAAATTGGTGGTGCCTATAAATTTCAATTGATTTAACGGTACAAAAATTTAGACATTGTTTTTCGTTCATAATTTTTGCATTGTTTCTGTAAGCTGAAAAATTATTTTAAAAATCATCAGGAGTTTGTTTAATGTTTCTTCTTTCGAATTGACAAAAAATTTTCAAGATAATATTAACCTTTATGCAAGTTTTATTGTGTTAAATATAGGAGGGGGTGTAAATTTCACGGGGAAAGCTGGTGGTACATAAGGTACCACCAAAATGTGCGCCGATTTTCATTTTAAAAACGTATCAAAATTAATTAAATTGATTATTTAAAGTCAAATTTTTGCTTAAGTGAATAAATTTTATAATGCATCATTTTCTGATTTTTTTCAAGTCACTAAACTTTAACCCTTTCTTTTTTGGACGCAAAATATCGGTGGGGTTGAAAGAGACAAAAATTTGAATGAAAGATTTTGGAAGAAAATAAACACCCAAATTTTGCACTTGAATTGTTGGTCCCTATAATTATAAATACGGGTTTGACTATGTTTTTTTGTTTGTTTTTTTTTTCGTTATATGGGATCAAGTGACAACCTAGGTGGTCTGACAGTTAATAAGCTCACTTGACTTCTGTGAATATAAAAAAAATTAAATTTCTTTCAAAAATATATATAACTTTACTTTATGTACAAAAGAAAAATAAGGACATCAAAATCCATGAAGAAAAAGAAAACCAAACACATCTTTTCTTTTTTTACGAATTATATTATTTTATATTAAAATTTACGTGTTTTTTTGTTTGTTTGTTTGTTTGTTTGGGGTTGTTTTTTTTTGGGGGGGGAGGTTGTTCCAACATTTGATACTCACTAGTTGGATTTCAAGTTTTCTTTAAACTTTTAAAATTCTTATTTCTTGTATTCATTATCATTCAGGAACCCAAAGAAATTCAATTTGGGAAAAAAAAATTTATTGTATAATTTAAAACAATTAATAGATTTTATTTTGCTCTGAGACAAAAGAAATCAGAATTACCTCCCTTGAAATTTTCGTTTAGAAAATATTTTTACAACGTCTGTTAATGTATGAGAGTTTTGTATTTTTTAAACTTTAATCTAACCAACTGAATAAATATTAGTTTTATTTGATATTTTACACTTTCTCTCTTTTCTCTAATGTTGCATTGAACAAAGGAAAAGAAATCAGACGGGAGTAAGTATAACGTTCAATTATTTTCTTTCGTTAGTCATTTGCAGGAAAATGTTGTTGTTGAAAGTAGTCGGTGTTAATTTTGCTGAATAACAAGAAAACAAAGAATTATAATGTTTTTTTTTTGTAATTTCTTACATTAATCGTAGTTTACAAATGAAAAATTGCTATTGAAATTATTTATGCCAAATGTAAAACTAGAGACAAGATTTTTTTTTCAATAAAATTATAGAAAGTTATTTTATTCAATTTATGAATGAGAATCCTTATAAAATATTTCTTATTAAAGTCTATTTGATTTTAATAAATGTTGACAAAAATGTAAACAGTACTTAACATTCTAAAACGGAATTCAAATTGGCGAAGTAATTTTATATATTTTAATGACAAACTTCATACGATTATCGTTTAATCAAAACCAGAAATAAAACTTATATTTGATATTTAAATTTTTCAACATGTTTAAAAACGTCAGAAGTCTTCGTGAGTATTTATATAAAGATAAGTGTCCAGAAAATATGGAAGACTAGCATTTTTTCTCATTTGTGAATTAAAATCCTGACGCTGACTTTAATTTTACTCCATAACGTACCTAAAGTACGGAAGCCTAAAATGTACAAAAATAGATAAAGTATTTCACGAACTTAACTTAAATCTCTGAAATTATTTTTTTTTAATTTCAAAAATTTTTTTTATTGTGTATAGAAAATTTGGCTAAACTTGCAAATCGGGCAGAACATTAAAACATATTACAGGATGACCCAGAAAAAACAGAACCCAAATTATTTATTTATTTTCCCATTAAACTAACCTAAACCCCCTAGTTAAAATTAAGTTTTATTACAAAATTTGTGGGTTCTGTTTTTTCTGGGTCAACCTAATTTTCCGACTGATTTGCAAGTTTATCCGAAAAATTTTATTTTGCATGAAACACGTTTACAAACATTAAAAGTCCATGGAGGTGACTAAATTATTTTTTTAAAAAAACTTAATTTTCTGACATTTTATTTTTGAACTAAACTTTTAGAAATTTTTTTAGTTGTTCATTTTAATAATAATTCTGTTGCCAGTATTTAATACTGAAAAACAAATATGCTGGGGAAAAAAGAATTTAAAGGTTTATTTTTATTTTCATTAAAATGCATTAATAGTTTTAAATGTGTTAATGTTTTTTATTTGTTTGTTTATTTTTTATTAATCAAATGGGGTTGATATGTAAGGTTTTCTGTTTCTGTGATGGCATTCAGCTGGGTTGGTTGAGTCAGTTCCATCCAACAAATTCACCTTCAGTGAATTCATAGGAGGACTAATAAGGGAATAGAAAATTCACAAGCAGTCCCCAAACATTGCATGCATATCCCAGTCAGGGAAAGGAGATGCCTTTGTACGCCAAAAGCCATTTATTCCTGACAATAATGGAGAGGCCCTTTTGATTTTTGCCAGAGTCACTTTTGCTGGGTTGTGGTCCTAATACCCCTGAGTGCCAGACTTGTCTGCCTTGGGTGACCCTACCAGGAACTTAACTTCCTGATGGCATGGCTCTAACACTAACAAGTTTACATGGCCCTGTCGCAATGAGGAGGGATTAGATTTTAGTGTGCTAGATGGCCATTGACTGTGCCAGATGGCCATTGAGCAAAGAGCTTCCTCCACCCTTTTACAGGTCTTGTTTATCATTCTGCAGGATGTCTAGCCACCCTCCTCACCTGATGAAATTTGTGAGGTTAAGAGTTTAGTCACCGATGATTCAACTATATGAAACAGGTTATCTAGTCAGAGTATTTATTTTTTTATATTTATAACTGATATCCCTGTCATAAGTAGGTACTTACCCAACAATATTACATAATTGATGTCCCATATTTTTAACTCCATAATATACCTAAAATATGGAAGCTGAAAAGGAACAAAAAAAATTGCATTTTCTATTTCTCTGTTACTAGGTATTAAATGTGTTAAGCAAACCACAACCTCTAACCCTAATCTCTAGTTATACACTTGTCTAAAGAGATGGTCCCAAGTGGAATGTGGTATATGATGGATTCACACAGGAATGTTATTTTATTTAAATGTAAATAAATTAAATTATTATTGTAAAAGTTTTTAAAATGAAAAAAAACCCCAAAAAAACCTCAAACATGAATTATAGATTAATGTCTTCCAAGCTTTTAAGGTTTTAAGAATATTTCTTTTCATTGATTGATCACAGTTGGCAACATTTAACCTTACCTAACCCTAAACAAACTTTTTATCATTGTCTTCTTTGTCATTTATAAATTTTAAAAATTACATTGAATGAATCTGAATTTTTGCTAAATTATAAAAAGATCGGAATTATATCCCTTGTTTAGAAAATCTTTGTATTGATTTTTAAAAAGTGATATGGTTTAATTAACATAAAACATGGATTATTATGCTTAAGTCATCTATACTTTACAAGGACACGCACGCACACACACATACACATTTCTTGTCTAGAATTCATGATAGAGAAGTGCAAATTTTAAGGCAACCTTTGCCTAACCCTAAACAAATCTTTTATTATTGTCTTCTCTTCATTTTCATCTGTCAATGAATTAGGCATGGGTACTTTTAGTCAATGGAGATCAAAAAATTTTAAATCTTCAATTTTAAAACAATTTCCAAAAATCAAGGAATTGTTCAATTTTGATGAAATTTTATAAAATTAAATTAAGGAATTTTATTTTATTAAAAAAAACTTGAAAAATAATAATTATTTTTTTTATCAATTCAGAATATAATGGTTATTTTAAGAAAAAAAATTCCTCTTCCTAATTTTTATATTTCTAGAAAGATCAAATCCAGAAAAAGGCATTTTTTTTTTTTTTTTTAAAAAATTCAATGTCTGAAAAAAGTTATTTGAAAATTTAAAGTTATTTTCTTAAAACTCAAAAAATAATTTTTGTAGGTGTTTTTTTTTTTAGTTTTAAAAATAATATTTTTCTTTGAATTGATGAAAAAAAAAATTTCTCTGATTCAATTGGCCTATTTTTATTTAATAGTGAATTTTAAACATCTAGAAGGTGGCATGTTGAACTTTATTAAATCTTTCTAAAGATGGGTAATTCCATGTCACATCATCCAGGCCATGTCACCCACCCATTGAATTTTTCTGACATTTTGTACAGGTAAGGACAATGTTAAAGTTAGACATCCCCCAAAATTTAAGCTTCCAATTCCAAGAATTGGTGGAGTTATATCAATTTTTATCTCTCCAAATTTGAGGAGGGTTGAAAAAATGGCGACTTTTTGTGATCTATATTTGTCTGTAAAATGAGTTCTACTGCTTCTTACTCCTAAAAATTGGTTTATAAAAGTATTTTTGCCTGAGAAATCCAAAAAATGAAAATCAACCAATTTAAAGTTATTGATGATTTCTAATTTTTTCATAGCAAGATCAATATCTCAATGTGGCACTGCATCTATGACAAATATTTTTTCTCTTATTATTTCATATCTATTGAACATTATTTGTACCAAAAAGATAGTTTGTTTTTGCTCAGAACCGAAGCTACAACATTTTGATAAAATTTGTTAAAATTTCTCACTTCAATTATTCTTTTATTTGTCCGGAAGTGGACATTCTTAAAGTTAGACAATCCCCAAATTTTGAGCTTCCAATTCCAAAAATTCTTCCAAGAGACTGGTCAGTTTTTTTTTACTTAATTGCGAATCACAACTAACTGAACCAATTAGAATCAAATTTTTTCTAACATAACTTGAGCCTCAAACTAAGGAATATTTTGCCATGTATTTTGGGGCGTTAAACTAAGTAAGAAAAAAGCATTTCAGAAACAACCATTGATTCACTCAGTATTCCTCCTTCTCTTGTCTGCAAAGGTCAGGCAGATAGCTTAACCAAGCAGTATTTGAGGACATCAAACAATTGAACAAAAACAACAAAATGGGAAAACTGAAGACTATAGATTTAACAGGAATGATATGTATTCAACAGAAAACACAAACAAGTTAACAGAATGATAAAAGGGTATAGAAGGAAAAAAATATAGGGGGGAAAATAGATATTTGAGTCAACAAGTTCCTGCTAACGGGGGACCAAAAAAGAAGCGAGTCCACCGTCTTCTCGCAGGCCAAACTTTCTTTTGGTCAATGCAGTCTTTGTCTTCGACCAGCAGCTGAAAAGCCGTCGACGTCAAAATATTTTAGCAGCTGAAAAATCACAACTCCCATTTAGTTTTGTTTCTTTGTTGGATTAAAATCAATTTCTTTGTTGGGTCGTTCACAAAGCGCTTCGTCGCTGACTGCCGTCTCGCTTCGGCCAACTGCTTCCCTCAGCGCTTCACTCACTTGTTATTTATGGACACCGTCCCCCAACATCTGGACACCTGAATTACACACGTCCATCCAGCACCTGAATCGCATTTCTTTGCATTTCGGAGGGCGTGGGTTTGACTCCAGCAGGCAAGATAATGACTTGCTCTTTTTCTAAATTTGTACGGTAGTACTCGTTCTCTGTCACAAAGGGATAAAAAGTTCAATAGTTTTCAACAGACCTCACAGTAAAAAAGTATTGAATAGAGTCCTTATCACATACACACTGAGGGTGGCGCAGGGGTGTATACGCAGCTTGTCACATAATTCTCAGAGTTCATCATGAGGTCGGACAGGGGTAGGAAGAAAGGAAAGCAAGAAGGGAAGATAGATTCGGAGTCAATGAATGTACAGGGTAAATTTGACATATTTATATTTGGTTATTTTTCTCCATGGGTTGGAGGTATTGATACACACTATGCATCATTTAAAAGCTTGAATGTTTCTTCCTTCACATACATGGATAACTGGAACCCACCTGAATCATGGAAGAGAATAACTTTTATCATGATGATCTATACCAGCCATCAAAATAAGGAGATTATGGTTGCTGAATACTGTAAAAACAATCAAGCATGAACTGGAGAATTGCAATGGAAACTATGAGGCTGTGGCTAGAAGAAAGCAACATAACAGACATTTTGATTGTGTTTGTACTGTAAAATTTCTCCAAAATCTACAGAAAAAGTGTTGGAGGACTCTCAGATGTCTATGTGGAGTTGCTAAACACTGTAGTCAAGCTCTGGATAACAAGGGTAGACAATGGTAGGCCATATGTATGGCAGCAGGATTCGGGCCCCCTGTCACACCTCTGGGAAAAGTAAAAAATGGTTGTTGGCAAATTTTTACAACTACAACAGTCCCAATGTTTGGCCTCCGAACTCCCCAGATCTTAACCCCATGGATTATTATGTATGGGGCGCTGTTGAGAAAGACACTAATCGCTATGCCAGTACTACAAGAGTCCAGTTAATCGACAGAATTAAGGTAGTTTTTAAGACCCTTCCCAGGGAAACTGTAATATTGGCTTGCTCCAGGTTCCGGAGCAGGATTGAGGTTGTGATAGATGCCAATGGCGGTTATTTTGAGGGGAAACTAGTTGACAGTAGTGTAATTTCCATGCCTGTTGAATTTCTTTACAATCCATTAAATTTTGTAGTTACCAAGCACTTTTTCTTTTTCCTTATGAAACTGACAAATTTCTCCTGAACACCCTGTATGTGAGTATGAAAGTAGGCAGAACACTCAGGTTTAGTATAATAATAGATATTACAGTTAATTGATATACAAACTGATTGTAACATAATTTCAAATGATGTATGAGTCTCCTGTTTTTTTTAATGATGCTTTAATTTTTATTTATTCACAGGCAACAACGGTATGGTGGAAGAAGAATTTTGAAATTTAAAAGGACACATTTTAACCCATGCTAAAGAAAACATATCTTCTTGCTATTATGGGTATTTCCTCTTAATTCATATTTTAAAGACAAATTCTATTGGAAGGTAACTTTCCTCCATTGTGCAAATCAGCATTTTTACAAAACAGATATGGAAACCAATTCTGAAGAGAAACCATTTTTTTGCAAAATTTGTGACAAAACATTTTCAGAGCATTCCAGTTTGATAGCACATTTACCATCACACACGGGAATTAAACCATATTCTTGTGAAGTGTGCGGATCAGCATTCTCACTGCATTCCAGTTTGAGCAAACATATACGAATACACACTGGAGAGAAACCATTCACTTGTCAAGTCTGTGAATCAGCATTTTCAGACCGTTCCAATTTGAGAAGACACTTGCGGACACACACTGGAGAGAAACCGTTTTCTTGCGAACTATGTGGATCAACATTTTCATTGGCATCCAGCTTGAAAAGTCACATGCGAATACACACTGGAGAGAAACCATTTTCTTGTGGAGTCTGTGGATCAGCATTTCCTACAAGTTCTCATCTGAAAAAACACATGCGAACACACACTGGAGAAAGACCATTTTCTTGTGAAGTTTGTGAATCAGCATTTTTTCAGATGTGTGATTTAAAAAGGCACATGCGAACACATACTGGTGAGAAACCATTTTCTTGTGAATTGTGCCAATCAGTATTTACAGAGCATTCCCATTTGAAAAACCATATGCGAACACACACTGGAGAGAAACCATTTTCATGTGATGTGTGCAACGCTGCATTTTCACAGCGATCAAATTTGAAAAGACATTTACGAATACACATTGTCAATTCAACTGACCAAATAAATGACCACAAGAAGTGATGGTTCAATCTTACTAAGTTTCCAATTATGAAGTCTTTGTAACGGTCATTTCAACGGCCAAAAAAGCTTAGATGTCATTCTATCCAATTAGCCACATCTTTTCTTTGGCTGTGTTTTTTTTTTTTTTTTATCTAAGATGATTACAGTACTCAGCCATCAAATATGCAATGTTAATTGAAAAGTTATTATTAAAAGAGATGTGTAAACATTTTCTATTGTCTTTTCAAACAAATAACTCATTTCCTTATGTCTATGTTAAATTATCTTGATTGGTCATGGTAAAATATAATTTTTCTTTTATTTCTATCTTTAAGATTATCAAATGATTGCAATTATGTAAAGAACTCTGATCTCTGTCAAAACGTGAGTTAAAATGTTACAAGGGCTTTCTAAAAAAAGATGGGTTGACATTTTCCATTGTCTTTTTTTAACAAATAACTCGATGGGCCATATTAAAATATCTCCAATTTCAGCTTTTCACTTAATAGAAATATCAAAAGAAAAGGCATAGTTATATTTTCTGCTATACACAAAAGAGATGGCTGAACATTTTCTATTGTCTTTTCAAACAAATAACACATTTTCTTATGCCCATGTTAAATCATTTTGATTGGATATGGTCAAATATCATTTTCTTTTTCTTGTCATCTTTTCAAACTATTTCAATCCCCTGTTATCAACGCAAGTTCTTTTCTTTTTTTTCTCATTTTCAAAATATTTCAATCAATTTTGACTTTTTCATTGAAATACTTTTGATTTACTTACAAAATCTAGACTACCTAGGATGGTTTTCCTGGACCTTTAACATAAAATGAATATTACTAGAATTTCCTAACATTGATTCTGTGAGCTGATGAATTACAATTTTCCCCAATGGATTAATTTACTCCTGCTTTTTTTCCTAAGGTCTTTATTAATAAACGTAACTATCCAATTTCAGCTTTTCATTAAATAGATTTCAATTCCCTGTCATCAAATCTAATGACTTTCAGTACCCAAGTTCTTTTTTTTTATCTCTTCTTTTATCAAAGGATATTGTTCTGTAGTGAAAAATAGATTGAATTTTTCATTTACTTGTAAAATCTAAATTATCTAAATTGGTTTTCCTGATTTTTTTCATATTAAATCAATAACACCAGAATTTTTCCCAATGGACTGATTAACTTCAGCAGGAGTTCTTTTCTCTCTCAACTTTCCAAGGTCTGTATTAGTAATAAATATATCTATGTAATTTAATAGAAATGTTTTTTTTTTTTTTTTTTTTTCTGTTTTTATTTTGACAATTCAATGTCCCTTCTCAAAACAGTTAAGAGAAAAGTATTATCATTTCATGTTCTATATTTTGTTTTATTTTCATCTTTTTTTTCTTTACACACAATTTGCTATACAGCATTGTCATGATGATGTAATTAAATAATAAACATATTTATGTAATTTAATAGAAATTCTATCTTTTTCTCTCTCTTTTTATTTTGACAATTCAAAGGCCCTTCTCTAAAACAGTCAAGAGAAAGGGCATTTTTATGCTTTGTGCTATATTTGTTATTAAGTTGTTACAAAAATAATGGCCGATTGAAGTGCTCGGTTTTGAAATGTCATTTTAACATAGAATTTGTTGTTTATTTCAGGTGAATTTTTGCATATATAATAATTAATGTGTGCTCAAAAATAAAATTTAATTTATTTTCAGATAGAAAGTATTTTTGAAAAATAGGGGCCTTCAAAGATGAACATGCCTAAACATGACCTTCGCCTTCTTATGTTGCATGTGTTCAAGCTTGGGCACAATGCCTCCGAAACTGCTACCAATATTGACGAAAAGTGGATCCTTTATGACGGTTGTCATAAAGGATCCACTTTTTGTCACAAGTGACTATTCGGTCAAGAAAGGGGTCATCGGTGTTACGCAAACTGAGCATCGAGCACACTTCAAACCGTCTAAGTTTTTGGTGCTCATTGAGCTCATGAGGAACCCATTTATCGAGCTTCTTCACCTTTCCAACACTCTGTAAATGGTGGGAAACTGTTGCAATGCTGACACCAAGTGTCTGAACATTTCTCTGACACTTTGTCGTGGATTTTGCTCAACAACTGCCTGCAATTGTTCATTGTCAAGACTGCATGTCCGTCCTCTACCTTCTTCATTTTCAAGACTCGCATCTCCACTGCGGAATTTCTGGAACCACCTTCGTACAGTCCGATCACTTGTGGATTCATCTCCCCATGCTTTGTTGATATTGGCAGCATTTTGGAGGCATTGTGCCCAAGCTTGAACACATGCAACATAAGAAGGCGAAGGTCATGTTTAGGCATGTTCATCTTTGAAGGCCCCTATTTTTCAAAAATACTTTCTATCTGAAAATAAATTTTATTTTTGAGCACACATTAATTATTATATATGTAAAAATTCACCTGAAATAAACAACAAATTCTATGTTAAAATGACATTTCAAAACTGAGCACTTCAATCGGCCATTATTTTTGTAACAACCTAATAATATTGCTAGAATTTCCTAACACTGATTATGTTTTTCTTTGCGCATACTTTGCTATACAGCATCATCATCATCATAATGATAATTAAGTAATAAACATATCATCATCATCATCATCATAATGAGGTAATTAAGTAATAAACATATTCATGTAATTTGATCGAAATGTTATCTTTTTCTCCCTGTTTTTAATTTTATAATTAAAAGATCTTTCTCAAAACAGTTAAAAGAAAGGGCATTGGTATGTTTTTTGTTATATTTGTTTATTAACAAAATTTCAGAATTTTATCACACTGACTGAGATCTGATGAATTAGAATTAGAAACTTTAATTAATATGATAAAAACACAATATAATGGGAAACAATAGCAGTGCTATTTATTATGTATAAATAGGTATGACAGGGCATCAAATAGAACCATAAACTTCTGGTATTGTATTGCTGGACAACCTTGTATCACCTGTTTTGGGAATATCTGCAATTCTTGGTTTTTGCTGATCTGGTCTCTGATCTGTTGAGAATTGCTGTAGAGTGAGTTTTGATAGGCTTGCTTTTCATCTTATTTATTATTTACAAACAGACATGACAGGGCATAGTATTGTATATTGTATGAGCGGAAGTAGGATTTTCCGTTTAAACCGAAACAAAGAAAAGAAGAAAAAAAATAACAAAGGACTTTTTATGGGTAAAGCGAACAAAGAAGGAAGGGTAACAATAAGTTTGGAAATAGATTTGTCCGCTGATATGTATAACAAAAGAAAATGCGTAGGCGGCTGATATACTTAAGAAGGAGGTCAATAGCAGAGACAATTTAGTTGGACAGAGAACCCTCGGGACAGAGAACAAGTGTCAACCGCTCACGGTCACAGCTGACGGGCTGTGAGCCGTCATGTAGCCACCTTCCACCTCACCAATGCTAGTCATCCCAATAGTAGTAGTCATTGTCAACCCTCGCCACCCACCACGCGAGGAAGAGAAATAAAGTCAAAGTTCCTACTATACCCATGTGTTGTGGTTTCTTAAAACCGACTACTAACATATGCGATTTAAGGCTATGAAGAAGGCACTACGTAACAATAGAATCATATCCTTCCTTGCTGATTTTGCCCTCAACTTGCATTTTTCCCTTAGCATGTATGATTTTTAGTTGTGCTAATCTGGGTATTATCATGTATGACCCAATTAGCAGAATAGACATTCCTCAGTGGCATGTCATCTCTAATATACAAATATAGATGTTTCCCAGGTTGTATCTGATATATTTTTCTGAAAAACCTTATATCATCTATTGTGAGAGTATCTACAATTTTGGTCTCTGATATGTTCAGATTTGCTGCAGGTTACACAGGTGAGCTGGTGTGTTTTGATAGCTTTGTCTTTCATCTCATCACTTATCATTTGCAGTCAGTCATGACAGAACATCTAATAGTAACATATTCTTTCATGCTTATTCTACCAAAACGGAGAGGTTGCCAAAATGCACCCCTGCTTGACACCACAACAGATGCTTAAGGGATCTGACATGGACCCAACAAACTGGATGGTGACTTGCATGTTGGTGTGAAAGGATTGAAGGATGCAGAGAAATTTGGGTGTGGGGCAGCCTATTAATTCAATCAACTGAAAGAGACCTCTCCTGCTCACAAGACTGAAAGCTTTTGTGAGGTCAATGAATGCTATGTAGAGTGGTCTTCTCTGTTCTCTACATTTCTCCTGAAGCTGTTTCAGAGAGAAGATCATGTCAGTGATAGACCTTCCTGCTTTGAAACCTGCCTGTGATTTTAGGTAAGTCTTCTCTGCAAGAATCTGGAGTCTAATAAAGCAACTTCATTAGTATAAACAAAACCAAGATGAGGAGACAGAGAACTGAAAATCCCCTCTCCGTCACAATCAACAACTACACCCTGGAAGCCATAAACACTTTCATCTACCTAGGGTCCCCTCTCCATCACAATCAACAACTACACCCAGGAAGCCATAAACACCTTCATCTACCTAGGGTCCCCTCTCCGTCACAATCAACTACGCCCTGGATGAATTTTATCGGAATTTGCATAAGCGCAGCCGAACTAGCAGAAATAAGACAGACTGTCGCTGACACAGCGAGTGAGGAAGAAAGTGTTTGGACAGCAAGTGAAATCTGACAACTGCTATTTGAAGTGAGAGTAATGTGCTCAGTTGGGAAAGGAATTACATTTCGTTTGCTAGAGAGACTTGCAAAAGATTAACATTATTTTGAATTTTTAGACCATCCAAAAGAGGATCATTCCATGCAGAGTTCTTCTATTTGTTACAAGTTATCAACAGTGAGAGCTCAATGTATATTGTTTCAAGGTTTTTGCTCTTTGTCTGAAGATGGTGTAACAAGCTAATCTTGCAGTAGAAATAAATTATTACATGCAGCAAATTTTAAGTCTTACTCTTCATTTATTCATACATATATATATATATATATATATATATATATATATATATATATATAAAGGGCTTGGTTAACTCGGTAGAGCATTCAGCTAGAAACCACAAGGTTCCTCATTCGATACCAGCCCTTGCCAACTCAGCATATGAGTATCACAGGAATCTGTGTGGTAAAATAAGGAGCTGATGGCAGGTGTGGTGCTCCACCTCAGATGCGAAAACGATCTCCTTGGTCTAGTGCTAGTGAAAAGGGGATAGACTCCCTTGCTGATTGGATGATACCGACTTTAGGCCACCACGACTTTACTTATATATATATATATATATATACATCCAGCTATATTCTAGATCTCATATATATATATATATATATATATATATATATATTTACAAACACATATGCATATATATACAGAATTTATTTACAAACATATACATGCACATATATGAATATATATATACACACCGACATATATATACACACTCACACATATACGCATGCTCATATGTATATGCACACACACATATGTATATATGTGTGTGTATGTGTAAACATTCTAAACATTAAGTGGAATTCCAACACACCTAACACAGAAGTCCTTGCAAGGGCAGGATGCTCAAGCATTGAAACTCTTATCATAACAGCTCAAATGCATTGGGCAGGTCATGTTGTGCGTATGAGTAATGCTAGATTGCCAAAGCAACTCTTTTACGGTCAGCTGTGTGATGGCAAAAGGCCACAGCATAAGCCTAGGAAGAGGTATAAGGATTGCTTAAAAAACAGCCTTGTAAAAATAAAAATAAATCCTGACAACTGGGAAAAGCTGGCACTGGAGAGAACTGACTGGAGAGTTCATGTGGATGATGGTTGTACCAGTTTTGAGAGTGAAAGAACCATGCTTGAAAACCTAAAGCATCAACCTCGAAAGGGTTACACCTGTCATATTGGAGAGAACATGGAGGGTTGGAAATGTCAGACATGTGGTTGAATTTTGCTTTCTAAGGCTGGATATGTCAATCATAGGAAATCTCACCAGGGTCAATCCATGCAAATTTCAGGAACAAACAATGTGTCTTGTGCCATCTGTGGCAAGGTCTGTAAGTCGGCTTCTGGTCTTAAAAGACATATGGTGGTGCATAAGCATCAAATTTTATCATCTGATTCATCGGGAAGGAAGTCCTTTCAATGTCATATTTGCATCAAACTTTGTGGATCTGCAGCAGGTTTGATGAGTCATTTGAGATCTCATGCAAGGAAGGGTTCTGGTGGTGAGGGACTGTAAAGATTATGCTATTGTTATGTTTTATTGTTATGTATGTGTATATATATATTGTTTGGAAAAATCTGGTAATCAACTATAACAGTATTTCAAAATAATATTCAAATGTAAAATTTAAAAACGCACTCATAATAAAAGTTGGAAGAAGCAGTTCCTTTGAGGCCTTGCCTGTATTGTCATTTGCTTATGGACTGTGAAAAATCCAAAAGAACAACACAACCGTTTGGTGAAACATGCAGAAATCATTTTATGTTTACAAGTATCTCGGATGGCATAACCAATAAGCACCCCAAATCATCAACTCAATGAACGGTTCATATTTTAACTCATCACCGGTAAGTTTCGCTTTCAAATATTTGAAAATAAATTAACAGACAATTTTTGCAATTATGTTTTATCTGATAAAAACAAATTTTACAAATTGCATGATACTATTTCTGAACGACATCCTTTAATTTAAATAAGTATAAAAATATTTTGTAAATAAAAACTCTATTTTTATTTAAATAAATATAATTGCATTTCTCTTCTGATTTAGTAAAAACTAGTGTTTCATCTTTTTTTAAATCATCTTAAGTGTTGAAAAAAATTTCTGATTAAAAAGTATTTATTCAAAAAAGATTTTGCTATTGAATTTTAATTTGATTACATATACCAACCATCTATATATTTAATTTATTGTAAGTTCAACATCTCTATAAACTTCTGATTAAAATCATTTGTATACAACAATTTGGAAACAGAAGTTACAGGTGATGAGTTAAAATATGAACCTTAGTTGATGATTTGGGATACTTATTGGTTACTTGGTTCAATATCTCTATGATTTTATCTAGTGAATGCACCTCAGATTTGATATGAAAAATAATTAAAATAATTTTTAATTTCTATCTTAAAATGTGTATCTAAAAATGTATAAATGACACTTGCAGATTTGAAAATATACACAATCTAAAACTGAAATTTGAAACTTTTATTTTTGATATTTAATTTTACGTGTATTTGCCAGATAAAAACATAAATTTATCTAGAAAAAAAAAAATCACTAATTTTTCTTGTTTAAAAAAAATTTATAAGCAGAACCCTCATAACAGTTAACAAATGGATCAGAAAAGAATTACTGTATTTTTAATTATTATTTTAAACATTGGTTTTTTTTTTGTCTTTTTAAAAGTCACAAACATGGATAATTTATGTGACAATTTCTTTCAAGAAGAGAGAAAGAAAATTCTGTATATATTTACCAACCCCTCTGCACGAGCAGGATGTGACACAAGGTCAATTTTTTTCAAGCAGAGTTTAACAGGTTTGAATTCAGAGTTTTCCTTGCCATACCTAAGTTAAAGAATCTAATCTGCCCTGCTATTTACCTATAGCTGGTAGGAGAATATTTGAATGCATAACTTTTCCAAAGGTATTAGTGCTAGGTGAAATGCAAATGGCTTTGTCCAGGATTTGAACTTGTGTCACCATGTCCATTTCCTCCAACAATAACCATTACATCATGAGAACCATCCTATCTGTATTATTGTTAATAAATTTACTTCTGGAGAGAGAGAGAGAGAGCAGGGTAATCAACTTGCTTATAATTATGATTTAGTATATATATATATAAAAGGGCCAAGTTAGCTCGTTGGTAGAGCGTTTGGCTAGAAACCAAAAGTTTCCTAGTTTGATACCGGCCCTCGCCAACTCAGTGTATGAGTTGCACAGGGATCTGTGCGGTAAAGTAAGGAGCTGATGGCAGGTGTGATAATCCTCCTCAGAATGCAAAAACAATCTCCTTGGTTTAGTGCTAGTGAAAAGTTTTTAATAACAAACACAAGACGTTCTTGTTTTTCATTAAAGCTCATTTATTTTATTACAAACCCAAGTAAAAGGCCTTGGGGGATAAACACTCATCTTGTACCTATTCCTTTT
Organism: Doryteuthis pealeii; assembly: GCA_023376005.1. Taxonomy (NCBI): domain Eukaryota; kingdom Metazoa; phylum Mollusca; class Cephalopoda; order Myopsida; family Loliginidae; genus Doryteuthis; species Doryteuthis pealeii. The sequence goes on from CM042151.1 coordinate 102,184,684, forward strand.
TGTGTGGTGTTATGTAGCAGGACAATTTAAGGAGTTATTGTAAAAGATCATTAGTAATCAAATTGAATACATGATATGGTGGAATCTATTTGGAGTGTGTATGTTAGGTCATTAAATATTAAAATGTCTAATTGAAGGAGTATTTAGTTTCTGTTCTTATCTGAATCTGTTGTATATGCTATTCTGGATCAGAGTTGCTGTATTCTGTATCTGTTGTTGGGTTGGCTTCTCTCCATTCTTTGAGTCTAGAACTACTTGGGATTTCTTGGGTTGTCTTGTCTTTTGCTGTTGATATTTTTTAATAATGAACATAAGATGTTCTTTTTTTTTTTTTGTTAGAGCTGATTTATTTTATCCCAAATAAAAGGCCGTGAATGGATACACCGCCATTGTAATACGTCTTCTCCAAACTCTCAGTCAGACTCTGCCTGTGCGTCTAACAAATTCTCTCCTCTCCCTTTCACTCTTCATCTTGTTCAGAAGTCAACAAGGTCAGCTGTTCAAATGTCATCTTTGGTCTATTTAATTTCCATAACATATAACTAAAACTTTTTTTAAAGGAAGCGCGTGGTGTAATGGTTAAAGTCATGGGAAATGGACTCTTCACCCCAAGTTCAAATCCTGGACGTGCTAATTGCATTTCACTTAGCTCTAATACACTTGGGAAAGGTATGAAGCCTACTCTCTCTCCAGCTATGGATAAATAGTAGGGCAGACTAGGCTCTTGAACCTTGGTTAGGCAACCGGTCTAGAAGGAAAACTCTGAATTCAAACCTGTTGAACTCCGCTTAAGAAATTGACCTTATGTCAAATCCTGCTTGTGCGGAGGGGTTGGTAAATATTATATATATATATATATATATATATATAACTAAAATTTTGGGTTTTTCCACATCTTATTATTTTACACATTTGCGTTCTCCTGTCTACATGACAGGGGGTTTTCATAGTGCCACAATTTCTTATAACACTGCAACAAGAAATATACAAGTCAAAACACTCTCCTTTAACCTTATCATTTCAGAAACATTTAATACTAAATATTTTCTCCTTTAACCTACAATTAAAGAAACATAAAAGAGCTGGGAATAATGATGATGAAGGGGTACTCCACATTCTCCAGATCTCTAAAATCAGAACTTCACCATCAGATAGAGTTTAACGTCATACTCAGGATACCAAGACCATCAACTAAAGGGTTGGAGCTTGCTATGAGCATAATAGGGTTGGGACAATCATATAGGGTTCTGGTCAAACTTGGGAACCTTTTTTTCAACTCAGGAACCTTCTCTTCAAACTCGGGAACCATCTTGTCAAACCCAGGAGCCTTCATGTCAAATTGGATTTTATTCAATCTATGAGGGTAGACTCTTCTAATTCCATTAACCATGACTGGGTACAAGTGTTAACCTATGAGGGTAGACTCTTCTAATTCCATTAACCATGACTGGGTACAAGTGTTAACCTATGTTAATCTTTCTATGTTATTATTGCCCTTGGTTAGGATTGAACCAGCAACCTAGAGATGATTGTTACTTAGAACAGTATTAAATCAACCTTTATATCCTATAACGATGAGTCCAAAGGGTTCAGTTTGAAGTTCCATGAAAGCTCCCAAGTTCAACAAGAAAGTTGGCAAGTTTGACTAAAATCACCTGAAGAAGGCTGGAGGGAACATTGGCCAAAACATTATGTATATAACAATAAAGATGAGAACAACAGTCCGAAGAAAATCCAATTTGCAGATACATTGGAATTGTTATTCAATTCAAACCTCAAAGTGAATTCTTTTATTCATAAACTATTTAATCTCAGAGAATGATTCTTGTTCTTTCTGACACCTCACTATGATACGCTGATGATACGTTTATACTGTAATCAGATTCGAATGTGTTGAGGTATAAAAAACAAAGCAGAACCAAACATATTGGATCAGATGTTCAATGCAGTTTTCATGAGGTAATTAATCCGGCTTGTTAACTGAGAGTTTCAGTCCAAATCTAAGACAACCTCGAATATAGTAAATTTAATGTTTGCTTTTCATTGGTTATTTACATCCCCCCCAACCCCACCGTCTCTCTCCACCTCTACTGTATTTTGCATGGATATCTTGATGACACTCCTGTGAAGTCTAGAGAATAAAGACTTCATTGAAAGTTGTGTATCTATCGAAATAGAATGTGTGATCATCATGATGTAGGAGTGATTTTTATTCTGTTAGATCGTGCTTTGTACTTCCAAATTATCAAGCCTCATATAAAAGAATCAGAGAGATATGGTCATTGATATTGTGGAAAAAAAATTAAAATAAGCCTCGATTAAATGTGCATCCAAACACCAATTTCTAAAGGAGACTTTCAAAATAATGAATACAAACAAAAAATAGATTTATTTTAATTATTTATTACAACAAAAGATAAAAATAAACTTGTGTTTTGAAATTGATCAGAGTTGATAACAGGGTGATTGAATTTTTTTTTAAATTCTAAAGATAACAAGTAAAATGGTATTTTTTTTAACATGGCCCATCAAGATGATTTGACATGGGCATAAGGAAATGAGTTATTTTTTTTCATGAGAAAAATGTTTACATATCTCTTTTGAGAAAATTCTTTCAATTGAAATTCCATACTTTATAACTGAGAACCAAACTGAAGATTCAGCTGACTTTAGAATAATTATTTGTAACTCTGGGATTTAGAAATTTGTGAAAAATTATATTCATTGCAGTGGACCAATAGGATTATGAAGGAAGATAAAAAACAGAAAACTTAAATGTTTCTCTCTCTCTCTCTCTCTATATATATATATATATATTGCAGATAATTTTTACACATATATGTAATCTGAAAATAAGGTATCAATTCATATCTAAACACATGCACTGTCATATGCATACATATTGTGCATACTGTATTTGTGTGTGGGCGTATGCATGTCTGAGTGAATGTGTGTGTGTGTGAGAGAGAGAGAGAATGACTGGCTCTTCTTTTTCTTTTTCAATATAAATCTTTATCTCTCTCTCACGATATATATATATATGTGTGTGTGTGTGTTGATGTCATATATGTGAAACTTCATGTATATAGTGAAACAGCAGTATTTGAGAAGAAAATGGTTTCTCTAAAGAAAGTGTTCGGATGTGCTTTTTTAAAAAAATGTTTAATAGGAACACCTAGAAAATGCTGATCCACAGATTTTACAAGAAAACAATTTCTTTCCAGTGTGTGTTCAAATATTAATTTTTAAAATGAACCTGTGAAAATGTTGTTTCCACATAATTTGCAAGAAAAAGGGTTTCTCTCCAGTATGTCTTTCTCTTTAAATCATACTTTTGAAAAATGCTGATCTGCAGATAATGGCTTCTCTCAAGTATGTGTCCTCATGTGTCTAGTCAAACTGCCATTTGTAGAAAATGCTGAATCACAGAGTTCACAAGAAAATGGCTTCTCACCAGTGTGTGTTCGCATGTGGATCTTTAAATCATATCTCTGCAAAAATGTTGATCCACACACTTCACAAGAAAATGGTCTCTCTCCAGTGTGTGTTACCATATGTTTTTTGAAAGAGGAATACATACAAAATACTGAACCACAAACACCACAAGAAAATGGTTTCTCTCCAGTGTGTATCCGCATGTGATTTTTTAAACGGGTTTGGATTGAAAATGCTGACCCACACACTTCACAAGAAAATGGTTTTTCTCCCGTGTGTGTTCGCAAATGTATTCTCAGAGTTGAATGTTGAGAAAATGCTGATCCACAGACTTCACAAGGAAATGGTTTCTCTCCAGTATGCGTTCGCATGTGTCTTCTCAAAGTGGAACGGTGTGAAAACGCTGAGCCACATGCTACACAAGAAAATGGTTTCTCTCCAGTGTGTGTTCGCATGTGGTTTTTCAAATAGGAACATTTAGAAAACGCTGATCCACAGACTTCACAAGAAAATGGTTTCTCACCAGTGTGTGTTTGCATGCATGTTTTCAAACTAGAACTTTCTGAATATGCTGATCCACAAACTTTGCAAGAAAACGCTTTCTCTACAGTGTTTGTTTCCATGCCTATTTCCAGTTCTAAACTATTTGAACACAGCGGAGAAAATTATGCAATCACTAGAACCTATTTTCCAAGTTGTTTTTTGACTTTAGTCCAAATCCATAATATTACAATTGATTATATATATATATATATGTAGAATTCACCTCAGAAACCACAAGGTTCCATGTTTGATACTAGCCTTCGCCAAACCAGCACATGACCAGCATGACTTGGGTCTGTGCAATAAAGTGGGAAGCTGATGGAAGGTGTGGTGTTCCACCCCAGATATAAAAACAATCTTCTGGTCTAGCACTGAATAAGACCAGAATGCACATTAACCGAAACGTTGTGTATATAACAATAGAATTTGAATTTAGGGGAAATACTTTTACCAAATTGCAATAAAACAATTGTCTTCTGAGTTGCAAATCCACACACTTAACAAGAATATATTTTTCCTTTGGTATGTCTATCAATGTACTTTTTTTACATTTCAAACGCTGTTGATGTCTGTGAATAAATAAAGATTAAAGTATTATAACTTTTTTTAAAAACAGGAAATTAATACATTTTGAATTATAATATTACAATTAGTTTATATTTCAATTAACTGGTACGTATCATACATAATTCATACTAAGTCATAAATAAAATAGGAAATTAATACATTTGGAATTATAATATTACAATTAGTTTATATTTCAATTAACTGGTACGTATCATACATAATTCATACTAAGTCATAAATAAAATAGGAAATTAATACATTTGGAATTATAATATTACAATTAGTTTATATTTCAATTAACTGGTACGTATCATACATAATTCATACTAAGTCATAAATAAAATAGGAAATTAATACATTTGGAATTATAATATTACAATTAGTTTATATTTCAATTAACTGGTACGTATCATACATAATTCATGCTAAGTCATAAATAAAATAGGAAATTAATACATTTTGAATTATAATATTACAATTAGTTTATATTTCAATTAACTGGTACGTATCATACATAATTCATGCTAAGTCATAAATAAAATAGGAAATTAATACATTTGGAATTATAATATTACAATTAGTTTATATTTCAATTAACTGGTACGTATCATACATAATTCATGCTAAGTCATAAATAAAATAGGAAATTAATACATTTGGAATTATAATATTACAATTAGTTTATATTTCAATTAACTGGTACGTATCATACATAATTCATGCTAAGTCATAAATAAAATAGGAAATTAATACATTTTGAATTATAATATTACAATTAGTTTATATTTCAATTAACTGGTACGTATCATACATAATTCATGCTAAGTCATAAATAAAATAGGAAATTAATACATTTTGAATTATAATATTACAATTAGTTTATATTTCAATTAACTGGTACGTATCATACATAATTCATGCTAAGTCATAAATAAAATAGGAAATTAATACATTTGGAATTATAATATTACAATTAGTTTATATTTCAATTAACTGGTACGTATCATACATAATTCATGCTAAGTCATAAATAAAATAGGAAATTAATACATTTTGAATTATAATATTACAATTAGTTTATATTTCAATTAACTGGTACGTATCATACATAATTCATGCTAAGTCATAAATAAAATTATTGTCCTACTGTATAACAAAATATATTTAATGAAATTTAATATAAATACATTAATTTTTCAAATCAAAGATTTATCATAATTAAAAGGACAATCCATTAATGATAAAATTAGAGAATTCTTTCCACTCTAAAATTTAGCAATTAAGTGTAGTTATGTTAAATACTTCATCACCTTAAATTGAATGAAACAAAATGGAATGAAGGTAATGAAAAAATTATATAAAAAAAAGAAGAAATGCAGCCAATGCTGTTAAATGTGCTCTAATATCAACCATCACCAAATTTTTCTTTCTTTTTGCAATTCATTGACAATCAACACCCATTTGATGTTTAAAGATCTTTTTTGTGTGTACAAATCAAATTTTTCATGGATATTTAAATATATGAATTTTAGAATTCAGGTGAACTAAAAATTTGTCTGATCTACGACATATTAATATTTTAAAAAGAATTTGTAATTTTTATTGTTGAATAGTAATATTTGATTCTTATAATATACGGAAGAGTAAAACTGGCAACTTTTGTAATACTTATTGTCTTTTCTTTGCTTTAGTTACACTATAAGTTCAACTAAAAAAATATTCCGGAGTTATTCTGAAACTACCACAAAAATAAAAAATCGTTGAAAACCAATAATCGGTTATTGAATATGCACAAGAAAACAATTATGTCGAATACAGCCACCCATACATTTAAATGTATGATTGTCAAAGAGAGATAATATGTAAAGTTACAATCCCGGTTTCCACATAAAAATAACGTTTTTGTATTTAAAACGGACTATTTTTAAAATTTTTAAAAATTTCCCCCAATTGTACTTTTCTTAATCTAAGAGAATTTATCCCTTTTTTTCGATAAAATAAATTGTTAATTATAAAATTAAGTCATCAATGAATAAAGTAGTGAAAATTTAATTGAAATCGGACAATTCCCTGATTTTGAAAATTTAAACAATATTTTAAAAATTATTACCCCCCACCCCTTACGGATTTTGCGCAACACTATACTTAGCTCATAATCACTGAGAAATAATTTTTTTTTTTTTTTACATTTTAGGCTTTCATATGTATGTTACGGAGTAACAGTGTCTGGCCTTAATTCACAAATTACAAAATATTTTTTTAGGCTTCCATATTTTCTGGATACTTCTTTCTTTTTATATAGACACCTATATGAACCTTTGGTGTATTTAAAAATATTTCAAAATTCAATACCAACTTTGAAGTTTTACTTAAACGATAATCGCAGGAAGTTTGTCATAAAAAATAAAAAATAAACATACTTTACAAATTTGAATTCTGTCTTAGTAAGAGTGTTTACATTTTTGTCAACATTATCTCCCTTGAGTTTTGTTGGAAAATATTTTTGCATTAAAATTAAATAAACGGGTTGAGTCACTCAATTAATTAGAAATATTTCAAGGAATGTTTTATAAGTATTATCATTTTTATATATTCATTCATAAATAAAATAACTATCCATAATCTTATTGAAAAAATCCTGTCTTTAGTTTAACGTTTGGCCCAAATAATTTCAATTTCAATTTTTTTTATTATAACTCCGGCTATAATGTAAGAAATTAGGAAAATTTTATATTTCTTTCTGTTTTCTCGTTTATTCAGCAAAATTAACACCTACAACTTCCACATGATTTTTAGATTCATAAAAAAGAAAATATTTTGACATATTTAAAAATATTTCATCTTAATTCTTTGTTAATAATAATAAAACAAAACAACACTTTCTTGCAAACGACTAACAAAAGAAAATAATATAACGTTATACTTACTTCTGTCTGATTTCTTTTCCTTTGGGCAAGGCAACATTAGAGAAAAGAGAGAAAGTGTAAAATTTTAAATAAAACTAATTTTTATTCAGGTGGTTGGATTTAAACTAAAAAATACAAAACCCTCATTCCTTAACGAACGATGCAAAAATATTTTCCAACAAAACTCAAGGGAGATAATTCTGATTTCTTTCCTTTCTCTTACAACAAAATTCAGATCCAGTTAAATCATGTTAAAATATACAATAAATGAATTTTTGAATTTTCAATTTGTTTTGGTTCATAAATAAATGAATACACGAAATAAAAATATTAAAAAGGCCATTGAGCTGGAGGGACCCAGGTCACTCATAATGACATATAGGGATGAGCAATTCTGGCCAAGGGAGGTAATAACAATTTTTTTTTTTAATTTCTTAATTTACAAGCAGTTATCAAAAAGTTTTGTCTATGAATACTAAAGGACATAAGTTATTCCCCCCCCCCCCACACACTTTTTTTTTTCTTTTCAAAATAGCCGGGTTTTTACTCTGTGTCCTCAACAACTGTTTCATACATGTGTATGAAAGTTTTATACATGTAGGCTTCCATAACTTAGTTTCAATCGTAAATATATATTTTCAGATATGTCTTTCTTAATAGATTTTTATGAGTTATCTCCCTTTTTGCCCATACCTAATGATATAATTATACCACTATATAGATATAATATGGGCATTCTTGATCAAGGGAAGTTTTTTTTTAAATTTAAATTTTAAAACAATAATCAGAGAATTGTCCAATTTTAATGAAATCTTTAGCCTTTTATTCATTAATGACTTAATTTTATAATGAATGGGGTACGTAAACTGGAAGATACTATTGACTAAAAGAAATTAGATCATATTCAAATGTAAACATGCAAATAACTTTAAACTTATGTAAAAAAATCTTTTAAACGATATAAGGACGTTTATACCATATACTCATATATATACATACAAAACACCGACAATCGGAACATCAAATAAATGAAGTTAGAAAATGCATATTCACAAGTAAAGAAATCAAATTTAAAAACTGTAATGCCACAAACAAAACCGACACGTGCAAACAATAAAACCAAAATGCAAAAATATAGCTGATCAGTATAATTGTTGGTTAGTAGTTTTTTTTCAGCATGTCAACCTTTGTTGGGTTATTTTATGCCAAAGACGTTTTGTTTTATGCCTTCTTGTTGAGTATATAATTTTTTTTTAAACTCAATTTTTTTCTATTTAACCCACAGATGGGACCCTATCGGGTACTACCACTCCAGGTCATAGTGGACCTGGGAGTAATGGTGATGAAGAGGTACTCCACATTTCACAGAGCTCCTGAACTGCAACTTCATCATCATATACAGTTTAACATCATATTCAGATCAATAAGATCCACAACCACTGCCTTCTAATTATATTTCAATCAGTTTCTATATAAAATCATTCATAGGATTAATTTTGATAAGTTGGAGAATAAAACAATAATATTACAGATCAATAACACCAATTATTTATTAAACCCAGTTTTGTTAAAACTAGGGACCATATTACCTTTGAGCACCCCATCTGTGATCTCGATTCATAAGGACATTTTTTTCATTTACAGCATCAAAATTCAGTTGTTTGTTAACAGAGGATTTTTAGAGTGTTTTTTTTTAATTATAAAACCAACCCCTAACCCTAACCCCTAACAAACAGCCGGATTTTGACGGTGAAAATGAAAAAAAATGTCCTTATGAATCAAGATCACAGATGGGGTGCTTAAAGGCAATATGGTCCAAAACTAGTATACAAATTAACTACACTGTATGTCATGTGAATCTTTATGCCTTAGTGATATATAAGACACATTGTTTAATTTTAAATGCACCAATGATATTGGTTGTTTTTAGGCAAATTTAACTCAGATTTTCATAGACATCATTAATGAATAAGATTTATTCAATTTATTATTTTGACTATAAATAAAATACTTATTGATAAACTTATGCAATTCCAGAGGGTATTGTTATGAAAGCAGTGGCATAATTTTGGTTACAAATACCAAATCTCTGTTATATATAGATGACTAGCATATCACATTAAAACTTGAGTTTTTTTTTCTTTTGTCTTCTTTGCCCACTTAGGTTAATTGTTGACATGAGGCAAGTCATCTTCAGTGCCTAGAAACTTATTGCACTGTCTTTATTTCTCGAGATCTTGTGAAAATGTTTTCTCACTTAGGTAATGCCTATCAGTATAAAGCTGATGCACTCAGTATAAACCTTGACAAAGGCAAGCCATCTTAAACATAACAGTAAGAAGAAAGACAACTTGAAAGCAAATGTTTTTCAACTCTTTTATTATTAGATGTTTTCTTAATTAATTGAATCTTTATTTCTAGTTATCATTTCAGGGGACTGTTGTTTTATTGTTGTTGTTTTTAAATTTAAAAAAATATTTCAAATGTTAATAGCTTTTATTAGTGTGATAATAAAAGACGTGATTACCTCCCTTTGGAGTGGTTGGGTTATCTTCCCTTGATCGGGACTATTAAATTCAACAGATAGCGGCCATTGTAGTTGCGTCTTTGCTGAGCTGTATTCAGTTGATTAAAGTTAAGTTGTTATGTTACATTGTCTTTGTCTCATTTCAACAACAAAAAAACGTATATATGTTAATAACTTTTATTAGCAAAAAGTTTGTACTTTCAATTTTCCCTTCAAAACTTGATCTGTCACTAAGTTTGAATAACTTAGGAATCATAGATTGGTAGTTTCTGCAGAAGTTGTTTCTGTATGAATGTTCTTAAAGAGTGATGAGGATTTGGTGCCAATATTGTCTCTTGCCAACCTGGAAAAGAAAGTTACTTGATAAATAACAGAAACTCACCATAAAGCGAGCAGGTTGTAGAATACTCCTCATTCCAATAGCAAAACCGACAAGAAGTTCAATTCCATGATTCTTTTGTTTTGTTTGTTTTTGATATGTTATGTATTTTCTTTAGAAAACCTGGTAGTTTATTTCAAATGAAGTGAAATAGAATAATTCAGAGATGATAGTCTACCATCAAGAGTTTCTTGGTTTGAGAAGTTTTCTTCCACTTTGACTCTTTGGCTGTTCTGGAAGTGTGATGTGGATTTGGTGAGGATTTATGGCTAATTATTTCTATTGCCAACCTGGCCTGTCACTATTGGTAGTTTATTTCACATGAAGTGAAATGAAATAATTCAGAGATTATAGGTTTTCCTTTTAACCCCATTATATTTGGTGGTTCTTCCTTCTTGTCATTGTTGAGCTGAAAGAGAATTAAAGGAATGAAAAAGGAATAGACAAAAAGGTAGTTTTAGGTTTCAGACTTTTTTGTGGGTCATAGTTATATTGTGGAGATGAAATTTCTTCCTGTCCAGTAATAGGGTCTGACCTCAGTTAAGGCCTGAGTCTGAATGACCGAGAGATTTTTCTTGTTTGTAGGAAGGGGGGGGGGGTCCTGTGCAGTGTGTATGCCTAGAGGGTTCTTCCTGTATAAAGGATTATGAGAGATTATCTTTATTTTTTTTATTTCATCTTAATTTCATTTTAATCCCCATACATGGTTTTTATGAGGATCTGTTGCCAATGTTTTCTATTGGCAGACTGGGTTGGACATCATTGGTAGTTTATTTTACACAAGGTGAAAATAAATAATTCAGTGATCATAGATTGTGCTAGGGCTTGATGTGACCAGCTGATTGATCACATGGGGCCTCTCTGCCTGCCCACTCAACTAGCCTAAGTAAGGGCCAAAGTGGAATATTGCATGTCATAGACTGCTCAGCCACCTGGGTTCCATCATTAAGCCTCAGGTGGCCCTATTGATGGAGTCTTACCCCTTGCTGAGGTGTAGTCAGTGTATTCTAAAGCCCCAGCGAACAGGCTTACTCTGTGGCTATTCTTGAAGAGTGATGAGGCTTTGGTGAGGATCTGCTACCAATGTTGTCCACCATTGGTAGTTTTTTTGTGGGGATCAACATAAAAAAATAAAATAAGATAAAATAAAATTGATAATCTCCCAGACAAGAAGAACTCTCTAGGCATGCACAGAGAAAAGGGTTCCACTTCTTGGCACTAAGAAGAACCCTCAACCTTTCCAAATGCAGACCTTACTAAGAACACGTTATTGACTGGCTCAGGAGAAAATCTCCTCTCCAAGAAATAACTATAAAACTGAGAATAAAGTCTGAACCTTAAAAGTATGTTTTGTCTTTGTCTCTTCTTTCCCCTTCCTTAATTCCTTTTCAGCCTGACAACCCACAAGAAGAAAGAACCAAGTATATAATGGGGTTTAAAAGCATCTTTTGTCTTTGTCTCTTCTTTTCCCTTCCTTAATTTCTTTTCAGCCTGACAACCCACAAGAAGAAAGAACCAAGTATATAATGGGGTTTAAAAGGAATCTCCTCTCCCAGAAATAACTATGAACCTAGGAATAAAGTTTGAATCCTCAAGTATAGAATGGGGTTCAAAAGAAACAACCAACAAACATGAGCCAAAAACGACCAAAAATCCTAAACCCACATAAAACAACAACCTTACCCCATTGTTGGACAGTGAGGGAATATCTTTTGCTGAGATGAATTCTAACAGGCCAATTCGTTTTATAGACAATTTATGTCTGTTTTGAAAAATGTTAAAACTCAACAAAAATACACAAATTGGTTGTATTTTTTTAAATTTTCTTCAGAAATGTAAAAATGAAAGATTGTAAACTAAAAAAAAAAATAGTTATAAAAAAAATTATGGAGTTATACAAAACAAACACTAGAAAAAAAAATTACCAACAATTTCTCAATGATTTCAGGTTATATCACAAAAAAATCAATCAAGTCTTTTCAATGTGAAATGTATTTTCTGGCTATGGTAGGTAATGATAGTGATAATAATACAGAGAAGCAGTATTTCTCGAGGAGGACTTATGGTTCCATCAAGCCAAATGTTTGGGCTTGTTTTGCTATATTTGATTATCCAGTTAAACTTATTACAAATCATAATGAATCCACTATAAGAGAGTTTTCTGAAATAATTTTGGAAACTTATTCTCCAAAATATATTTTTACTTGTGAACAACACACTGAAAAAGGACTTAAATTTGCAGCAAAAATTGTTGTGAATGTATTTCACAACAACAAATAAAATTTTGCATCAAATGAAGTTTGAAAACATCCAGTAAAAAGTTTTGTTTTTTTAAAAAAAGGCTAAAATCAAAAGAAGTTTTATTCATAGAGATCAAGGTACTACTGCAAATTCTTTAATAACTATATTTCTTTTGTTTGAAATCTTTTTATTACATTTCTGAAGAAAAAAATACCAACCTGTTGAGTTTTAACATTTTTCAAAACAGACATAAATTGACTATAAAACGAATTGGCCTGTTAGAATTCTGCCAGCTTATGTAACATGTGGGGCTCTATATATTAGTTGGTGATGGTCTACCTCAATATGGCCCCCATCAAGTCCTGTAAATATCTTCTCACATCATGAGATACATTGATGCCAACTGGATAAAATTAGACATCACATAACTGGATCCTTAGAATGGATGAACTGTTACAAGGTCATGTAATAACGGGTGCAATGACAGGATGTGTTCGTAAATGCCTTTTCCAATTTGAGCTCTGTGAAAATGCAGTTTTGCACACTTCACAAGAAAATGGTTTCTCCCCCGTGTGTGTTCGTATGTGTGTTTTCAAACTATAACTCCTAGAAAATGTTGATCCACATAATTCACAAGAATATGGTTTCTCTCCAGTGTGTGTTCGCATATGGGTTTTCAAATTGGCCCTCTCTGAAAATGCTGATCCACAGACTTTACAAGAAAATCGTTTCTCTCCAGTGTGTGTCCGCATATGGGTTTTCAAATGGGCACCCTGTGAAAATGCTGACCCACAAACTTCACAAGAAAATGGCTTCTCTCCAGTGTGTGTTCGCAGGTGGTCTTTCAAATGGCAACTCATAGAAAATGCAGTTTTGCACACTTCACAAATAAATGGTTTCTCTCCAGTGTGTGTTTGCATATGTCTTTTTAAATGTGAAGTTGTAAAAAATGCAGATCCACAGATTTCACAAGAAAATGGTTTCTCTCCAGTGTGATTTTTTCGCATGTGATATTTCAAGCTGGAGCCCACTGAAAATGTTGATCCACATAATTCGCAAGAAAATGGTCTCTCGCCAGTGTGTGTTCGCATGTGGCTTTTTAACTCAAACATCTGAAAAAATGCTGATCCACAGACTTCACAAGAAAATGGTCTCTCTCCAGTGTGTATTCGCATGTGTCTTCTCAGAGTGGAATGGTCTGAAAATGCTGATTCACAGACTTCACAAGAAAATGGTCTCTCTCCAGTGTGTGTTCGAATGTGGCTTTTCAAACTTGAACTCCTAAAAAATGTTGATCCACAGACTTCACAATTATATGTTTTGTTTCCACTGTGAGTTTGCATGTGAGTTTTCAAACTGGCAGTCTTGGAAAATACTGACCCACAAACTTTGCAAATAAATGCTTCAGCTTCTTTGAAAATTTCCATATCTGTTTCTAATTCTCTATGGAAAACTGCTGATCTATACTGGGTTTCCACTTGTTTTTTGAAACATGAATTTACAGAATAAAACACTTGTGTACCAGATTCCATCAAAAAGTAATCTCTTCTGAACTGCTAACATGCACAGCCACACAGCAACAATACATTTTTCCTTTGCTATGAGTTGAAATGTGTCTTCAAATTTCAAAATTATTCTTCTGTAATACTGATGATATCTGAATGAATGAAAATTAAAATATCATTTTAAAAAATAATAGGAGAATCATGCATTATTTACAATATATCACAATCAGTTTATATTTCAATTAACTGAAATATTTCATACATAATTCATGCCAAGTCAAAGAAACTTTTTATTCAACTGTTTAACAACTAATTAAATATGTTTAATGAATTCTATATATTAATACTTGTGTTCCTTAATTGTATAACCTTTATAATTTTTGCAAAACCTTCTGGTTAAAAATAAATCATCCAACATGAAATGCAAAAATGCAAATCCTGATTATCGGGTGTTGCTTATCCGCCTAATTCTTATTTTTCATGAGTGTCATGACCTCAGCTAAATAATGGACCTTTCTGTTTTTATTATAAAGAAAGGGAAGAAAAAGGACATGTGACAAAATATAAGAAAGAAAAAAGAGAGTAGAGGGATTAACACACAGATGTGATTACACTAATCTCTTTGAATCAAACATGATGAAAAGATGAAAAAAGGAAAGAAAAAAAGAAAGAGAAGTAAATCAAAATCATCATACTTTTTACATATTGAACTATTGCAATAGCTCTTAAGGAAACATATCAAACATTGTAATGATTAAATTATCATACTGTAGTATAATTACAGGTCCTGCTAATTTAATATAAATACAGTAATTTTTTCTAATTTTGCCAAAGATTTATCAAATCTAAAAAGACACTCTATTAATGATAAAAATGAGGACATTTTTTCCACTCTAACACTTAGCAAAGAAAGAAAACATCATTACTCAATTATCAACTGGATAATTCACTATGGAAAATGCAGGTTTTATTTCATGATATATTTTTTAGACTTTTCCGGTCAAACGGTGAGCACAAATATTTGGATATTATTTGTATTGGATATGAATATGTGATACCATATAATTGGAAATTATTTGTATTAAGAACAATTACTTCAAGCTATAATTGTTTACTAAGGATTATTATTATTAATTATGTAATAACACAAATAAGCATATGGTAGCAAAAGAAAAATAGACAAGAAGGATTGGATTTAAAAATAAACAAAAGCTGGAATTGTTGAGATGTTAATTCTTTTTTCGCTCAGTGAAATGAGGGCAGTCATGAGGTTGAAAGTCTGTTCTGGCTGATGACTTGACTCTGGATGACATGGGGTGTGGTGTGGGTCAGAGGTATGGCGTTTCCTTGATCTTGGCCTGGTGAAGCGATGTTCACTGTGAAGGCCCATAGTCAACTGGCTTATTGACTTTAAGTCAGCTATTTTATAGCTAGTAAGAGGCTCCAGATACCTTTGAAGGGTTTTGGGGGGGAACATTTTTTATTGGTTGAAAAACATTAAATAGAGGATATTTTTAATTGTTTATAAATTTTGTTTTTTGACCGGAAGTTTGGGTGGAGCCTATGTGTAGAATGTTTGTTTTTTGTTCACTTCATTTAAACTACTGTTGGGTTAACATCTGCTTGATGTCAGCAACTTATGTTCTGTTTTGAAGTGTTTTTTTTTTCTTTTCAATTTGTTTTGTTGGTGAGTGAATGTATGTAGAGGTATCTATTTCTGTTATAACAATTACTTGAAACCAAATAACTGTATACAAACAAATGATCATTATCAAATAGAAATAATTATTTGAAACTTCATCACTATAAACAAATCTGGCCCTGTCAGTGATTATCTTCCCTTGTTAATTGCAATTGACATTTGGCAAGGGATTATCTTTTCTTGCTGCCAGAATTGTCGCAAAGAGTGTGGCAAACTAGCTATTTAACCACAGCACTGATAAACTAACTCTCTCTTTCATCTAGGATCTACAGATATGTATTAGACAAGTTTCCATCCATTTGGACTTGTGAGGACTTGCACCCTAATTACAGGTGTATACCTATGTATGTACGTGTCCCCCTACTACACCCTATAGTTCCACAGAAAACCACACATCAGTTGCGTCTTTACCATGTACCTGTTACATTTTTCTATGAAGTAAGTGATAACCTTTTCATTTAGGACTTTCATCCATTCGGTTAAATATTCACTATCCAGGGACTCTTTTCCCTTAGGACTTTCATCCTAGCTTGTTTTGTATTGTGTACATTGGACATGGCTCAAACAATAAAGTCTGTTTTGTTATACCTCTTTGGAATGATAGCCAGCATTTTTTATGCAGTTCATTGACAATATACACCCAGAGATTTTGATAGGTACACGTCCTGCATCCCTGATGCACAAAAATCTAAAAGGACGCAGTAAAATCATATCCATGCATCCCAGCATTTTTCTTTTTTCTTCCCTCACCATTGTAACTGTAAATACATTTCAATAGTTTCTTAGAAACTAATTACACAGGAAAGGATACAAGATAGGATGTTAGATGGCTTTAGTTGGGATCCATAAATTTTCCCGGGGACTCGTTCAAAGCAAATATGTGCATCCCAGGATGCAATAAATCAAATGCTATCAGCAACACTGTACACCCATCATGGAATTGTACTTTTGTTAAACTCATTGAATTTATTCAAGTAACTTAGTTTTTAAAAATATTTTAAAAGTTGTTATTATTATTGGAGTTAAAATAAAAACAAATTTAAGTTTTTTTTTCTCATTGCTTTGTACTGCTACATATTCATGTTAAGAAGACCTAACAAAAATAGAGTTGCTCCCCTTGATCAGTAGGGGACTGTTGGGAACCCAGAAGTGGGGTTTCTGCCATGATGCAGCTTACCACATATGTTTGTTAGTTAAGTCACATTTAGGATAGAAACATTCTCTATCCTGTGTTAAATGAAATCTTGTTAATTTTCTAACAACCTGGTCTTGCATTATCATTCAGTCTTCCATATTTTATCTGTATGTAAAATCATAACAATTTGCTTAAAAAGTTTTTATGCTGTAGAGTTTGGTAATGCTTAATAATATCTATTTCAACTGAATAATGTTCTACTATATTTCATAAAATACTGGTATCTTTGGTGACAGTCTTTATGACACTTGATGTTCAATTTACATTCATTTTATTAGATAAATATACTGCTGAACTGGACCCTGATTTTATGTCTACCTTTCCACAAATTCTTTCTCCAAAAATGTCTAACACAACTCTCCATTATGAAAATAAGAAAAATAATTATTTTAAAAAATTGGATGTTAGTTGATTGGTTGGTTATATTTTATGGCATGCCGACCCTTGTTGGGTTATTTTATGCTGAAGACATTGTGTTTTATTCATTCTTGATATTCTAAAATATTTTAAAACTCAATTTTTTAACACATTTTTTTCTAATTAACACATAGATGTGACCTTAACAGGGACTACTTCTCTGGGTCAGAGTGAACCTGGGAGTAATTGTGATGAAAGGATACTCCACACTCCCCAGAGGTCCAGAATTGGAACCTCACTATTAGATACAGGATTTAAAAATTTTGATACCATTTAAACAAAACAAGGAATAATTTATCACAGGAATTACAAGATCATATTAAATCAATAAAATTTAGAACCCTTAAAAATGTGTGTAAAATTATCTTTGCTTAAGGGCAGTGAACACAAAATCAGTTCAACATTACTTTGGTACAAGTGCCAAGATAAAGTAAAATTAAATTAGATATTGTGTGTCATAAAAACAGATGATTAGTTGGTATCATTTTCTCCAATGTGAAATAAACATTTATATTGAACAAATCCCAACAAAGTGTTATAACAAATAGGCTTAATTGTCTAAGCAAAGTCCAACTAAAAGAAACAGGAGCCGGACCAAGACAACAATAAGTACCCCAGGTGAGACCTATATTCAAAAGGATATGTTTTGCTTTTCACTGTCAAAATCCGGTTGTTTGTTAACAGACGATTTTTAGATGCTTTTTTTTAAAAATTATAAAACTATAAACAAAAGACATGTTTTTATATTAAAGACACTTATTTTTTCTTATTTCATGTTGTTGTTGTTAATTCAATAGTAATTCTTTTTTAATTATAAAACTTTTAACAGTAGACATGTTTAACCCGGGTTAAAGCTATAAAAAGTATATTATAAGGCTATAATAATAACTGCTAACCCTACCCCAAGCAAAATCTTTTTTAAATTGAAAATTATACATATACTAACAACAACATGAAATAACTCATTTTTTTTAAACTATCCGTAGAGGCACATGGAAAATATGTCTTTCGTTTTACCTTTTTTTTTTTTTTTTAAATAACATAATTATTAGTTTATCTTTAGTGCAAAATTCATTTTTTCACATATGCTAAACACAGCAATATGAAATAACTAATTAAAAAAAAATTAAAATCAAAAACTATTTTAGTATAAAAATGTTACTGGTTTTTATCGGCCGGCTGTTCATTTTGTTTACTAATAACCGCTGAAAAGTAAAATTCAGTTCCTTTCAAAACGGATCTGGACTGGGGTGCCTATTGGTGTCTAGGTCACAGGAGCCTATGAGAAGGAAAACCTCTCAATTTAAACCTGTTAAACTCCGCTCAAAAAATTGACCTTGTGTCACATCTTACTTATGTGACAACCGTTTTATGGAATCTGTAGTTTTTTAACGTTTTAATACATTTTCTTTTGATTCTTTGTCTCTTATTTACTTAATCATTCTAATAGTTAAATTATAGGCACTTCTATGGATTACATTTTTTCCTATTAAGTCAGTACAATGTACTTAAAACTTATTAAAACATTTTCAATATTTTCTTTGATATTTTAATAAAAAGATAATCACAAAGTTAATTGCAAAGAAATGATTTTTAAATAAATAAATATTTTGAATGGTTTGAAATATTGTTAACATTTCTATAAATGATTTCCGTAAATTCAGATGTCAACAGTTTACGACACAGAAAATTAATATCAATTCTTTAAAAAAAAATCTTTCAAATTAAAGTAAACGATTTTACAAATTTAATTAGAATAAGAATGTCACTTGAAAATAGTCTAAAAATAAAATTAAAAACTAAAACAAACTGTTGTCAAATTAACAAGTTTTTTTCCCCCTTTAATGAAAGTAATATATAATGAAATTATACGTGTCATTTGATAAAATCAATGTTTATAAATTAATAAAATAGTTTTTAAAAGATTTGACAAATCGGTTAACACAGGCCGAAGTTTTTGATGGGGGGCTTTGTTTATGTCAACCGCCGACACAGTAGCTAAATTAAATATGATTTATATATTTTTTAAAATAATTTAATAATAAAATAATTAGTTTTCAAAAGATTCCAGATATTTTCATACTAATGGAGGCAAAAATATTTCATTTCTTCGTCAGTGGAAAACAAAGTTTTCCTGCAAATTAGGTGTTGTTTTTTTAATTATTTTTATTTGTAAAGAAAGAAATAACGTTACACTTACTTCTTTCTTTTTCTTTTGTATAATTCTTTTCTTCTTTTGTTTTATTTCTTCTCCCTGGGGATAGACAACGTTAAAGAAGATGGAGAAAAAATGTAATATTTTAAATAAAGTTCATATTTTCTGTCTAAAAGAAATTAAAACGTGTCATTCGTTTTTTGAAAAAAGGTTGAAATTATCTCCCTTTAATTCCGCTCTTTAGAAAAACAATATTTCTTATTAATTACATCTGAACGACACGTTTTAATTTAATTTAACCAGAAAACATTAGATTTATTTAAAATATCATATTTCCCCTTTTACTCTAACGTTATAGAGCCCCAAGGAAATGAAATCAACCGAAATAAGAAAGAATGAAGTAAGTATATTATACTTAGTACAATATTCTGTTATTATCTTTATTTACAAATAAATAAATAAATAAAAATACGTAATTTGCAAAAAAATTTTATCCACTGACGAAGTGAAATATATTTTTTTAAATTCTGACAATACTCTATGGATATAAAAAATATCTTGAATTTTTTGAAAACTGATTGAATTACTTAAAAAAAAAACTATTTCAACATTTATTTGATATTATATTTCGCTGCTATCCGGTTAGGGTGACATAAATAAAGTCCTATCAAAATCTTAGGCCAGTGTTAGCCGATCAAATTTTCGTCAAATCTTTTTGACACTATTATAAACAATGATTTTTATCAAATCAATACTCCATTAATTTTCGCATTTCCAGATTTAATTTGATAAGACTATTTCAACAATGATTGTCAGGAAAAGTGGTATCTTGTAGACTAAAGTGGCCTGCTCCACACTGCCTAATACATAGTTGCCTACTAGTTTAGCTTACACCTATCGTAGATTGAAGAAAGTGTACTATTCGCAGAGTTCCGTCCCGGCCTCTGCCTTAAAAAACGCTAAGGGGTGATAGCTGAAAAAAGGTAAATGCGATATTTTACTCTCTCCAGTCTTTTTTTTTCGACAAGTAAATGTAAATATTTTAATCCTTCCCCTCTTTGAAATATGGGGGGGGGGGGAATATTTTCATTTGACGCCTTCGAACCCCTAAAAAAAAAAAAAAAAAATAATACTTTATCGATAAAAATAACAGCTACGAATGAAGTCCCTAGCTGTTGTTTTTAGTTAAAATAAAAAGAATATATATTTCATTTTGTATTTGTAATTGATTGTTGGAAATAAATATATTAAAATAAAATAAAGATACCGAAAAAAATGTTTTGATTTTTATTTGCAATTGATTGTCGAAAAAAAATGGAAATACCGAAAAAACTAAAATATTTTTTTAGCGGATTGAAGGTGTTTTTATCGACAAATTATTTTTTTTTAGTGGTTTGAAGGCGTTAAAAGTAAGCCAAAGTTTTATCGACAAGTAAATGTAAATATCAAGCCCCCCCCCCAAATGTTTTAAAGAGGAGAAGGACAGAACCTACCTTCATTGGGATTGCTTTTTTGCCATATGATACAATTTTACTAGGGACCAATAATTCAAGCGTTAAAGTAGAGGCACTGCCAATTTATTCGCTCATTTTCATTTTAAAAAGAAATTAGAATTAATTAAATCGATTATTTATGGTCAATTTTTTGTTTTAGTCCAATAGTAGTAACATAATGAACATGAGTAAAAAAAAAAAAGAAAAAAAAAGAAAATGATATTACACATGGAATTTATTTTTAATACATTTTAAACAATTAAATTTTAATAAAAATAATAGCTAAGTAAAGATTTATACAGTCCATATTATCAACATGTTAAAACATTTTAAAAAGTTACTTCTTAGAAATCAATAAAAAGAAACATTAAATACACTTTGTACAGAAAAATGACTAACTTTTTATGTTAATTCAAAAGAAAACATCTTTCTTTGTTGTTCAAAACAAGTAGAAAACTGGAGTTTAAAAAGATAAGGCATTTTTTGTTTACAAAAGTCAGAGAGAAATATGTTAATAAATGGGGAGGCTCAGGTTGATATAAATAACATTGCCAAAAATCAGGGAATTATCTGATTTTAATAAACTTTTCAGTGTTGACTTATTAATCAATGAATTCTTTTTAAAAAATTACTGAATCATTTCAATCAAATTGATTCAATGGAAATAAATCAAAATCCTTTAAACTAAATATTACCATTTTGGCTACCATACATACTTTATGACATGCCTGATTTTGAGTTTCAAATTCCATATTGTTAGATTCTAAAAACAAGTATTAATTTAATAACTAGTCTACTTTATTTTTATTATCTAACAATTTTTGGAGAAAACTCAATATAAAAGTAAGGCCCACACCCTTTTAGACAGAACAAATATTTGTAGAATAATCATACTGTTCCAATTACCGTCAAATTAGTAAGACAAGTCAACAAGGTGCCATAACTTAATACGGATTTAACCTTGGTGCAATCCTACTACAGAATGCTAGAGTATTTATGAAGCCTCATATCATCATAGAAACCAAGCAGCCAATCAGGACTCAAATGAATGGAATCACCCAAATACATGAATGGCCTATTCTTGAGTTCCATATGTACCAGCTGTTTTGGGCACTAGTTCGGTTGTGTTTAGCCAGATGCTGTTGTCCAAACCAATAGCATACTGACTGAATTCAACAATATTGGTGTATAATTTTTTCACTGATATTCTAGAAGCCAATTATATACTAAAACAACATAGTAAAAAAGAAATCTCTAAAAAATAAAAATAAAATATTTTTACATTTAATTTTCTGATTTTCAGTACTTATTTTCTACCAGAGTAGTTCCCTTAATAATTTTTTCTTCTGTTTACACCTCGGTCTTTTGTCTTTTTATTTATACTGTAAGTATTGTCAAAAGTATATAACCCCATTGATATATTGCACCCCACATATAAGGGGGGTTGTCAAAGAGACCTGAAAAAAATCAGAAAGTTTTGATCATAAGTGTTACTATCATTGAGTAAATCGATTGGTTTATGGTTATTCTTATATAAAATTGAACCAAAGTAAAATTTTCTAAAACAAGAAAAAAAAAACATTGTTAAAAAGAAAATTATGTGTAGTTTTAAAAATCAATCCACATAATCTCATACCAAACAACCAAGAAATGGTCTTGATTGAGTGTAAGTATACTATATATATATATATATATATATATATATAATTACAAAATATAAGAATACTGTTTTTTAAGCATAAATGGTCAGTGTAAGTGTTCAAATAGATTTATATTTAAAAAATACAGATGACATCCATTCCACTAGGATTAATAATGTAAATGATACTGGATATTATTAATCCTAACACAATGGGTAAGTCATCTGTATTTCTTAAATATTAGACTATTTAATCACTTACATTACCATTCATGCTTAAAAAACAGTATTTTTTTATAACACAAATCTCTGAAGCATACATGAAACTCTCACAAATCGATATATATATATATATATATATATATATATATATATATATATATATATATATATAAAACTTACACTTGACCAAAACATATTCATATTTATACATAATAAAAGGTTAGAGAAGAGTTTGTATGTGTATGTATATATATATATATATATATATATATATATATATATATATATTCATAAATATGCAGTATGTATCATTCTCATCTTTAGTTGTTTCTTTTCTATAATAATCTTTCTTCTTTCACAGATATCAACTGTGTTGGGGAAGAAGAGTTTTCAAATTTAAAAAGATACAAACATATATGCAAGTACTATAACCAACCTGATATCAAAATTATTTGTTTTGGCATTAAATGATCTGAAAAGGGTTGGTATGCTGTAATTCAAAACAACTAACATATCAAAGGACAAACATATTGTTGCTAAGTGTGTGGAGCTGCATATTAACAGCTGACAAAGCAATTCTTTTTGTAGCAATTCAGTACATGAATGTTTTCCCTGAATGTATATTTAAAAAAAAACAAGTGGGGAAAATAAGTTCTAGTGAAAGCAAACTTTTCTCCACTATTTTCACATAGTTTGGAATTAAAAGCAGACATGGAAACACACATTGAAGAGGAAGAATTTTCTTGCAAAGTTTGCAGGTCATCATTTTCAGATAGTTCCAGTTTGAAAACACACATGCAAACACATACTGGAGAAAGACAATTTTCTTGTTATATCTGTGGATCAGTATTTTTTAGGAATTTCCAATTGAAAGTCCACATGCGAACACACACTGGAGAGAAACCATTTTCTTGTGAAGTCTGTGGAACAGCATTTTCCATGAGATCCAGTTTGAGAAGACATACGCGAACACATACTGGAGAGAAACCATTTTCTTGTGAAGTCTGTGGGTCAGCATTTTCAGATCATTCAAGTTTGAGGCGTCACATGCGTACACACACTGGAGAGAAGCCTTTTTCTTGTGAAGTCTGTGGATCTGCATTTTCCGATCATTCCAGTTTGAAACATCACATGTGGACACATGCAGATGATAAACCATTTTCTTGTGAAGTCTGTGGATCAGCATTTTCTAACAGTTTGTATTTGAAGACTCACATGAAAAAACATACTGGAGATAAACCTTTTTCTTGTGAAGTCTGTGGATCAGCATTTTCTAGGAATTTTGATTTGAAAATCCACATGCGTACACACACTGGAGAGAAACCATATTCTTGTGAAGTCTGTGGATCAGCATTTTCTATGAATTTTGATTTGAAAATCCACATGCGAACGCACACTGGAGAGAAGCCATTTTCTTGTGAAGTCTGTAGATCAGCATTTTCACAGAGTGCTAATTTGAAAACCCACATGCGAACCCATACTGGAGAGAAACCATTTTCTTGTGATTTCTGTGGATCAGCATTTTCTACAAATTGCATTTTGAAACGACACATGCGAACACACACTGGAGAGAAACCATTTTCTTGTGAAGTGTGCAAAACTGCATTTTCACGGCACTCATATTTGAAAAGACATTTGCGAAAACATCTTGTTTCTGCCCCTGTTATTTCATGACCGCAAGATTTAACTGTTCATCCTCATCATGTCTTCAATTTTGAGTTAGACTGGTCATTTTTGTAATGGTTATTCCAAGTGTGAAAGCTCAAGTATCTATTTCTCTGAATGTTTGAGATGAGGCTTGAAGATTAGTATTATCTGTGTTATTCTGACTATTGTCCCATCTTCATTGTTATTTGTACAACGTTTCGGCCGATATGCCCTCCGGCCTTCTTATTTATAGGTATTTCTTGTCGGATTCAGGAACATTCTCGGACTCGGGAACTGGACACATGGCCTAGTGGATAAGGTAGTTAGGTTAAGACAGTTCTAAGTGACAGTTATCTCTGGATCCCAAGTTCAATCCTGAGTAGAGGCAGTTAGATAGAAAAATAATTAACACAACTCCTACCCCAGCTATGGTTAGCGGAATGATAACAGGATACCCCGTGGACTAAATAAAGGGTTAGGTTCAAAGTTCTGTGATGGCTCCCGATTACGACAAGAAAGTTCCTGAGTTCAAAAAGAAGGTTCCCAAGTCCGACAAGAAATACCTGAAGAAGGCTGGAGGGTATATCAGCTGAAACATTGTACATATAACAATGAAGATGGGGACAATAGTCCGAATAACGCAGATAATACTCAAGTGTCTAATTCAAAACAGCTGTATCTTTTCTTAGATTATGTTTTTCATTATGAAAGCAATTTTAGATAAATTATGTTTATTGACTTCATTGATTACATTTGAATTGCATCTTTGATCCTTTCACACATTGTATCCCTTATCTGAAATTGATACTCAGCTTTACCAAATTAGAATTATCTTTGTTGCTTGTACCAATATAACTAATGGGTAATTTCATGTCAACTCATCCAGAAAAAAAGTAAAATTGTCACCCACCCACTTCAATTTCTGAATTTTTGTGGACTATGTTAATGTTAGACAATTCCCAAAATTGGCTACAGGATCAGTTAAAATTTTGCAAATCAGAAATCATTAATAACTTAAAATTGGTTAAATTTAAAATAGCATTTTTGGATTCCTTGGTTAAAAATGCTTTTATAAACCAATTTTTAGGCATATGGAAGCTCTAGAACTTATTTTACAGACAAACAAAGGTTACAAAATGTTACCATCCCCCCCCCCCCAATCAAATTAGGAGAATAAAAATCGACGCAACTTCGACAATTTTGGGAATTGAAACTTCAAATTTTTTGGGATTCATAACTTTAACATAGTCCACGTCTGGACAAAATTTCAGAAAGATTGAAGTGGGTGGATGACATGGCCAGGATGATTTGACCTTGAATTACCTACTCAGCCTTACCAAATTAGAATTATCTCTGTTGCTAGTACTAATATAACTAATTCTATTGTAGAAACTACCAACATAATTCTGAAAATGAATAAGTACAATCCTACCAATGTTCTTTTTCAATAAACAGAAACTTTCTTTTAAAAACGTCAGTATTTTATTATTTTTAGTAGATGATTATATAACCAAAACATATCATCATCATCATCATCATCAAGGCATGCCAACAGCATGGATTCCCCTAACTATCTTGTCATTCATCCCTATCAGCCATCACTCTTGATAGGTCCTATCAACCAGTGGTTCCCAACCTTTTTTTTACCAATGGATCTCTTTTGATTCCTATTTTGTTATTTAACCATTTGATGTTTAAAAATCCTTTTGCATTTTTATGATTAAATATTTTTTCTTGCCTGGACCCCTCCAAAAAGTTCTATCATTTCCAGGGATCATATAGCCCCTAGTTGAGAACCCCTGCTCTAGACAGCATCCAGTGTCCTCATAGAGCTGGTGAATGTAAATTTTGCTGGTTGGCCAACACTGGTGTGTCCACATGTAGGAGTCCATAAGAAAACATTATTTTAGAACTTATTAGAATGATTTGAGCTGGTGTGCACATAAGGAAAGCTCAGACATCTACTTTATTATGAGAAAAAAAGATTATATTTGTTTCAGTTTGTTATAAAATATAATGGTTGATTACAAAGTGTTCTTTGATACATTTTTTTTCTAGGAAAGGTCTATGTATGATTATTTCTCAATAGGATTTTCTTAGTAACTTGGATATAGAAAATTCAAAGACATCAGTTTTTACTATAAAAGATATTATATTTGTTTCAGTGGGTTATAAATTGTAATGGTTGATTATAAATTGTTCTTTGATTATTTCATTTCCAGTGAAGGTCTATGTATGACTAATTATTTTTCATTAGAATTTTCTTAGGAATTTGGATATAGAAAATTCAAAGATATCAGTTTTTACTATAAAAAATATTATATTGGTTTCAGTGGGTTATAAAGTGTAATGGTTGATTATAAATTGTTCTTTGATTATTTCATTTCCAGTGAAGGTCTATGTATGACTAATTATTTTTCATTAGAATTTTCTTAGGAATTTGGATATAGAAAATTCAAAGACATCAGTTTTTACTATAAAAACATATTATATTGGTTTCTGTGGGTTATAAAGTGTAATGGTTGATTATAAATTGTTCTTTGATTATTTCATTTCCAGTGAAGGTCTATGTATGACTAATTATTTTTCATTAGAATTTTCTTAGGAATTTGGATATAGAAAATTCAAAGACATCAGTTTTTACTATAAAAAATATTATATTGGTTTCTGTGGGTTATAAAGTGTAATGGTTGATTATAAATTGTTCTTTGATTATTTCATTTCCAGCGAAGGTCTATGAAAAAATATTATATTGGTTTCTGTGGGTTATAAAGTGTAATGGTTGATTATAAATTGTTCTTTGATTATTTCATTTCCAGTGAAGGTCTATGTATGACTAATTATTTTTCATTAGAATTTTCTTAGGAATTTGGATATAGAAAATTCAAAGACATCAGTTTTTACTATAAAAAAATATTATATTTGTTTCTGTGGGTTATAAAGTGTAATGGTTGATTATAAATTGTTCTTTGATTATTTCATTTCCAGTGAAGGTCTATGTATGACTAATTATTTTTCATTAGAATTTTCTTAGGAATTTGGATATAGAAAATTCAAAGACATCAGTTTTTACTATAAAAAATATTATATTGGTTTCTGTGGGTTATAAAGTGTAATGGTTGATTATAAATTGTTCTTTGATTATTTCATTTCCAGTGAAGGTCTATGTATGACTAATTATTTTTCATTAGAATTTTCTTAGGAATTTGGATATAGAAAATTCAAAGACATCAGTTTTTACTATAAAAAAATATTATATTTGTTTCTGTGGGTTATAAAGTGTAATGGTTGATTATAAATTGTTCTTTGATTATTTCATTTCCAGTGAAGGTCTATGTATGACTAATTATTTTTCATTAGAATTTTCTTAGGAATTTGGATATAGAAAATTCAAAGACATCAGTTTTTACTATAAAAAAATATTATATTTGTTTCTGTGGGTTATAAAGTGTAATGGTTGATTATAAATTGTTCTTTGATTATTTCATTTCCAGTGAAGGTCTATGTATGACTAATTATTTTTCATTAGAATTTTCTTAGGAATTTGGATATAGAAAATTCAAAGACATCAGTTTTTACTATAAAAATATTATATTTGTTTCAGTGGGTTATAAAGTGTAATGGTTGATTATAAATTGTTCTTTGATTATTTCATTTCCAGTGAAGGTCTATGTATGACTAATTATTTTTCATTAGAATTTTCTTAGGAATTTGGATATAGAAAATTCAAAGACATCAGTTTTTACTATAAAAAATATTATATTTGTTTCTGTGGGTTATAAAGTGTAATGGTTGATTATAAATTGTTCTTTGATTATTTCATTTCCAGTGAAGGTCTATGTATGACTAATTATTTTTCATTAGAATTTTCTTAGGAATTTGGATATAGAAAATTCAAAGACATCAGTTTTTACTATAAAAAATATTATATTTGTTTCTGTGGGTTATAAAGTGTAATGGTTGATTATAAATTGTTCTTTGATTATTTCATTTCCAGTGAAGGTCTATGTATGACTAATTATTTTTCATTAGAATTTTCTTAGGAATTTGGATATAGAAAATTCAAAGACATCAGTTTTTACTATAAAAAAATATTATATTTGTTTCTGTGGGTTATAAAGTGTAATGGTTGATTATAAATTGTTCTTTGATTATTTCATTTCCAGTGAAGGTCTATGTATGACTAATTATTTTTCATTAGAATTTTCTTAGGAATTTGGATATAGAAAATTCAAAGACATCAGTTTTTACTATAAAACATATTATATTTGTTTCTGTGGGTTATAAAGTGTAATGGTTGATTATAAATTGTTCTTTGATTATTTCATTTCCAGTGAAGGTCTATGTATGACTAATTATTTTTCATTAGAATTTTCTTAGTAATTTGGATATAGAAAATTCAAAGAGATCTGATTTACTATAAAAATATTATTTTATTTTCAGTGTGTTATAAAATGTAATGGTTGATTAGAAAGTATTCTTTGATTATTTAATTTCCAGGGAAGGTCGGTGTATGACTAATTATTACCCTATAGGATTTTCTTAGTAACTTGGATATTGCACATAAAGAAAAATCAGGTAATTATCTTTTCCTTCATTTTAGACATTTTGGAGTATATAAAGCAATTCTCAACCAGCAACAAATATTGCACTCATCAACTATTACTTATCAATATTTTCCTATCAACTAAACAGAAATTATTTGACTTTGTCTTTATCTCGGTTTTATGAGAAGTCTTTGTGGGTCTGGACATGATTTAATATTGATTTAGGCTGTCACTTTTTTTTCCTTCATTTTACTTCTGATTTACTTGTGAAATCTAAATTAACTTGATTGGTATTCCGATTTTTTAACATTAAATTAATATTGTTAGAATTTCCTAACACTGATTCTAGGATCAAATGAATAACAATTACAAATTTCAATACTAAATAGGGACACCAATTTTATGTTTTTTCTTTTCTCTCTCTTTTTTTGGTCTTTTTTTTCTTTTCTGTCTCTTTTTTAAAAAACTTTTCTGTCTCTTTTGTTTGTTTTTTTTGTCTTTTTTTTTCTTTTCTGTTCTTTTTTTTCTTTCTGTTTCTTTTTTTTTCTTTTCTGTCTCTTTTTTTTTTTCTTTTTCTGTCTTTTTTTTTCTTTTTTTCTGTCTTTTTTTTCTTTCTCTTTTCTGTCTTTTTTTCTTTTTCTTTTCTGCCTTTTTTATTTTTCTGTTTCTTTTTTTTTCTTTTCTGTCTTTTTTTTTCTTTTCTTTTCTGTCTCTTTTTTTTTTTTTTTTTTTTCTTTTCTGTCTTATAGCTTGAAATTTTTAGGTTAAACTAGAAGCATCTACCCGGCATCGCCAGGTAGAGGAGATTTTTAAAAAGGTTAGTCCCGCAGATCCATTTAAAATTTTCTCAATTCTATTTTCACTTTTGATAAATGTCGTTTTTTCTTTTTTTTTTCCATTTCCATGTTTGGTGAATTCTGTTTTTTATGGGATTTTTTTCTTGCAATGTACATTATGATGTGATACACTACTTTGTGAGAAGAGATAATTTTTCAAAAAGATGTGGTACCTATACAAACTAATTTTTAAATTGTGTGTTGTAATAAACACAATTCAAATAAAGGGTAACAACACAATATTTGTTGGGGAACATTTTAGTAAAACAAACAACATAATAAAAAACTATTTCCTAAAAAGTGTGGAAACCCTGATAGTAATTTTCTCTCATCATCAACTGAATAACAGCTTATAAAATCTGGATATATCTATGTTTTATGAGAAGTCTTTGTAGGTCTGGAATGGATTGAATATTTATTTAGGTTGTCATATTTTTCTTCTTTCCTCGTCCCATTGGTCCAAAGCTCTTCTGCAGCCATGAATATTATATATATTATAAACCTGCCATTGCCAAACTGCATCGATCTCTTACATTTCCTTTGGACCACACCAGCAGTGTGGAGAGGGAGGATCTGCTGCTTGAGCAATAGTACATCCTCCATATCAACCTGCTCAGGCTACGTTTTTAAAAAAATATTTGAACACTACTCCATTGTCTTACACAGACAGAAGGATACTAACATGAAATTGTATATAATATTATAAATTAAGAAATTAGATTGTATATGTATTTATATAAACAGAGATACATTGATATATATATATATATATATATATATATATATATATATATATATATATGGAGAAATGTACATAATCATGGGATATTACAGTGGTTGGAAGTTTATTATTGGTTGTAGTTTTGATGTTCGAATGTTTTGGCTTATATAGAAACCTTCTTCAGGACAATATGAATGAGTAAATTAAAAAAGATTTTTGTTAAATAGATGATGGATGTTTTTGAATGAGTTGAGTTAGGAAAATATGTAGAAAAGGTTCATAACCTTTTGTTGATCAATGTTCACAATTGAATGTTAGTGATGTGATTTAACAACAAAATCTTTTTTCTGTTATTTGTTTCACATTGTCCCCAAGAATATTTCTACATAAACTGAAACGTATGACCAATAATAAATTTCCATACAGTGTAATATACCACGTTTGTCTACATTTCTCCACATACTGTTGGATTGATTTCCTTCTTTTATATATATAAATATATACTATTAAACAGGACATATATATATATATATATATATATATATATATATATTTTATGACAATTACTAGATTTCTTTTTTTTTTCTGTTAGCCAAAAGAAATCGAAATTATCTCCCTTGAGTTTTGCTCTTTTAAATTTTTTTTGCATGGTTCGTTAATTTGTATTTTTTTAGTTTAATCCAACCACCTGAATGAATATTAGTTTTATTTAAAATTTTACGCTTTCTCTCTTTTCTCTAATGTTGCATTGCTCAAAGGAAAAGAAATAAGACGGAAGTAAGTATAACGTTCTATTATTTTCTTTCGATAAGTCATTTGCAAAATAGTGTTTTTTTTGGGTTTTTTTAAAGGATTTTTCTTTTTAAAATAAAATTATAAATACTTTATGAATGAATATATGAAAATGGTCAAAGACACTCACCTCGTTTATTTCATTTTAGTAAATATTGACAAAAATGTATACAGAACTTAAATCTTTCTAAAACAGAATTAAAATTTGTAAAGTAATTTGGATTTTTTTTCATGACAAACTTCCTGCGATTATCGTTTAATTAAAACCAGAAGTAAAGGTTATGTTTAAATTTCATGAATATTCATTAGTTTTTTTTTTTTAAATATCATAAAAAATTTTATTTGATAAAATTTGAAAAACGTTTTCCGCTATTAGTATCAGGCATCGAACAAAGACATTCAGGCAAACGACTCTCTCTCCCTCACAGGGTGTTCGGTAGGCACCTCCAAATCGGTCACGTGATCAGTTTACGCCATCTTGAATAAAACGGAAATAAATATTTCCGAACTTTGTTTATCAAAAATCTCGTAAAAAAAAATTAAAGATCGTATAGGGCTGTTACAAAGAAAAACAGTTAATTCAAAGATCAAATTATCCGATTGGGAAAAATTACATCGTTATCTTAAAAAATAGATAAACCTATCCCGCAAATTAGACAGAAAAAAATACATATTATTACCCTCTTATGATGATATATCTGCATATGGTTGGATGTAACGGACAATACTTTTTTTTAGCCAAAATTTACTATGAATAAAATCTTTAAAAACTTTAATATTAAAATTTACTATTAAAACGAATAAAAACTTGAAAAAATTTAATATTAAAAAAAAGATGTCTTCGGTTTTGGTATTAATTTTTAAAATCGAAAATGAAATGATAATTTGAATATTTTTTCTAAGAGAAAAACTGATAGAATAATCAATATATATTTACTTTTTATTCTAATTAGTCGAAAAAGTTAAATAAAATATTTTTTACGCTGAGAAAAACAAACTCTGGTTACTGAGAAGCATCTCGTCTCTTTGTATAAAAGCAAAACAAATATGTCCGGTTTGCTCTTCCGTATATTCTAAGAATCACACATTACTATTCAACAATAAAAATTACAAATTCTTTTAAAAATATTAATCGAGCTCGGATTGGACCAACTTTTAGTTCACCTGAATTCTAAAATTCATATTTTTAAATATCCGTGAAAAATTATTTGACGCAGAAAAATTTTTTTTTTAATTTCAGCAGAAAATAAAAATATTTAATCACACAAAAGATTGAAAATTTCTTGAAAATTAATTTAAAAAAAAATACCAATTACAAAAGCAAAAAAAAGTTTTCAAATATTAATATTATGACATTTTTTTGCACTTTTTATTTCCGATTTCATTAATTTTTCCTAAAAAAAACTACACCTTGTACGTTATACAATTTCATTGATATAGTTAATTCAGACTCTTATCTTTATAGAAAAAAAGTTTTAAAAAATTTCTGACGCGTCATTTTTTTTTATCTCATAAAATAAAATAGGCCCCCCCCCCATTTTATTTTATGAGATAAAAAAAATGACGATAGACCTTGTAAAAAAATTATTAATTGATTTTTCATAGAATTTTAAAAAACCCTCTTATCAAATTTTAGTTGATTTAACAGTGCAAAAATGAAAACATTGTTTTTCAATCATAATTTTCATTATTTCCCTAACGTGAAAAAATTTTTTTTAAATCATCAGGAGTTTAATGTTTTTTCTTTCGAATGAAAAATATTTTTCAAGAAAATATTAATTTTTCTGCAAGTTTCATTGTGTTAAATATAGGGGGGGGGGGTAAAATTTCACAGGGTAAAAATGGCAGTACCTAGTGTTCGGGATAAATTTGGCAGTTTCATCAGGAAAAAGAAAAAGTGCTTGGTAACTACAAAATTAAATGGATTGTAAAGAAATTCAATAAGCACGGAAATTACACTACTGTCAACAAGTTTCACTCAAGTTAACCGCCATTAGTGTTGATCACAGCCTCAATCCTGGAGCAAGCTGATGTTACAGTTTCCCTGGGAAGGGTCTCAAAAACTATGTTAATTCTTTCGATTAACTAGGCTCTTGTAGTACTGGCACGAGGATTGGTGTCTTTCTCAACAGCACCCCATACATAATAATCCATGGGGTTAAGATCTGGGTAGTTCAGAGACCAAACATTGGGACTAGTGTAGTCGTAAAAAAATTCGCTGACAACCATTTTTGACTTTTCCCAGAGGTGTGGCAGGGGGCTGAATCCTGCTGCCATACATATGGCCTACACTTGGCTACTTTTGATATCCAGGGCATGACTACAGTGTTTAGCAACTCCATATAGGTATCTTAATTCAATCCAATACCCACTCTGAAAAAATGCGGAGGCATCACATAAACCTCAGAGGACACATCCAGAAACCATCACAGTTTGGGGAAATTTAGTCTGCATGACACGAGGAGTGTTCTTTGGACTGTATACAGGCCATCTGTTATTCTGCGTGTTGTGTTTTTAATCTTGGCAAAATTTTTCTCCTCGGAAAAGAACTGGGCCTTTTCTGGGAGCAGTTGCCTTCTGCAACACTTGTATGAGTAGTAGCGAAGTGAGTGCAAGCTTCATGGTAGAGGCTGAAACATTCAATTCACATGACAAAGCCTGAATTCTAATGCCAGGGTTCTCCAACACTTTTTTCTGCAGATTTTCAAGGAATTCTGCTGTGTGAATGCAATCAGATTGTCTGTTATGTTGTTTTCTTCTAGCCTTGTAGTCTCCATTGCAATTTTTCAGTTCATGTCTGATTGTTTTTACAGTGTTCAGAGACTGAAAAAATGAGAAAGTTTTTAAATAAAATAAGTAATGCATAATAAAGATCATTCATTGATACATAAACACTGAAAATTTCATTTAAATCCGATAATTCCCTGATTTTTGGTAAATTATTTTCCCTAAGGGGGGCTAAAGTCATTTTGTCAAAAACGCATTTTAGGCCCATTTTGGGTATAGCTACCATATGTATGTATATTATATACATATATTTTCGTGAAAATCAAACTATTAATTGATTTTTCATAGAATTAAAAAAAACAACCTTTTATCGTAACTTGTTTTTAGCTACGTTAAATTTCAGTTGATTTAATAGTGCAAAAATGAAAATATTGTTTTTCAATCAAAATTTTCATTATTTCCGTGAGCTGAAAATCTTTTTAAAAGTCATCAGGAGTTTAATGTTTTTTTTTTTTTTTTTTGAATGGAAAAATTTTTTTCAAGATAATATTAATTTTTCTGCAAGTTTCATTGTGTTAAATATAGGAGGGGGGGGAGGGTAAATTTCACAGGGTAAAATTGGTGGTACCTAATGTTTATATATATATATGTGTGTGTGTGAGGAAAAAGTTTTAGTAAATCTGATAGTATGTAATATGAAAAAATTGAAAAACACAAGTTCATTAAGTTAATGAACGAGTAATGTTTATTTCGCTACGTGAAATAAACAATACCTTATAATAATCCCTTTTACTAAACCAAACAAATTTTCTTTCTTCAGGAAAAATTTCAAAATATCATAATTTTCAATTAAAAAAAAGAACTGGCTTTTAGAACAAATAAAAAATAATAGTATTTCGCATACATGTGACAACAAGTCACACTTCTAAAAAAACGTAAATATTTATTGTTTAAACAATCTAGTGCTTCAATCGCATAGGCATTTATGAAATTATGTTTTTTATCGTAGGCGTTTATGAAATTGTGTTTTTCAATTTTTTTATATTACATATAATAATGTGTATGTTCATATGTGTGTAAGCAATTCTTGGATATAGAATAAACATTCACGTTTTTAAGACGTTTGACTTGTTGTCACATGTATACGAAATACTATTCATTTTTTTTTCTGATTTTCTAAAAAGCCAGTTCTTTTTTAATTGAAAATTATGATATTTTGAAATTTTTCCTGAAGAAAATAAAAATTGTTTAGTTTAGTAAAGGTTTTTTTTGTTGTTGTTTTGAGTGTTGCTCTACATTTATTTTTTTAATTTTATAACCTGTCAGTCACTAGTGAGCTAAAGGGCTCACAGAATTTCCGAAATTGGCCGTCAAGATTGGATTTTCTGCATCAACCAAGGATTGCAGGGTCTCTATATTTGCTGGAAGTCTAGCCGAATGCCCACACTGTGTTTAGATCTCAAACGACTAGAAATCTGCTATAGGAATCGATTTCCAAGGTTAACGGCGGCCTAGTGGTCACATAAAAAACAACAACTCTTTTTCTTCAAACTTAACAAAATTTATTATTCAAATAACAAAAGAATACAAACAATTATTTCTCAAGACTGTGGGAGTGATGGACCCGTAATTAATAACTTCTGGTCTTCTGCAAAGTATTGTGCAAAACAGTTTGTAAGTTGACTAAGTTTTCAAATGGTCTTAGCTGAAGTCAGTTACTCTCGGCTCTCTGTATTTGCATTAATCTTCTCAGCTAGCCGATCAGCTCATGTGATTCTCAAGCTATCACAACTTCATCTGCTCTCAAGCCTGGTTTGGCTTCGTCTGCCCGTTCAGCCTCATTTGCTCCTCAAGCCAAAAACGTCTGAGTTAAATATATTTTCAATCGGAACAATTTTATTTCCAGCCGGCATGAGATATTAGAACTCTCTGCCACATCCCCACTTTGTTACATTATATTCATCAATAAAAATTACAATAATTCTTTTAAAATATTAATCTGACGCTCGGATTGGACACAACTTTTAGTTCACACTCGAATTCTAAAAATTATATTTTTTAAATATCGTGAAAAATTATTTGACGCAGAAATTTTTTTTTTAATTTCACGGCAGGCAGAAATAAAAAATATTTAATCAACACAAAAGATTTTTGGGAAAATTTCTTGAAAATCAATTTTAAAAAAATACCAATTAAAGCAAAAAAAAAAAAGTTTTCAAATATTAATATTTATGACATTTTTTGCACTTTTATTCTCCGATTTCATTAATTTTTCCTAAGAAAAAACTAACACCTTGTACGTTATATCTAATTTCATTGATATAGTTAATTCAGGACTCTTATCTTTATAGAAAAAAAGTTTTAAAAAAATTTCTGAGCGTCATTTTTTTTTATTCATAAAATAAATAGGCCCCCCCCATTTTTATTTTATGAGCGGATAAAAAATGACGTATAGACCTTGTAAAAAAAATTATTAAAATTGAATTTTTCTAGAATTTTAAAAACCCTTCTATCAAATTTAGTTGATTTAACAGTGCAAAAATTAAAAACATGTTTTTCAATCATAATTTCATTATTTCCCTAATCGTGAAAAAATATTTTTAAAATCATCAGGAGGTTAATGTTTTTCTTTCGAATGAAAAAATATTTTTCAAGAAAAATATTAATTTTTGCGGCAAGTTTCATTGTGTTTAAATATAGGGGGGGCGTGGGTATAATTTTCACAGGGTAAAATCCAGTGTTTCGGTGATGAAATTTGGCAGTTCATCAGGCAAAAGAAAAAGTGGCTTGTAAACCTACCCAAAATTAAATGGATGTACCAAGAAATTCAAATTAAGCAACGGAAAATTACACTTTACTTCCAACAAGTTTCACTCAAGTTTAAACTCGCCTATTTAAAGTTGCTTGATCACAGCTCATTCTCTGGAGCAATGCTGATGTTACAGTTTACCCTGGGAAGGGTTCCTCAAACTATGTAATTCTTTTCGATTAACTAGGCCTCTTGTAGTACTGGCATAGAGGATGGGGTGTCTTTCTTCAACAGCAACCCATACATTTAAACATCCATGGGTGTTAAGATTCTGGGTAGTTCAAGAGAACCATACCCCATTGGCGACTAGTGTACATTATGATTGTGATACACTACTTTGTGAGAGAGATAATTTTTCAAAAAGATGTGGTACCTATACAACTAATTTTTAATTGTGTTTGTAATAAACACAATTTAAATAAAGGGTAACAACACAATATTTGTTGGGGAACATTTTAGTAAAACAAACAACATAATAAAAAACTATTTCCTAAAAAGTGTGGAAACCCTGATAGTAATTTTCTCTCATCATCAACTGAATAACAGCTTATAAAATCTGGATATATCTATGTTTTACAAATCTTTGTAGGTCTGGAATGGATTGAATATTTATTTAGGTTGTCATATTTTTCTTCTTTCCTCGTCCCATTGGTCCAAAGCTCTTCTGCAGCCATGAATATTATATATATTATAAACCTGCCATTGCCAAACTGCATCGATCTCTTACATTTCCTTTGGACCACACCAGCAGTGTGGAGAGGGAGGATCTGCTGCTTGAGCAATAGTACATCCTCCATATCAACCTGCTCAGGCTACGTTTTAAAAAAAATATTTGAACACTACTCCATTGTCTTACACAGACAGAAGGATACTAACATGAAATTGTATATAATATTATAAATTAAGAAATTAGATTGTATATGTATTATATATAACAGAAATACATTGATATATATATATATATATATATATATATATATATGGAAAAATGTACATAATCATGGGATATTACAGTGGTTGGAAGTTTATTATTGGTTGTAGTTTTGATGTTCGAATGTTTTGGCTTATATAGAAACCTTCTTCAGGACAATATGAATGAGTAAATTTAAAAAAGATTTTTGTTAAATAGATGATGGATGTTTTTGAATGAGTTGAGTTAGGAAAATATGTAGAAAAGGTTCATAACCTTTTGTTGATCAATGTTCACAATTGAATGTTAGTGATGTGATTTAACAACAAAATCTTTTTTCTGTTATTTGTTTCACATTGTCCCCAAGAATATTTCTACATAAAATGAAACGTATGACTAATAATAAATTTCCATACAGTGTAATATACCACGTTTGTCTACATTCTCCACATACTGTTGGATTGATTTCCTTCTTTTATATATATAAATATATACTAAACAGGACAGATATATATATATATAATATATATATATATATATATATATATATAAAAGAAATCTAGTAATTGACAAAATATATATATATATATATATATAATTTTATGACAATTACTAGATTTCTTTTTTTTTTGTTAGCCAAAAGAAATCGGAATTATCTCCCTTGAGTTTTGCTCTTTTAAATTTTTTTTGCATGGTTCGTTAATTTGTATTTTTTTAGTTTAATCCAACCACCTGAATGAATATTAGTTTTATTTAAAATTTTACGCTTTCTCTCTTTTCTCTAATGTTGCATTGCTCAAAGGAAAAGAAATCAGACGGAAGTAAGTATAACGTTCTATTATTTTCTTTCGATAAGTCATTTGCAAAATAGTGTTTTTTGGGGGTTTTTTTTAAAGGATTTTTCTTTTTAAAATAAAATTATAAATACTTTATGAATGAATATATGAAAATGATCAAAGACACTCACCTCGTTTATTTCATTTTAGTAAATATTGACAAAAATGTATACAGAACTTAAATCTTTCTAAAACAGAATTAAAATTTGTAAAGTAATTTGGATTTTTTTCATGACAAACTTCCTGCGATTATCGTTTAATTAAAACCAGAAGTAAAGTTATGTTTAAATTTCATGAATATTCATTAGTTTTTTTTTTTAAATATCATAAAAAATTTTATTTGATAAAATTTGAAAAACGTTTTCCGCTATTAGTATCAGGCATCGAACAAAGACATTCCGGCAAACGACTCTCTCTCCCTCACAGGGTGTTCGGTAGGCACCTCCAAATCGGTCACGTGATCAGTTTACGCCATCTTGAATAAAACGGAAATAAATATTTCCGAACTTTGTTTATCAAAAATCTCGTAAAAAAAAAATTAAAGATCGTATAGGGCTGTTACAAAGAAAAACAGTTAATTCAAAGATCAAATTATCCGATTGGGAAAAATTACATCGTTATCTTAAAAAATAGATAAACCTATCCCGCAAATTAGACAGAAAAAAATATGTAACGGACAATACTTTTTTTTAGCCAAAATTTACTATGAATAAAATCTTTAAAAACTTGAATATTAAAATTTACTATTAAAACGAATAAAAACTTGAAAAAATTTAATATTAAAAAAAAGATGTCTTCGGTTTTGGTATTAATTTTTAAAATCGAAAATGAAATGATAATTTGAATATTTTTTCTAAGAGAAAAACTGATAGAATAATCAATATATATTTACTTTTTATTCTAATTAGTCGAAAAAGTTAAATAAAATATTTTTTACGCTGAGAAAAACAAACTCTGGTTACTGAGAAGCATCTCGTCTCTTTGTATAAAAGCAAAACAAATATATCCGGTTTGCTCTTCCGTATATTCTAAGAATCACACATTACTATTCAACAATAAAAATTACAAATTCTTTTAAAAATATTAATCGAGCTCGGATTGGACCAACTTTTAGTTCACCTGAATTCTAAAATTCATATTTTTAAATATCCGTGAAAAATTATTTGACGCAGAAATTTTTTTTTTAATTTCACGCAGAAAATAAAAATATTTAATCACACAAAAGATTGAAAATTTCTTGAAAATTAATTTTAAAAAAAATACCAATTACAAAAGCAAAAAAAAGTTTTCAAATATTAATATTATGACATTTTTTTGCACTTTTTATTTCCGATTTCATTAATTTTTCCTAAAAAAAACTACACCTTGTACGTTATACAATTTCATTGATATAGTTAATTCAGACTCTTATCTTTATAGAAAAAAAGTTTTAAAAAATTTCTGATGCGTCATTTTTTTTATCTCATAAAATAAAATAGGCCCCCCCCCATTTTATTTTATGAGATAAAAAAATGACGATAGACCTTGTAAAAAAATTATTAATTGATTTTTCATAGAATTTTAAAAAACCCTCTTATCAAATTTTAGTTGATTTAACAGTGCAAAAATAAAAACATTGTTTTTCAATCATAATTTTCATTATTTCCCTAATGTGAAAAAATTATTTTTAAATCATCAGGAGTTTAATGTTTTTTCTTTCGAATGAAAAAAATTTTTCAAGAAAATATTAATTTTTCTGCAAGTTTCATTGTGTTAAATATAGGGGGGGGGGTAAATTTCACAGGGTAAAATAGTGTTCGGGATGAATTTGGCAGTTTCATCAGGAAAAAGAAAAAGTGCTTGGTAACTACAAAATTAAATGGATTGTAAAGAAATTCAATAAGCACGGAAATTACACTACTGTCAACAAGTTTCACTCAAGTTAACCGCCATTAGTGTTGATCACAGCCTCAATCCTGGAGCAAGCTGATGTTACAGTTTCCCTGGGAAGGGTCTCAAAAACTATGTTAATTCTTTCGATTAACTAGGCTCTTGTAGTACTGGCATGAGGATTGGTGTCTTTCTCAACAGCACCCCATACATAGTAATCCATGGGGTTAAGATCTGGGTAGTTCAGAGACCAAACATTGGGACTAGTGTAGTCGTAAAAAAATTCGCTGACAACCATTTTTGACTTTTCCCAGAGGTGTGGCAGGGGGCTGAATCCTGCTGCCATACATATGGCCTACACTTGGCTACTTTTGATATCCAGTGCATGACTACAGTGTTTAGCAACTCCATATAGGTATCTTAATTCAACCCAATACCCACTCTGAAAAAATGCGGAGGCATCACATAAACCTCAGAGGACACATCCAGAAACCATCACAGTTTGGGGAAATTTAGTCTGCATGACACGAGGAGTGTTCTTTGGACTGTATACAGGCCATCTGTTATTCTGCATGTTGTGTTTTTAATCTTGGCAAAATTTTTCTCCTCGGAAAAGAACTGGGCCTTTTCTGGGAGCAGTTGCCTTCTGCAACACTTGTATGAGTAGTAGCGAAGTGAGTGCAAGCTTCATGGTAGAGGCTGAAACATTCAATTCACATGACAAAGCCTGAATTCTAATGCCAGGGTTCTCCAACACTTTTTTCTGCAGATTTTCAAGGAATTCTGCTGTGTGAATGCAATCAGATTGTCTGTTATGTTGTTTTCTTCTAGCCTTGTAGTCTCCATTGCAATTTTTCAGTTCATGTCTGATTGTTTTTACAGTGTTCAGAGACTGAAAAAATGAGAAAGTTTTTAAATAAAATAAGTAATGCATAATAAAGATCATTCATTGATACATAAACACTGAAAATTTCATTTAAATCCGATAATTCCCTGATTTTTGGTAAATTATTTTCCCTAAGGGGGGCTAAAGTCATTTTGTCAAAAACGCATTTTAGGCCCATTTTGGGTATAGCTACCATATGTATGTATATTATATACATATATTTTCGTGAAAATCAAACTATTAATTGATTTTTCATAGAATTAAAAAAAACAACCTTTTATCGTAACTTGTTTTTAGCTACGTTAAATTTCAGTTGATTTAATAGTGCAAAAATGAAAATATTGTTTTTCAATCAAAATTTTCATTATTTCCGTGAGCTGAAAATCTTTTTAAAAGTCATCAGGAGTTTAATGGTTTTTTGTTTTTTTTTTAATGGAAAAATTTTTTTCAAGATAATATTAATTTTTCTGCAAGTTTCATTGTGTTAAATATAGGAGGGGGAGGGTAAATTTCACAGGGTAAAATTGGTGGTACCTAATGTATATATATATATATATGTGTGTGTGAGGAAAAAGTTTTAGTAAATCTGATAGTATGTAATATGAAAAAATTGAAAAACACAAGTTCATTAAGTTAATGAACGAGTAATGTTTATTTCGCTACGTGAAATAAACAATACCTTATAATAATCCCTTTTACTAAACCAAACAAATTTTCTTTCTTCAGGAAAAATTTCAAAATATCATAATTTTCAATTAAAAAAAAGAACTGGCTGTTAGAACAAATAAAAAATAATAGTATTTCGCATACATGTGACAACAAGTCACACTTCTAAAAAAGGTAAATATTTATTGCTTAAACAATCTAGAGCTTCAATCGCATAGGCATTTATGAAATTATGTTTTTTATTGTAGGCGTTTATGAAATTGTGTTTTTCAATTTTTTTATATTACATATAATAATGTGTATGTTCATATGTGTGTAAGCAATTCTTGGATATACCGTTTTTAAGACGTTTGACTTGTTGTCACATGTATACGAAATACTATTCATTTTTTTTTTCTGATTTTCTAAAAAGCCAGTTCTTTTTTAATTGAAAATTATGATATTTTGAAATTTTTCCTGAAGAAAATAGAAATTGTTTAGTTTAGTAAAGGTTTTTTTTTGTTGTTGTTTTGAGGGTTGCTCTACATTTATTTTTTTAATTTTATAACCTGTCAGTCACTACTGAGCTAAAGGGCTCACAGAATTTCCGAAATTGGCCGTCAAGATTGGATTTTCTGCATCAACCAAGGATTGCAGGGTCTCTATATTTGCTGGAAGTCTAGCCGAATGCCCACATTGTGTTTAGATCTCAAACGACTAGAAATCTGCTATAGGAATCGATTTCCAAGGTTAAAGGTGGCCTTGTGGTCACATAAAAAACAACAACTCTTTTTCTTCAAACTTAACAAAATTTATATTCAAATAACAAAAAGAATACAAACAATTATTTCTCAAGACTGTGGGAGTGATGGACCCGTAATTAATAACTTCTGGTCTTCTGCAAAATATTGTGCAAAACAGTTTGTAAGTTGACTAAGTTTTCAAATGGTCTTAGCTGAAGTCAGTTACTCTCGGCTCTCTGTATTTGCATTAATCTTCTCAGCTAGCCCGATCAGCTCATGTGATTCTCAAGCTATCACAACTTCATCTGCTCTCAAGCCTGGTTTGGCTTCGTCTGCCCGTTCAGCCTCATTTGCTCCTCAAGCCAAAAACGTCTGAGTTAAATAATATTTCAATCGGAACAATTTTATTTCCAGCCAGCATGAAGATATTAGTAACTCTCTGCACATCCCACTTTGGCAGGGTAACCGCCCTCCTTTAGTTCTAACCAGCCAATCGAATTCACTTCTGCCAAATCGACAGGGGCTTCAGTTCTTCCAGCTACTTGAGTGTTTTTAAATACATTTGATTTTCTTTAATTCTGATTTTCAACAAGAGTTTATCTCTTTCCTTAAGTGGAAAAGGAAAACAATAAAAGGATTCTCTTCCAGACAATCATGGTCAACTGACCATGTTTATCTTGTTCCGCGCCCTTAGTCTGGTCACTTCAAAGGACCGCCCTGTCGGCTGGGGCGTTAGAATGCACCGACTGCACCTCTGCAGAGGGGTAAGACTCCCCCAATGGGGCCACCTGTTGGCCGTGGGTAGCGACCCGTGATGCTTAAGGATAGAACCCAGGTGGATGAGCAATTCATGACATGCAATACTCCACTTTGGCCCTATCTTGGGCTAGAGGGGCGGGCGGAGAGGCCCGCTCCGATCAATCGGCTGGTCACATCAAGCCCTAGCACCTATATGATTTCCCCAACCCTATTGCCCTTATGGCAAGCCCCAACCCCTTTTTATCATATGGGTGCTAGAAGGCGGTGGCTGCAGGCCTACATGTCCTGGGAATAACGTTAAACTCTATCTGATGGTGAGGTTCCAGTTTTGGAGGTTTGGGGAATGTGGAGTACCCCATTCATCACCATTGCTCCCTGGTCCACTCTGACCCAGAGTGGTAGTACCTGTTAGGGTCCCATTTATGGGTTAAATAGAAAAATGTATTTATAAAAAAATTGTATTATCCATTAAGAATTGAATTATTTCAAAACTTTATCGGCATTAAATGACCCACT
The DNA here is from genome assembly GCA_023376005.1 of Doryteuthis pealeii. Classification (NCBI taxonomy): domain Eukaryota; kingdom Metazoa; phylum Mollusca; class Cephalopoda; order Myopsida; family Loliginidae; genus Doryteuthis; species Doryteuthis pealeii. The sequence continues at coordinate 102,228,853 of CM042151.1, forward strand.
GAGGTTGATATGCCGTAAAACAAAACAAACCAAACCACTTCAAAGGACTGTCTCCATCGCCGCCGATTCTTGCTTCTGGGAGTTCCGACCCACTTGAGATTTTACTCCTGATATGGTCAGCCTTATCCTGGCTACCATCTGTTTTGATTCTCTGACCGAGGTCACCTGGCGAATTTACATTTCCGTTTTTTTCTTTCTTTCTTTTTTCTATTTTCAAAATCTGAATCAGGTCACAATTTCATAAACACAGATATCATCAGCTGATGGTTACATTCCAGATAAAATCTGTAATCTCATTGGCTAATTTGAATTCGGAGCTATTTCCGTTTTATACGTATTTTACTCATTTAAAACTTATTTGATTAATTATAAATGCAAGAAACTTATGCGCGAAAAAAAATTGAACTTTTGGTGTGATTTTATTTTACTAATTAAGGACAACTTATTTAGGCCTTTTTTTTTTTTTTTACATCTGACAGAACTGAACGAAAATTGGCTTGGGACTGTGGCTTAATTCACTCTTAATTTAAAATATTGATATTTCAACTAAGTATGAAGTATATACCCATTTAAAATGAATGTTAACTATATTCATACATTGTCTACCCCCTCCCTATAAAATAATTTTCTTTAGTTGAATTAATACAAACCTCGGATCAAGTCACTAATAGGCACCCCATCTGAGATCAGTTTTGAAAGGAACAGAATTTTGCTTTTCACTGTTTCTGATTATTAGTAAATGAAATCAACAATCTTTTTACATTAGAATTTCATACAAACCAAAGACACTTTTTTATACTAAAATAGTTTTTAATTTTAATTAAAAAAATAGTTATTTCATGTTGTTGTTGTTAGCATAATTGAAAAAATTAATTTTGCACTAAAGATATACTAATATTGTCATTTTTTTTAATACAATGCTGTTAACTAAAAATAAACTGATTGCAATAATATCAGACTGCATCTGTTTACTTTTTTTTCTATAATATTTGAAATATTTTGCTTTCAGAAATATCGGCTGTGTTGAGGAAGAAGATTTTTTAAATTAAAAAGACATATTCAAACACATATCAAAGGACAAACATATTGTTGCTCAGTGTGTGGATTTGCATATTGACAGCTGACAAGACAATTCTTTGTGTTGCAATTCAGTACATGAGTTTTTTCCCTGAATGAAATTTTCAAAAACAAGTGGGGAAAATAGGCTCTAGTGAAAGTGAACTTATCTCCACTATATAGATCAGTGTTTTCCTATAGTTCAGTATTTAAAACAGACATGGAAACACAGATTGAAGGGGAAGAATTTTCCGGCAAAATTTGCCAGTTAGCATTTGCAGATAGTTCCAGTTTGAAAATACATTTTTGACAAATTCTCATTTAAAAATTCATATGCGAACACACACTGGAAACCATTTTCTTGTGAAGTCTGTGGTGCAGCGTTTTCTGTGAGTTCCAGTTTGAGAAGACACCTGCGAACTTATACTGGAGAAAAACCATTTTCTTGTGAAGTTTGTGGATCAGCATTTTCAGAGAGATCCATCATGAAAAAACACATGCGAACACACACTGGAGGGAAAGCATTTACTTATGAAGTCTATGGAATGGCATTTTTAGAGAAAGCCACCATGAAAAAACACATGCGAACACACAGAGGAGAGAAACCATTTTCTTGCGAAGTCTGTGGTACAGCATTTTCTAATAGATTCAGTTTGGGAACACACATGCGAACTCATACTGGAGAGAAACCATTTTCTTGTGAAATCTGTGGATCAGCATTTTCACAGAGACCCACCATGAAAAGACACATGCTAACACACACAGGAGAGAAAGCATTTCCTTGTGAAGTATGTAAATCAGCATTTGCTACAAAATCATCTTTGAAAATCCACATGCGAACGCACACAGGAGAGAAACCATTTTCTTGTGAAATCTGTGGTACAGCATTTTCTCATGGATCCAGTATGGCAGGACACATGCGAACACATACTGGAGAGAAACCATTTTCTTGTGAAATCTGTGGATCAGCATTTTCAGAGAGAAGCTCCATGAAAAGACACATGCGAACACACACAGGAGAGAAACCATTTTCTTGTGAAGTGTGTGAATCAGCATTTTCTAATAGATTCAGTTTGAAAAGACACATGCAAACCCACACCAAAAAATTGTTTAAAGAAAATTTTAAAACAGAGAGAGAAACCATTTCCTTGTGTAGTGTGTGAATCAGCATTTTCACGGAGTTCCAGTTTGAAAACTCACATGTGAACACATACTGATGAGAAACCATTTTCTTGTGAAGTCTGTGGATCAGCATTTTCACAGACCTCACATTTGAAAAAACACATGAGAACATACCTTATCTCTCCTTCAGAATCCCATTAGTCCAAACATCTTCCACAGACATGAATATGAATTTAGAAATCCCCTCATGAAAATATGATATATTCAATGTCTCTAGATTACATTGACAAACTTACCTAACACTGATTCTAAAATCAGATGAATTATTGTAAATTTCAATCAGTAAATTTTTTATTGGCTGTTTAGAAAAAGGGTATTGTTATGTTTTCTGCTATATTTGCAAATTATAATAAATACTTAGACTTTGTTTAGTTGTATTTCCATCTTGAGTTCCTTTTTTTTATACACATATTTCTCTATACAGCATCGTTTTAATGATATGATTATGTAAAGTAATTTATTCTATCTTCCTTGTTCAAGTTTGTCTTTTATATCTAATTTCTTCACCAATCTCTCTCTCTTTCTTTCTCTCTAACTCTCTCTCTCTCTAAATATATACCCCCTCAGGGTGCCAGTATTTAAATTCTAATGTAATAAGATATATTAAATTAGAAAGGCTAATAAATCTAAATATGAAGGCAGATAAAAAGATTTGAAATAGAGTGGGGTATAATCAAAAATAGAACAACTAAAATTTACTCTTCCATCACTCCCCTCTTTCATTGCTAAATTTTTCCTAATTTAAATATCTAGTTAAATTCGGAAGTAAAGAATAAAATTCCATTTATTTCTTCTTGATGGATTTCTTTAAGATTTATTCCCAAGGTTTTTGCTCATATTCATGAAAATAAGAAAAATAATACCAAGCACATATTAAAATCAAATTAATCTTCCTGTTCACACTGTAAACATGAATGCAATTGCATGTTATTAGTATTAATATAGTAAAACAATTCTATTAATGATTGAGTTTTAGATAAAAATAAAATCATGGAGAATGTGGTGTAAATAACTGATGGATTTATGACTTGAGTAGTGGCATAAGTTCAGTTACAGAGATACAAATATACAGTCTCCATTATATTAAGTTTTATATATATAATATATATATATATATATATCCAAAATTCCATAGAAGAAATCTTCCTTACGACACAAGAGTTTTATTTAAAAAACCTGTCGCAGTTTGAGAACTCAATGTGTGCTCTTAATGTTAGAGTCACAGAGCAAATATATAAGTAAAGAAATAACAAAAGACTTAGAGATTTAGCATTATAGTCAATTTCAGGGAGCTTAGACAAAGTATCTAACTCTCCCAACTCATCAGATGCGAATGATGGATGATCGCATCTGATGAGTCAGGTGAGTTAGACACTTTGTCTAAGCTCCCTGAAATTGACTATAATGCTAAATCTCTAAGTCTTTTGTTATTTCTTTACTTATATATATATATATATATATAATTAATGTTGATATTATGATTTCACACTCATAACTTAAAGTTTCTTGGTAGTCCAATCATCAGATGAAAAGTGGTTGAGATGTCAAAAACCAGTCGTGAAATATATATATATATATATATATATATATATATATATAATCATTAAAAAATATAGACTATAACAGTTTTTCTCACTATAATATTTGTTGTTTCAAAATTAAAATTGTGCAGATTTAGACATTCTACTAAATGTGTTTTGTGTTATTATACCTCTGAGACAATGTTCAATTGGATCCCATCTTACATGTATAACATCCCTATGATCTTGATTACACAACTATTGTTTTTTGCAGTATATTACGAATTATACATATTAGAGATGTGGAGTTTAACTGAAACCCAATGGTTCTTTGGTTTCATCTTTATACTGTGATATCACACTGAAATACCTTACGAAACTAAAACTGTTTGGTGTAGTGCTATTACTACTGAACTACCATAATCCAGAAAATACAGTTTAAAAAGACTTTCAGATTTTGATAAAATTCATTAATCTATTGTAAAAGGAAAAGATTCAACAAATATATGTTAAAACATTGACTATTTTTTAGAATATAAATGTGAAATTCATTTGTTTACAACATAAATGGAAGTAAAAGGAAATACAGTTATGACACTTAGGGAATCTATTTCATATTTTAGCATAAAATGTTTTCAAATAAAAAAGGTGTGTGTGTGGTGGGGGTAATATGGCATGAAGATTCAGTTATCTAAATTAAATGTTTAAAAATACTTTTTGTAATAAAAGTAAAACAAAATAGTGAGAAAATAAAACGTATTTTCCAATTTCATTTTAATGTTAAATTTTACAAGATGGCATTTTTTATGGGTAATTCTTTTCTGGTAAGCCAGTACACCAATCCAAAAATAAAATTGTTGTAAACAATAAATATGAATGAAAATTTTTTTATAATCCACTTTGTTTTCATCCAGAAAATGTACCTAATATTAGATAGTAAGAATAATTAAGAGAGTTCTTAATTTCTCTTCGAAATGTATTATCCAAGGACAAACAAATATAAATAGTTTATGCAGAGTTTTCTTTTGTATTTTACCAAATTGTTAATAAATATGGTATTTATTTATAGTTGACAATTTATTCGAAAGTTTAATAATCAAACTTAAATCTAAGTCTATGACTAAATTACCTTTAAAAACTAAAAACTGACTTTAGGTAAATAATCCCTACTTTTTTTACTTACCCTTCATTTAATTCACAGTTTTTATTACCCAGGCTTAAAACCAAATATTAACACCTACACTCCAGTGGACAGAAGTTTGAGCATCCAAAATGACAGCATTTATGGAGCATTTATTTTACATGACAGGAGAGAACATTTTGCATTTAGGGAAAAAAATTCTGAAAAAAAAATATTTTGTAGTTTTCAAAAAAATTCTCTATATTCAATGATACTAACACACACACACACACATACACACACACACACACAACCATAAAAATATATTGGAAGAAGGTAATATTAGTATCACATGCACAAACTATATATATGTATGTATGTAAGTGCACATGCACACATTATATATATATATGTATATGCACATTACACTATATATATATATGTAGGTATATGTATATTCGCACTATATATGTTATATATATGTGTGTGTGTGTACATTTGATGACATAAGGGATTTGAAGTAAATGCAGTCAAGGCTTATAAATATAAATCAAATTCAATATGAAAAACTACCGATATCGCCTGTCATGAAACATTCAAATAATTGCACAAATAATAAGCCAGGTAAAGTAAGTATCAACATTTTTCATTCATATCTTCTTGGACAGTAATATTCATATAGTATTGTTTTAAGCTCTACTGCAATCCTGTTTGCTTAAATTCACCTTTTCCCAACACAATTGAAAATTTTTAAGCAGATTAGAGAAGAAATTCTGAGAGATTTAGATAATTCCACAATCGCTCAACCCCTCTCTCTCTAACTTTCCTCTACACTTTCTTTTTTCTTTCTTTCTTATTATATTTTCTGTGTTACATGTCGTTTTCTTTCCTTTCTTTCTTTATAATAAAAACAGAATATATTTATCGATTCTGTTTTGTTACAGAAAAAGGAAATAGAAAATCTTTTGACAAAGTTGCTAATTTATCTAACAAATTCATCTAAAAAAAATCTATAGAGAATAAATGTAAAATAACAAAAATTCCACATTAAAATGTTACAAGATAAATTTGATGATATTAACAGATTTTTATTGTTAAAATAGCAAAAAGAAAGCAATTGATTTCTGATCGATAAATGAAGCAACTAAAATTTAGAAAATGATAGCAAAAAATAAACTTTTTGATTTTAAAAAGTTTAAACATTTTAGACAGTCTGAACTTTTTTTGAGTAACTCTCAACAATAAAATGCAATTTGAGGAGTAATTTCTGTTTTGGCGAATGGCCATTTTGTTTGAATGGATATAAATGAAATACAATTTAATGATTAAAGGTATAGCAATTATGAAAATCTTCTATTTCTTATGTTGGTCAGTAACATTCATGTAATACTGGTTCAAGTTACACTGTAACCATGTTTGTTTACTTGTCAGAAGGGAACCAAATGTCAGTGGACAGAAATAACCACCAAATATCATCCTGATTTTAAGAATGTGCTCTGTATATAGGACTAAAGTCTACAACATTTGATACAATGATCTAACATGAGAAACCCTCTAAACGGTCACTCATAGATTAGTTGGTGGAGAAATAATGATTTGAGTTAATTTTAGTCACTGTATGCTACACTGTCTAGTTATAAATGTAACTTGGAGAGAACCAAAATGAAAAACTTCCAATATCACCTGACTACCATGGAATATCTAAGCCTATAACTGAAATGGGCTAGCAAAATGAATCAGTTAGAAACTAAAATTTCTGAGCAGACTAGACAAGAAATTGCCCAGGAACGGCAAGGGACAACATTGGCGGCATATCCTCATCAAAACCACATCCCTTAAAAATTCGACTTGTTGAAGAGAAGGGGGGGGGGTCAACAATGTCGTCGTCGTCGTAACAAAATCTGTCGCCGTCGCAAAACCACCAACTCAAACATCTCCAGCAGCTGAAAATCGCAACTACTGCTGTCGTCACCCCACTTCTACTTCTACTAATTTTCTTTCAACATCCGGGTGTCTGCACCTCACGCACGAGATTCTCGAGCCAAACCCGACCGCTGGAATCATCATAGCCATCATCCGGGCACCTGGCGCTTACATCCGGGATTGTCGCTTCTAGACTTCGGTGACAATGTTTGCATTCTGAAGGAAGCGGGTTCGATTCTACAGTCCAACATGTCAGGCAAAGCCTAGCCCGCTTCCTTCGAGAATACGGCAGGCCCTGACGCTCGCCACTCACCTCGTGTTCTCTGTCACACTTCAATAAGAGTCATAGAGTCAAAGTGAAGAAAAAGAGAAAATACAACAAAAACTGCAATGGTGCAACAGAACCAACAACTTCTCAGACCTTCTTTCTCTATAACCATTTTAGCAATGGTGGACAGACCAGGTTGGTAAGAGAAAACACTTGGGGTAGATCCTCATTAAAACCACATCCCTCTTCAAAAACAGTCATATATTCAAAGTGAAGAAAAAGAAAATACAACAAAACTGCAATGGTGCAACAGAACCAACAACTTCTCAGACCTTCTTCTCTATAACCATTTTAGCAATGGTGGACAGACCAGGTTGGTAAGAGAAAACACTTGGGGTAGATCCTCATTAAAACCACATCCCTCTTCAAGAACAGTCATATATTCAAAGTGAAGAAAAAGAGAAAATACAACAAAACTGCAATGGTGCAACAGAACCAACAACTTCTCTGACCTTCTTCCTCTATAACCATTTTAGCAATGGTGGACAGACCAGGTTGGTAAGAGAAAACACTTGGGGTAGATCCTCATTAAAACCACATCCCTCTTCAAGAACAGTCATATATTCAAAGTGAAGAAAAGAGAAAATACAACAAAAACTGCAATGGTGCAACAGAACCAACAACTTCTCAGACCTTCTTTCTCTATAACCATTTTAGCAATGGTGGACAGACCAGGTTGTAAGAGAAAACACTTGGGGGTAGATCCTCATTAAAACCACATCCCTCTTCAATAAGAGTCATATATTCAAAGTGAAGAAAAAGAGAAAATACAACAAAAACTGCAATGGTGCAACAGAACCAACAACTTCTCTGACCTTCTTCCTCTATAACCATTTTAGCAATGGTGGACAGACCAGGTTGGTAAGAGAAAACACTTGGGGGTAGATCCTCATTAAAACCACATCCCTCTTCAAGAACAGTCATATATTCAAAGTGAAGAAAAAGAGAAAATACAACAAAAACTGCAATGGTGCAACAGAACCAACAACTTCTCAGACCTTCTTTCTCTATAACCATTTTAGCAATGGTGGACAGACCAGGTTGGTAAGAGAAAACACTTGGGGTAGATCCTCATTAAAACCACATCCCTCTTCAAGAACAGTCATATATTCAAAGTGAAGAAAAAGAGAAAATACAACAAAAACTGCAATGGTGCAACAGAACCAACAACTTCTCAGACCTTCTTTCTCTATAACCATTTTAGCAATGGTGGACAGACCAGGTTGGTAAGAGAAAACACTTGGGGGTAGATCCTCATTAAAACCACATCCCTCTTCAAGAACAGTCATATATTCAAAGTGAAGAAAAAAGAAAATACAACAAAAACTGCAATGGTGCAACAGAACCAACAACTTCTCAGACCTTCTTTCTCTATAACCATTTTAGCAATGGTGGACAGACCAGGTTGGTAAGAGAAAACACTTGGGGGTAGATCCTCATTAAAACCACATCCCTCTTCAAGAACAGTCATATATTCAAAGTGAAGAAAAAGAGAAAAATACAACAAAAACTGCAATGGTGCAACAGAACCAACAACTTCTCAGACCTTCTTTCTCTATAACCATTTTAGCAATGGTGGACAGACCAGGTTGGTAAGAGAAAACACTTGGGGTAGATCCTCATTAAAACCACATCCCTCTTCAAAAACAGTCATATATTCAAAGTGAAGAAAAAGAGAAAATACAACAAAAACTGCAATGGTGCAACAGAACCAACAACTTCTCAGACCTTCTTTCTCTATAACCATTTTAGCAATGGTGGACAGACCAGGTTGGTAAGAGAAAACACTTGGGGGTAGATCCTCATTAAAACCACATCCCTCTTCAAGAACAGTCATATATTCAAAGTGAAGAAAAAGAGAAAATACAACAAAAACTGCAATGGTGCAACAGAACCAACAACTTCTCAGACCTTCTTCTCTATAACCATTTTAGCAATGGTGGACAGACCAGGTTGGTAAGAGAAAACACTTGGGGGTAGATCCTCATTAAAACCACATCCCTCTTCAAGAACAGTCATATATTCAAAGTGAAGAAAAAGAGAAAATACAACAAAAACTGCAATGGTGCAACAGAACCAACAACTTCTCAGACCTTCTTTCTCTATAACCATTTTAGCAATGGTGGACAGACCAGGTTGGTAAGAGAAAACACTTGGGGGTAGATCCTCATTAAAACCACATCCCTCTTCAAGAACAGTCATATATTCAAAGTGAAGAAAAAGAGAAAATACAACAAAAACTGCAATGGTGCAACAGAACCAACAACTTCTCTGACCTTCTTCCTCTATAACCATTTTAGCAATGGTGGACAGACCAGGTTGGTAAGAGAAAACACTTGGGGGTAGATCCTCATTAAAACCACATCCCTCTTCAAGAACAGTCATATATTCAAAGTGAAGAAAAAGAGAAAATACAACAAAAACTGCAATGGTGCAACAGAACCAACAACTTCTCAGACCTTCTTTCTCTATAACCATTTTAGCAATGGTGGACAGACCAGGTTGGTAAGAGAAAACACTTGGGGGTAGATCCTCATTAAAACCACATCCCTCTTCAAAAACAGTCATATATTCAAAGTGAAGAAAAAGAGAAAATACAACAAAAACTGCAATGGTGCAACAGAACCAACAACTTCTCAGACCTTCTTTCTCTATAACCATTTTAGCAATGGTGGACAGACCAGGTTGGTAAGAGAAAACACTTGGGGGTAGATCCTCATTAAAACCACATCCCTCTTCAAGAACAGTCATATATTCAAAGTGAAGAAAAAGAGAAAATACAACAAAAACTGCAATGGTGCAACAGAACCAACAACTTCTCAGACCTTCTTTCTCTATAACCATTTTAGCAATGGTGGACAGACCAGGTTGGTAAGAGAAAACACTTGGGGGTAGATCCTCATTAAAACCACATCCCTCTTCAAGAACAGTCATATATTCAAAGTGAAGAAAAAGAGAAAATACAACAAAAACTGCAATGGTGCAACAGAACCAACAACTTCTCAGACCTTCTTTCTATAACCATTTTAGCAATGGTGGACAGACCAGGTTGGTAAGAGAAAACACTTGGGGGTAGATCCTCATTAAAACCACATCCCTCTTCAAGAACAGTCATATATTCAAAGTGAAGAAAAAGAGAAAATACAACAAAAACTGCAATGGTGCAACAGAACCAACAACTTCTCTGACCTTCTTCCTCTATAACCATTTTAGCAATGGTGGACAGACCAGGTTGGTAAGAGAAAACACTTGGGGGTAGATCCTCATTAAAACCACATCCCTCTTCAAGACAGTCATATATTCAAAGTGAAGAAAAAGAGAAAATACAACAAAAACTGCAATGGTGCAACAGAACCAACAACTTCTCAGACCTTCTTTCTCTATAACCATTTTAGCAATGGTGGACAGACCAGGTTGGTAAGAGAAAACACTTGGGGGTAGATCCTCATTAAAACCACATCCCTCTTCAAGAACAGTCATATATTCAAAGTGAAGAAAAAGAGAAAATACAACAAAAACTGCAATGGTGCAACAGAACCAACAACTTCTCAGACCTTCTTCCTCTATAACCATTTTAGCAATGGTGGACAGACCAGGTTGGTAAGAGAAAACACTTGGGGGTAGATCCTCATTAAAACCACATCCCTCTTCAAGAACAGTCATATATTCAAAGTGAAGAAAAAGAGAAAATACAACAAAAACTGCAATGGTGCAACAGAACCAACAACTTCTCTGACCTTCTTTCCTATAACCATTTTAGCAATGGTGGACAGACCAGGTTGGTAAGAGAAAACACTTGGGGGTAGATCCTCATTAAAACCACATCCCTCTTCAAGAACAGTCATATATTCAAAGTGAAGAAAAAGAGAAAATACAACAAAAACTGCAATGGTGCAACAGAACCAACAACTTCTCTGACCTTCTTCTCTATAACCATTTTAGCAATGGTGGACAGACCAGGTTGGTAAGAGAAAACACTTGGGGTAGATCCTCATTAAAACCACATCCCTCTTCAAGAACAGTCATATATTCAAAGTGAAGAAAAAGAGAAAATACAACAAAAACTGCAATGGTGCAACAGAACCAACAACTTCTCAGACCTTCTTTCTCTATAACCATTTTAGCAATGGTGGACAGACCAGGTTGGTAAGAGAAAACACTTGGGGGTAGATCCTCATTAAAACCACATCCCTCTTCAAGAACAGTCATATATTCAAAGTGAAGAAAAAGAGAAAATACAACAAAAACTGCAATGGTGCAACAGAACCAACAACTTCTCAGACCTTCTTCTCTATAACCATTTTAGCAATGGTGGACAGACCAGGTTGGTAAGAGAAAACACTTGGGGTAGATCCTCATTAAAACCACATCCCTCTTCAAGAACAGTCATATATTCAAAGTGAAGAAAAAGAGAAAATACAACAAAAACTGCAATGGTGCAACAGAACCAACAACTTCTCTGACCTTCTTCCTCTATAACCATTTTAGCAATGGTGGACAGACCAGGTTGGTAAGAGAAAACACTTGGGGGTAGATCCTCATTAAAACCACATCCCTCTTCAAGAACAGTCATATATTCAAAGTGAAGAAAAAGAGAAAATACAACAAAAACTGCAATGGTGCAACAGAACCAACAACTTCTCTGACCTTCTTCCTCTATAACCATTTTAGCAATGGTGGACAGACCAGGTTGGTAAGAGAAAAACACTTGGGGGTAGATCCTCATTAAAACCACATCCCTCTTCAAAAACAGTCATATATTCAAAGTGAAGAAAAAGAGAAATACAACAAAAACTGCAATGGTGCAACAGAACCAACAACTTCTCAGACCTTCTTTCTCTATAACCATTTTAGCAATGGTGGACAGACCAGGTTGGTAAGAGAAAAACACTTGGGGGTAGATCCTCATTAAAACCACATCCCTCTTCAAGAACAGTCATATATTCAAAGTGAAGAAAAGAGAAAATACAACAAAAACTGCAATGGTGCAACAGAACCAACAACTTCTCAGACCTTCTTTCTCTATAACCATTTTAGCAATGGTGGACAGACCAGGTTGGTAAGAGAAAACACTTGGGGTAGATCCTCATTAAAACCACATCCCTCTTCAAGAACAGTCATATATTCAAAGTGAAGAAAAAGAGAAAATACAACAAAAACTGCAATGGTGCAACAGAACCAACAACTTCTCAGACCTTCTTTCTCTATAACCATTTTAGCAATGGTGGACAGACCAGGTTGGTAAGAGAAAACACTTGGGGGTAGATCCTCATTAAAACCACATCCCTCTTCAAAACAGTCATATATTCAAAGTGAAGAAAAGAGAAAATACAACAAAAACTGCAATGGTGCAACAGAACCAACAACTTCTCTGACCTTCTTCCTCTATAACCATTTTAGCAATGGTGGACAGACCAGGTTGGTAAGAGAAAACACTTGGGGGTAGATCCTCATTAAAACCACATCCCTCTTCAAAAACAGTCATATATTCAAAGTGAAGAAAAAGAGAAAATACAACAAAAACTGCAATGGTGCAACAGAACCAACAACTTCTCTGACCTTCTTCTCTATAACCATTTTAGCAATGGTGGACAGACCAGGTTGGTAAGAGAAAAACACTTGGGGGTAGATCCTCATTAAAACCACATCCCTCTTCAAAAACAGTCATATATTCAAAGTGAAGAAAAAGAGAAAATACAACAAAAACTGCAATGGTGCAACAGAACCAACAACTTCTCAGACCTTCTTTCTCTATAACCATTTTAGCAATGGTGGACAGACCAGGTTGGTAAGAGAAAACACTTGGGTAGATCCCTCCATTAAAACCACATCCTCTTCAAAACAAGTCATATATTAAAGTGACGAAAAAGAGAAAATAAACAAAAACTGCAATGGTGGCACAGAAACCAACAACTTCTCTGACCTTGTTCTCTAGTAACCATTTTAGCATGGTGGCAGACCAGGTTGGTAAGAGAAAACACTTGGGGGTAATCCCTCATTAAAAACCACTCCTCTTCAAAACAGTCATTATATTCAAAGTGAAGAAAAAGAGAAAATACAACAAAACTGCAATGGTGCAAACAGAACCAACAACTTCTCTAGACCTGTCTTCTCTCTAATAACCATTTAGCAATGGTGACAGACCAGAGTTGGTAAGAAAACACCTTGGGGGTAGAATCTCATTAAAACCACTCCCTCTTCATAAAAACATTCATGTTCAAAGTGAAGAAAAAAGAAAATACAACAAAAACTGCAATGGTGCAACAGAACGCAACAACTTCTCAGACGCTTGCTTTCTCTATAACCATTTTAGCAATGGTGGGACACAGGTTGGTAAGAGAAAACACTGGGTAGATCTCCATTTAAAACCACTCCCTCTTCAAAGAACAGTCAATATTCAAAGTGAAAGAAAAGATGAACAATACAACAAAAATGCGAATTGCAACAGAACAACAACTTCTCTGACTTCCTCTACTAACCATTTTAGGCAATGGTGGAAGACCTAGGTTGGTAAGAGGAAAACCTGGGGAGATCTCATTAAAACCACTCCCTCTTCAAGAACAGCCATCATATTCAAAGGTGAAGAAAGAGAAAATACAACAAAAACTGCAATGGTGCAACAGAACCATACACTCTCTCACTTCTTCTCTCTATAACCTTTTAGCAATGGGTGGACAGACAGTGGTAGAAGGAAAACACTGGGGGTAGATCCTCATTAAATACCATCCTCTCCAAAAAATCATATATTCAAGGAAGTAAAAGAGACAAATACAACAAAAACTGCATGTGCAACAGAACCACAACTCTTCATACCATTCTTTCTCTACGTAACGCATTTTAGCATGGTGGACAGACCAGGTTGGTAAGAGAAAACACTTGGGGTAGATCATCATTAAAACACACATCTCCTCTTTCAAAAACAGTCATATATTCACAGAAGAAAAAGAGAAAATACCAACAAAAACTGCAATGCGCAACAGAACCAACAACTTCCTGACCTTCTTCCTCATAACCAATTTTAAGCAAATGGTGAGACAGACCGGTTGGTAAGAGAAACACCTTGGGGTAGATCCTCATTAAATACCACATCCCTCTTCAAAACAGTCATATATTCAAAGTGAAGGAAAAAGGAAAAACAACAAAACTGCAATGGTGCAAACAGACACCAACACTTCTCTGACGCTCTTCCTCTATAACATTTTAAATGTGGATCAGACCAGGTGGTAAGAGAAAACACTGGGGGTAGATCCTCATTAAAACCACATCCCTTCAAACAGTCATATATTCAAGTGAAGAAAAGAAGAAAATACAACAAAACTGCAATGGTGCAACACAGAACCAACATCTCTGCACTTCTCTCTATAACATTTTAAGGCATGTGGACAGACCCAGGTTGTAAGAGAAACAACTTAGGGGGTAGATCTCATTAAAACCACATCCATCTTCAAAACAGTCAATATATTCAAATTGAAGAAAAAGGAAAATACAACAAAAACTGCAAGGTGCAAACAAGAACACAACAACTTCTCAGACCTTCTTCTCACTATAACCATTTTAAGCAATGGTGGAACAGACCACGTGTAAGGAGAAAAAACGTTGGGGTATATCCTCATTAAACACACATCCGTCTTCAAAAGACAGATCAATATTCAAGGAATAAGAGAAAAAGAGAAAATGACAACAACACAAACTGCAATGCTGTCAACAGAACCAACAACTTCTCGACTTCTTCTTATACCATTTAGCACGAATGTGGAACAGAACCAGGTATTGGTAGAGAAACAACACTTAGGGGTAGATCCTCATTAAAAAACCTACATCTCTTCAAAACATCCATATATTCAAATGAAGAAAAAGAGAAACTACAACAAAAACTGACATGGTGCAAACAGAATCAACAACTTCTCAGACCTTCTTTCTCTATAACCAATTTTAGCCAGTTTGGTGGAAGACCAGGTTGTATAGAGAGAAAACACTTTGGGGTAGCTCTCCATTCAAAATACCAATCATCCTCTTCAAAACAGTCATATACTTCAAAAGTGAAGAAAAAGAGAAAATAAAACAAAAACTGCAATGTGCAACAGAAAAAACCAACACTTCCTAGACCTTCTCATCTCTATAACCATTTTAGTCTAATGGGGACCAGACTCAGGTTGGTAAGAAAAACCTTGGGGGAGATCCATTAAAGACCACATCACTTTACAATAGAAACAGCATATATTCCAACGTGAAGAAAAAGAGAAAATACAAAAAAACTGCCAATGGTGCAACAGAACAACACTTCCTAGACGCTTCTTCTCATATAACATTTTTAGCAATGGCTGGACAGACTCAGAGGTTGGTAAGAGAGAACACTTGGGGGTAAGATCCTCAATTAAAACGACTACCTCTTCAAAACAGTCACTATTCTAAGTGAACAAAAGAGAAAATACAACAACAAAACTGCAATGGTGCAACAAAGCCAACAACTTCTCTAGACACTTCCTTTCTATAAACATTTTAAGCAATGGTGAGTACCAGACCAGGTTGGTAACGAGAAAAACAACTTGGGGGTAATCTCATTAGAAAAAAAAACCAACAACCCTCTTCAATAAAAGTCATATATTCAAAGTGAAGAAAAAGAGAAATACAACAAAAACTGCAAATGGTGCAACTAGAAAACATGCCATTCTGCTACCTTCTTCCTCTATAACCATTTTAGCAATGGTGGACAGAACCAGTGGAGTAAGAGAAACACTTGGGGGGTAGATCTCATTAAACAACCAACATCCCTCTCAAAACAGTCCCAATATATCAAAGTGAATGAAAAAGAGAAAATCATACAAAAACTGCAATGTGCAAACTCAGAACAACAACTTCTCAGACCATTCTTTCCTCCTAATAACCATTTTAGGCAATGGTGGAAGCATACCAGGTTGGTAAGAGAAAACAACTTGGGTAGATCCTCATTAAAACACATCTCCTCTTAAAAACAGTCATTAAATACAAGAGTGAAGAAAAAGAGAAAATACAACAAAAACTGCAATGTGCAACAGAAAACAACTCTCTACTTCTTCACTCTATAACCATATTTGCAGAAAGGTGACGACAGGTTGGTAAAGAAGAAAAACACTTGGGGTAGATCCTCATTAAAAACCACATCCCTCTTAAAGAACAGTCATATCTTCACAAAGTAGAAGAAAAAGAGAAAAATACAAACAAAAACTGCAATGGTGCAACAAGAACCAACAACTTCTAGACCTTCTCTCTCTATCATTTTAAGCAATGGTGATCAGACCAGGTATGGTAAGAGAACACTTGGGGTAGATCCTCATTAAAACCACAATCCCCTCATTCAAAAACAGTCATATATTCAAAGTGAAGAAAAAAGAGAAAAAACAAACAAAACTGCATGGTGCAAACAGAACCAACAACTTCTGAACCTTCATTCATCTAATAACCATTTTACTAATGGTGGACAGACCAGGTTGGTAAGAGAAAACAACTATGGGGTAATGAATCCTATAAAACCACATCTCTTAAAAGAACAGTCATATAATCAAAAGTGAAAAAAAGAGAAAATACAACAAAAACTGGCAATGGTGCACACGGAACCAACATACTTGAGCACTTCTTCTGCTGATAGACCATTTTAGCAGATGGTGGACAGACAGGTTTGGTAAGAGAAACACTTGGGGGTAGATCCTCATATTAAAAACTCATGCTCTTCAATATAACGAAGTCATATTATTCAAAAGTGAAGAAAAGAGAAAATAAGACAAAAAACTGCAATGGTGCAACAGAATCTCAAACTTCTCAGAACTTCTTTCCTCATTATAAACCATTTTAGCAGGTGGACAGACCAGGTTGGTAAGAGAAAACACTTGGGGTAGATCCATCATTAAAACCAACTCCCTCTCAAAAATACAAGCTTCATAGTAGTTCAAAGTGAAAGAAAAAGAGAAAATACAACAAAAACTGCAATATTAGGTGGCAACGAACCACAACTTCTCACGACCTTCTTTCTCTTATAACCACTATTTAGCAAGGTGGAAAGAACCAGGTTGGTAAGTAAGAAATCACTACTGGGGAGTAGATCCTCATTAAACCACAAATCATCCTCTCAAGACAGTCCATTATATTCAAAGTGAAAAAAGAGAAAAAATACACAAAAACTGCAATGCTTGCAACAGAAACAACTTTCTCAGCCTTCTATTCTCTATAACCATTTTAGCAAATGGTGGACAGACCAGGTTGGTAAGAGAAACACTTTGGGGGTAGAGTCCTCATTAAAAACCACATCCTCTTCAACAACAGTCATTATATGTCAAAGTGAAGAAAAGAGAACATAACATAAAACTGCAATGTGGCAACAGAACCAAAACTTTCTAGAAACCTTCTTCTCTATAACCATTTAAGCAATCCGGTGGACGACAGTGTTGGATAAGGTATAATATGACGGGTGTACCTACATTTACAAAAACTGGCTACATCTTTCAAGACATCTTATTTCAAAGTGAATTTAGTTTATAAGCCGACAATGAAACAGAAAATCAATTAGGCATTTCACAGTATCCACAAATTCTTCACGACCCTTCTTGCCTAGTAGACCATACTCAGCCATGAGTTAGACAGCAGAGGAGAAAACATGTGGGGGTAGATCTCTACATTAAACACACATCCCTCTTCATAAGAAGTCCATATATTCAAAGTGACGAAAAGAGAAAAAATACCACAAAAACTGCAATGGTCAACAAAACCAACAACTTTCAGACTTCTTCCCCTGTAGCCACATTAGCAGGTCCTACCTATTTTTTGCGGTAGGTTTCATCAGTCACTTGTGTACCTGACGAATCAAGAATACCTTCATTCCTGATTCCAAAGCCAATCATATTGAAAGAAACGTTTAATTTTGTAATGTATGAGTTATTTTTTCCCTTGTCTGAAACTTTATAATGAACAAATTAAAATTTGTCCTCAATTAATTACAAATTGTTTATTTAATTTTTATCACAATTTTTTTTAGTAGAATGATAGACAAATTGTAATAATAATACTCCTTTAAACATTAATACAGGAGTAAATTCACTGTTATATATTTTAGAAAATTAAAAAAAAAAAAAAATACTTTTCACCATATGCTCAAATCTAACAAAAGAAATCTCCTAATAAATATGGCATAAAATCCGTATTTACAAAATAAATGTAACTTCGCGAATTTAAAAAAATTACGCAAAAAATCAGGGAATTATCCCGATTTTAATGAAATTTTTCAGTGTTGATTTATCATGAATGAATTTTATAATACATTAGTTTAATTTATTTTAAAACTTTCTGATTTGATAGGCACTTTCTCTTTGATAAATTAATATATAAAAATTCATTTTAAATTTGGAATAGCATAATCTTAAGTTTAAAATGTCATATTTTTAAATTCTAAGAATGTATTTTATTTAATAACTACTTTAATTATTATTGAATTCTAATAATTTTTTTGTCAGAAAAAAAACTGTATAGAAAATTTAGCCGCCCTTCCCTATTAAACGGCAAATTCGATGTGGTATTTTTTTTTCTTTTTATAAGATTAAATATGCAATTAATAATAATTGAAATTAAATAATTATTGAAAAAGAGAGAAAAAAAGATCTCCAAAATTATTTTTTATTTTTATTTATTTTCATTTCTATTTTCTTTTTTTTTTACTTATTTTCTACCAGGATAACACTCCTTAATTTTTTTCTTCTTCTATTTACACAATTCGGTCTTTTGTCTTTATCATTAGTTTTGAATGGTATATAACGGCCCACTGATATTTTGCCGCCCTCAAAATCATGGGGTTGGAGCTAAGTTATGTAATTTTTTTTTTTTTTTAATCTCGCAAAAAGGAATAATGAAGCATAAAGAGTTGTTAGAAAGAAAAGAGTTAATTCAAGATCAATTATCAATTGGGGAAAAATTAGCTCACCGGTTATTCTGAAAATAAGTAAAACTGTCAGGTTTTTGTAAGACATGGTCAGTTTTTTATTGATATGTTTTAGTAGAATTCTGTATTCAATGGTTCTTTTACTAAAAAAACTCTTGCATGAATTTATAAAAATCTTCTGTTCTTTTATAGAAAAAAAAGAAAGGGTTTTTCAATAAAATAAAATAGTAGACTAAAAATATTCCCTATATATTTTAGGTAAAATGATTTCAGACATATTTTCATCAAAAGGTAAGTAATTATGGGAATTTTCGTGAAATCAGACCATTAATTGATTTTTCATAGAATTCTTCATCCTCTAGTCCGAGAACTTATTTTGGGGGGGGGGGTAATACTTTTTTGGTACGATCAACTGCAACTCGCTTCGAGTCCAACCTATTAGCCACGCCCCACAGATTTTTATGAAACAAAAATTACAGCCAGGGGAAACATGAAATGATTTTTTGATTTCTAAAAAAACAAAAGGATGTATAAGATTCGTCGCATATTCATAGCTAAAGAAAAAATGTTTGTATATACCTGAATTTACATGATTCAAGTTGTTTTTATTTAAAACTTTCATAATAATAATATGTATTTTTTCTGTCCCTAAATTTACGGCCTGAAAATTACCCTTTCGCATGTAATATGGATAGGTTTGTTATTTTTTAAGATAACGATGTAATTTTTCCCCAGTCGGATAATTTGATCTTTGAATTAACTGTTTTTTCTTTGTAACAACCCTGTACGATCTTTAAATTGTTTTTTTTACGAGGTTTTTGATAAACAAAGTTTCGAAATATCTATTTCCGTTTTATTCAAGATGGCCTAACTGATCAGATTGTGGTCCTAGTAACTTGTTTTTAGCTACGTTAAATTTTCAGTTGATTTAACAGTGCAAAAATGAAAACATTGTTTTCATCATAATTTTCATTATTACCGTAAGCAAATTTTTTTTAATCATCGGAGTTTGTTTAATGTTTCTTCTTTCGATGGATAAAATTTCAAGAAAATATTAATTTTTCTGCAAGTTCAATTGTGTTAATAATGGGGGGAGGGTAAATTTCACAGGGTAAAATTGGTGGTTCCTAATATTTTAGACAATTACGCGATCTAAATTGTGAGACAAAAGAAAATCAAAAGTTATCTCCCTTGAAGTTTTGCCAACTTTTAAAAATATTTATGGCGTCGTCGTTAATATAATTACAATTTTGTCTTTTTTATTAAATCAAACCATCTATAAATATTAGTTTTATTTCAAATTTAAACATTTCTATCTTTTCTTTATGTTGCTTGCCCAAAGGAAAAGAAAGCCAGACGGAAGGTAGTATAACGTTATATTATTTTCTTCGTTAGTCCAATTTGCAAGAAAATGTTGATTGTATTTTTATTTTTGTTTTATTTATATTCTTAATAAAATTATGAATATGAAAATGATAATCCTTATTAAAATTTCGGTGGACTTAAGAATGCTGCCCCCCCCCAAATGTTTTTTTCCTTCAATGGATTATTATCGTTACACACCAGTCTTTCAGATTGTAAAAAAAAAAATTCTTAAATGTTCTTCATTTTTGAAGTTTTCACTGGTGTCATTTCCCCCATCATCCGAACCGTTCTACCTAAACAGTTGTTGTGTTTTACGATATTATGACAGAGACGGAATTTTGTACATAGAAGTTTATCGTATGAAAGAGTGATACACGATTAGACATTTTTTAGGAACATATCATTATCGTTATCCATGTAAAACAAATATTTTATACCAATTTTTCCACTTTTTGGTTTTTTGGCAACCTATATATTTTTGTAACCCATGTTTTGAAGAAAGAAAGCCATCTCTATTTTTTTTTTGACAAATTTTCAGCTTTGTAACATAGAATTGTATTTTTTGGCATTCATAAATAAAAATAATGTCAATTCTTCCTGTACAAAAATGTGCTCTGTCATTAATTCGTTAACATAGCTACTGGCAAAATGAGCCTAAAATGCGTTTGTGTGACAAAATGACTTTAGCCCCCTAACAGAATTAATTTACCAAAGATCAGGGAATATCGGATTTTAATGAAATTTTCAGTGTTTTATTTATCAATGAATGATTTTATAATGCATTATTTATTTTATTTCAAAAACTTACTCATTTTTTTCCAGGTCGCTTAATTTTGACCCCCCTTATTGTTGGGGGCGTAACTTTTTCAAGTTGGTCCTTATATTCGTACTAATTACAGTATAAATAAAGAGATAAAAGACCGAAGTTATGAAATAGAAACAAAAAAAATATGTTTTACGGTGGCTTTTCTATGCAGAAATAAGTACGGCGAAAATCGAAAAATAAAAATGTAAAAAATAATAGATAATTAATTTTTGGAGATTTTTTTTTTTAACTCATTTCCGATAATTATTTAATTGGCTTATTTATCTTATAAAAGGAAAAAAATTATACATGATTATTTTCTGGGCTTAAAAAGGGGGGTTATTTTTCCAAATCGAGTTTTTCCTTTAAAAAGTATACTTTGGATGCATGAAATTAAGGTTTGTATTAAATAGAATTTTTATTTCTAGAATTCTCAAAAATATAAACATTTTAAACTTAAACATCAGATTTTTTCACATTTTAAATGAATTTTTTGATATTTTTTTCATGCAAAATCTACAATTCAAAGTTTTTGAAATAAAAATAACTGATGCTTATAAAGTTATTATTGATAAATCCAATACTGAAAATTTCATTAAAATCATTGGCCTACTGATTTTTTGGTAATTTTCCATCCCAAAGGTTATTTTAAATTGTAAACAAGCGCCTAAAACCATTGAAAAAGAGGCTGAATGGGGCGGATCGCGGCGAAAATTGACCAAAACAATCTTTAAATGTATTTTAAAAATAAACTACATCATGTAATGA
>CM042151.1:102250831-102285831 GCA_023376005.1 Doryteuthis pealeii
GGGTTGAAGAGATGGTTTTAATGAGATCTACCCAAGTCTTTTCTCTACCAAACCTTTCGTCTGTCCACACTCTAATGTTATAGAGAAGAAGAGAGAAGTTGTTTTTGTTGCAGGCATTGCAGTGTTGTTGTATTTTCTCTTTTTCTCACTTTAATAATGATGTTTTTGAAGAAGGATTGTTTAATGAGGATCTACCCCAAGTGTTTCACTCTTACGCAACCTGTCTGTCCACCATGCTAAAATATTTATAGAGAAGAATGAGAAAGTTGTGGTTCTGTTGGCAGCTGCAAGCTTTGTGTTATGTCTCTTTTTTCTTCACTTGAATCATGACTTTTTGAAGAGGGATGTGGTGTTAATGAGGATCTACCCCAAGTGTTTTCTCTTACCACCTGGTCTGTCCACCATTGCAAAAATGGTATAAGAAAAAGGTCTGACAAGTTGTTGTTCTGTTCACCATTGCAGTTTTTTTGTATTGTCTCTTCTCATCTTAATATATGACTGCTTTTGCTACAAAGGGGTGCTGTGTTTTAATGAGATCTACCCCCAGTGTTTCTCTTACCAACCTGGTCGTCCAATTGTAAAATGGTTAATAGAGAGAAGGTCAGAGACAGTTGTTGTCTGTTCACCATGCATGTTCTTTCGTAATTTCTCTCTTTTCTCACTTCTTAACTATCCACTGACTGTTTTGAAGAGTGATGTGTTTCTAAGAGATCTGAGCTCCCACCCAGTCGTTCTCTTTAGCCATCCTTCAGGATCTTCGTCGCACCATGCTAAATCGTTAGAGCCGGAAGAAGTCTAGCAAGTATGGTTCTGTGCACCATTGCATTTGTTCTGGAAAGCTTCCTTTTCTAACTTACCTACCCTATGAAAATTCATCGACCTGTTCTTCGGGATGAGGCGAGGTGTTTAATGGGATCTCACCCATTATTTTCTCTCTACCACAGCTCGTCGTCCATCCATTGGATAATATGGTCTATATGACGCGAAAAAGCGTCTGTCAGAATTTGTATCTGTTGCACTCAGTTGCAGATTTGTTTATTTCTCTCTCTTCTCACTCTGAGTATCATGTACGTTATTTTCGACCAGAGGTACTGTGGTTTTAAATGGATCTTACCCCCAAGTTGTTCTCCTGCTTACCCAACCTGTACTTTCCACCATTGGCTCTAGCAAAATGTTATAGAGGAAGAAGTGCAGAAAGTTGTTTCTGTTGCACCATTGCATTTTTGTTGTATTTTACTCTTTTTCTCATCCTCTCGACACTAATGACCTTCGTTTTGAAGAGTGATGTGTTATTAATCGAGGCATCACCCCAATGTCTCTCTCCTTACCCACACCTGCTCCTGTCCACCATCTTGCAAATTGCGTATAGAGGGAAGAAGTCAGAAAGTGTGGTTCTGTTGCACATTCAGTTTTTTGTATTTCTCTTTTCTTCCTTTGACATAATGACTGTCTTGAAGAGGTGTGCGTTTAATGATCATCTACCCCCAATGTTTCTCTAACCAACCTGTCTGTCCACCATGCTAAAACTGCTATAGAAGAAGAAGGTCTGAAATTGTGCGTCTTTTTCTGATGGTTCCCATTGCAGTTTGTATTCTCTTTTTCTTCACTTTAATATATGGACTTTTTATGAAAGGATGTGGTAATGAGGATCTACCCCCAATGTTCTCTTACAAACTTTGATCCACCATTGCTAAATGTTATAGCACACACTCAGAGAATGTTTTGTTGTGCACCTATTGCAGTTTTGTTGATTTTCTTTCTTCCACTTTCTAAATAATGACTGTTCTTGAAAAGTAGTGGTTCTAATGAGATCTACCCCCAATGTCTTCTCTAACAACCGCTGTCCACCATTGCTAAAAATGTGATATGAAAACGCAATCTTAGAATGTTGTTTCGTTCACCATCAGTTTTTAAGTTATTTTTCTCCTTATTCTTTCACCTTGCACATAGACCTGTTTTGAAGCGATTGTGTACTCATGAGATCTTCTACCACCCATCAGGTTTCTCCTTCTCTACCAACCTCGCGCTTTCCACATGCTAAAATTATTAAGGAATAATCATATAATTGTTGTCTGTTTCACCATTCAGTTTGTTGTATTTCTCTTTTCTTCACTTAATAATGACCTTCTGAAGAGGATTGTTTAATGAATCTACCCCCAAGCGTGTTTTTCTCTACCAACCTGTCTGTTCACCCCATGCCTACAATCATGTTATAGAGCGAAAAGTCAAGAAGAATTTGTTGTTCTTTCCACCATTGCAGTTTTTGTTGTCATTCTCTTTTCTCACTTGAATATATGACGGGGTTTGAGAGATTTTTTTAATGAGATCTACCCCCAGTGTTTCTCTTACCAACCTGGGTTCACATTCGCCTTAAAATGGTTATAGAGAAGAAGGCAGAGAATTGTTGTTCTGTTGCACATTGCATTTGTTGATTTTCTCTGTTTCTTCACTTGAAATATACTTTCTTGAAGAGATTGTTAATATATCTACCCCCAAGTTTTTCTCTACCAACCTGTCTGTCCACCTTGAATGTGATAGAAAAGAAGTCTGAGAGAGTGTTGTTCTTTGCACCATGCAGTTTTTGTTTATTTTCTCTTTTTCTCACTTGATATTCTGTTTTGAAAGATGTGTTTTAACTAGATCTACCCCAATGTGTTTTCTCTTACCAACCTCGCCCACCATTGCTAAAATGTATAGATGGAAGAATGTAGAGAAGTTTTGTTCTTGCACCATGCAGTTTTTTGTATTTCCTTTTCTTCACTTGAATAGATGGGACGTCTTTGAAGAGGAGTTGTTTTATGAGATCTACCCCAAGTGTTTTCTCTAACCAACTTCGTCCACCAGCTAAAAATTTATAGAGAAAGAATCTGAAAGTTGTTGTTCTGTTGACCATGCAGTTTTTTGTTGATTTTCTCTTTTCTTCACTTTGAATATATGACTGTTTAAGAGGGATGTGTTTTAATGAGTCACCCCCAAGTGTTTTCTCTTACCCACCTGGTCTGTCCACCACTGCTAAAATGTATATGAGAAGAAGCGTCAGAGAAGTGTTTGTTCTGTGCACCATGCAAGATTTGTGTATTTTCTTCTTTTCTCACTTAAAAATGACTGTGCTTGAGAGGATGTTTTAATGAGGAATCTCCCAGTGTTTTCTCTAACCAACCTGCTGTCCACCATTGCCTAAAGGTTATTTAGAAAAGAAGTCTGAGAAGTTTGTTTGTTCTGTTCACATGCAGTTTTTGTATTCTCTTTTTCTTCATCTTTAATATATGACTGTTTTAAGATGGATTGTTTTAATGAGATCTACCCCCAAGTGTTTCCTACCAACCTGGTCTGTCCACCATTGCTAAAAATGTTAAGAGAAGAAGGTCAAGAGAAGTTGTTGTTCTTTGCACCATCAGTTTTGTTATTTTCTCTTTTTCTTCACTTTGAATATATGACTGTTTTGAAGAGGATTGGTTTTAATAGATCTACCCAAGTTTTCTCTACCAACCTGTCTTCACCAATGCCTAAATTTATAGAAAGGAGAAAAAAAAAAAAAAAAAAAAAAAAAAAGGAAAAAAAGGGGAAAAAAAAAAAAAAAAAAAAAAAAAAAAAAAAAAAAAAAAAAAAAAAAAAAGAAAAAAACAAAAATGCTCAGAAATTTGTTGTTCTGTTGCACATTGCATTTTTGTTGTATTTTCTCTTTTTCTTCACTTTGAAATTATGACTGTCTTTGAAGAGGAGTGTTTAAGAGTATTACCCCAAATTTTTCTCTTACCAACTGTCTCACCATTGCTAAAATCGTTATAGAGAAAAGAATGTCGAAAGTTGTGTTCTGTTGACCATTGCAGTTTTTTTGTATTTTCTCTTTTCTTCACTTTTAATATATGACGTTTTTGAAGAGGGATGTGGTTTAATGAGGATCTACCCCCAAGTTTTTCTCTTACCACCCTGGGCTGCCACCATTGCTAAAATGGTTATAGAGAGAAAGTCAGAGAAGTTGTTGTTCTGTTGCACCATTGCAGTTTTGTTGTATTTTCTCTTTTTCTCACTTTGAATATATGACTGTTTTAAAAGGATGTGGTTTAATAGATCTACCCCCAAGTGTTTTCTCTACCAACCTGTCTGCCACCATTGCTAAAAGCTTATAGTGAAGAAGTTCACGAGAATTGTGTTCTGTTCACCATTGCAGTTTTTGTTGATTTCTCTTTTTCTTCACTTTGATATATGACTTTTTGAGAGGATGTGTTTAATGGAGGCATCTACCCCCCAAGTGTTTTCTCTACCAACTGCGTCTGTCCCCATTGCTAAAATGGTATAAGGAAGAAGTCAGAGAAGTTGTTCGTTCTGTTGCACCATGGCAAGTTTTGTTTATTTCTCTTTTTGTTCTTCACTTGAATATATACTTTCTTGAAGAGGAGGTGTTTAATGAGATCACCCCCAAGTGTTTCTCTTACCAACCTGTCTGGTCCACCATTGCTAATAATGGATAGAGAAATAAGGCTGGAGAATGTGTTCTGCACCATTGCAGTTTTTGTTGTATTTCTCTTTTTCTTCCACTTTGAATATATTGACTGTCTTTAAGAGGATGTGGTTTTAATGAGATCACCCCCAAGTGTTCTCTTCCAACCTCTTTCTCATACCATCTTTACAATGGTGGACAGACC
Organism: Doryteuthis pealeii; assembly: GCA_023376005.1. Lineage (NCBI taxonomy): Eukaryota > Metazoa > Mollusca > Cephalopoda > Myopsida > Loliginidae > Doryteuthis > Doryteuthis pealeii. Next base: position 102,255,478 of record CM042151.1, read on the forward strand.
AGTTGGTAAGAGAAAACACTGGGGTAGATCCTCATAAAAACCACATCCCTCTTCAAGAACAGTCATATATTCAAAGTGAAGAAAAAGAGAAAATACAACAAAAACTGCAATGGTGCAACAGAACCAACAACTTCTCAGACCTTCTTCTCTATAACCATTTTAGCAATGGTGGACAGACCAGGTTGGTAAGAGAAAACACTTGGGGTAGATCCTCATTAAAACCACATCCCTCTTCAAAACAGTCATATATTCAAAGTGAAGAAAAAGAGAAAATACAACAAAAACTGCAATGGAACAGAACCAACAACTTCTCACCTTCTTCCTCTATAACCATTTTAGCAATGGTGGACAGACCAGGTTGGTAAGAGAAAACACTTGGGGTAGATCCTCATTAAAACCACATCCCTCTTCAAGAACAGTCATATATTCAAAGTGAAGAAAAAGAGAAAATACAACAAAAACTGCAATGGTGCAACAGAACCAACAACTTCTCTGACCTTCTTCTCTATAACCATTTTAGCAATGGTGGACAGACCAGGTTGGTAAGAGAAAACTTGGGGTAGATCCTCATTAAAACCACATCCCTCTTCAAAAACAGTCATATATTCAAAGTGAAGAAAAAGAGAAAATACAACAAAAACTGCAATGGTGCAACAGAACCAACAACTTCTCTGACCTTCTTCTCTATAACCATTTTAGCAATGGTGGACAGACCAGGTTGGTAAGAGAAAACACTTGGGGTAGATCCTCATTAAAACCACATCCCTCTTCAAAAACAGTCATATATTCAAAGTGAAGAAAAAGAGAAAATACAACAAAAACTGCAATGGTGCAACAGAACCAACAACTTCTCAGACCTTCTTTCTCTATAACCATTTTAGCAATGGTGGACAGACCAGGTTGGTAAGAGAAAACACTTGGGGGTAGATCCTCATTAAAACCACATCCCTCTTCAAGAACAGTCATATATTCAAAGTGAAGAAAAAGAGAAAATACAACAAAAACTGCAATGGTGCAACAGAACCAACAACTTCTCTGACCTTCTTCCTCTATAACCATTTTAGCAATGGTGGACAGACCAGGTTGGTAAGAGAAAACACTTGGGGGTAGATCCTCATTAAAACCACATCCCTCTTCAAGAACAGTCATATATTCAAAGTGAAGAAAAAGAGAAAATACAACAAAAACTGCAATGGTGCAACAGAACCAACAACTTCTCAGACCTTCTTTCTCTATAACCATTTTAGCAATGGTGGACAGACCAGGTTGGTAAGAGAAAACACTTGGGGGTAGATCCTCATTAAAACCACATCCCTCTTCAAAAACAGTCATATATTCAAAGTGAAGAAAAAGAGAAAATACAACAAAAACTGCAATGGTGCAACAGAACCAACAACTTCTCAGACCTTCTTCCTCTATAACCATTTTAGCAATGGTGGACAGACCAGGTTGGTAAGAGAAAACACTTGGGGTAGATCCTCATTAAAACCACATCCCTCTTCAAAACAGTCATATATTCAAAGTGAAGAAAAAGAGAAAATACAACAAAAACTGCAATGGTGCAACAGAACCAACAACTTCTCTGACCTTCTTCCTCTATAACCATTTTAGCAATGGTGGACAGACCAGGTTGGTAAGAGAAAACACTTGGGGGTAGATCCTCATTAAAACCACATCCCTCTTCAAAAACAGTCATATATTCAAAGTGAAGAAAAAGAGAAAATACAACAAAAACTGCAATGGTGCAACAGAACCAACAACTTCTCAGACCTTCTTCTCTATAACCATTTTAGCAATGGTGGACAGACCAGGTTGGTAAGAGAAAACACTTGGGGTAGATCCTCATTAAAACCACATCCCTCTTCAAGAACAGTCATATATTCAAAGTGAAGAAAAAGAGAAAATACAACAAAAACTGCAATGGCAACAGAACCAACAACTTCTCTGACCTTCTTCCTCTATAACCATTTTAGCAATGGTGGACAGACCAGGTTGGTAAGAGAAAACACTTGGGGTAGATCCTCATTAAAACCACATCCCTCTTCAAAACAGTCATATATTCAAAGTGAAGAAAAAGAGAAAATACAACAAAAACTGCAATGGTGCAACAGAACCAACAACTTCTCAGACCTTCTTCTCTATAACCATTTTAGCAATGGTGGACAGACCAGGTTGGTAAGAGAAAACACTTGGGGGTAGATCCTCATTAAAACCACATCCCTCTTCAAAACAGTCATATATTCAAAGTGAAGAAAAAGAGAAAATACAACAAAAACTGCAATGGTGCAACAGAACCAACAACTTCTCTGACCTTCTTCCTCTATAACCATTTTAGCAATGGTGGACAGACCAGGTTGGTAAGAGAAAACACTTGGGGTAGATCCTCATTAAAACCACATCCCTCTTCAAAAACAGTCATATATTCAAAGTGAAGAAAAAGAGAAAATACAACAAAAACTGCAATGGTGCAACAGAACCAACAACTTCTCTGACCTTCTTCCTCTATAACCATTTTAGCAATGGTGGACAGACCAGGTTGGTAAGAGAAAACACTTGGGGGTAGATCCTCATTAAAACCACATCCCTCTTCAAGAACAGTCATATATTCAAAGTGAAGAAAAAGAGAAAATACAACAAAAACTGCAATGGTGCAACAGAACCAACAACTTCTCTGACCTTCTTCCTCTATAACCATTTTAGCAATGGTGGACAGACCAGGTTGGTAAGAGAAAACACTTGGGGTAGATCCTCATTAAAACCACATCCCTCTTCAAAAACAGTCATATATTCAAAGTGAAGAAAAAGAGAAAATACAACAAAAACTGCAATGGTGCAACAGAACCAACAACTTCTCAGACCTTCTTTCTCTATAACCATTTTAGCAATGGTGGACAGACCAGGTTGGTAAGAGAAAACACTTGGGGTAGATCCTCATTAAAACCACATCCCTCTTCAAGAACAGTCATATATTCAAAGTGAAGAAAAAGAGAAAATACAACAAAAACTGCAATGGTGCAACAGAACCAACAACTTCTCTGACCTTCTTCCTCTATAACCATTTTAGCAATGGTGGACAGACCAGGTTGGTAAGAGAAAACACTTGGGGGTAGATCCTCATTAAAACCACATCCCTCTTCAAAAACAGTCATATATTCAAAGTGAAGAAAAAGAGAAAATACAACAAAAACTGCAATGGTGCAACAGAACCAACAACTTCTCAGACCTTCTTCTCTATAACCATTTTAGCAATGGTGGACAGACCAGGTTGGTAAGAGAAAACACTTGGGGGTAGATCCTCATTAAAACCACATCCCTCTTCAAGAACAGTCATATATTCAAAGTGAAGAAAAAGAGAAAATACAACAAAAACTGCAATGGTGCAACAGAACCAACAACTTCTCTGACCTTCTTCCTCTATAACCATTTTAGCAATGGTGGACAGACCAGGTTGGTAAGAGAAAACACTTGGGGGTAGATCCTCATTAAAACCACATCCCTCTTCAAAAACAGTCATATATTCAAAGTGAAGAAAAAGAGAAAATACAACAAAAACTGCAATGGTGCAACAGAACCAACAACTTCTCTGACCTTCTTCCTCTATAACCATTTTAGCAATGGTGGACAGACCAGGTTGGTAAGAGAAAACACTTGGGGGTAGATCCTCATTAAAACCACATCCCTCTTCAAAAACAGTCATATATTCAAAGTGAAGAAAAAGAGAAAATACAACAAAAACTGCAATGGTGCAACAGAACCAACAACTTCTCAGACCTTCTTCTCTATAACCATTTTAGCAATGGTGGACAGACCAGGTTGGTAAGAGAAAACACTTGGGGGTAGATCCTCATTAAAACCACATCCCTCTTCAAAAACAGTCATATATTCAAAGTGAAGAAAAAGAGAAAATACAACAAAAACTGCAATGGTGCAACAGAACCAACAACTTCTCTGACCTTCTTCCTCTATAACCATTTTAGCAATGGTGGACAGACCAGGTTGGTAAGAGAAAACACTTGGGGGTAGATCCTCATTAAAACCACATCCCTCTTCAAAAACAGTCATATATTCAAAGTGAAGAAAAAGAGAAAATACAACAAAAACTGCAATGGTGCAACAGAACCAACAACTTCTCTGACCTTCTTCCTCTATAACCATTTTAGCAATGGTGGACAGACCAGGTTGGTAAGAGAAAACACTTGGGGGTAGATCCTCATTAAAACCACATCCCTCTTCAAAAACAGTCATATATTCAAAGTGAAGAAAAAGAGAAAATACAACAAAAACTGCAATGGTGCAACAGAACCAACAACTTCTCAGACCTTCTTTCTCTATAACCATTTTAGCAATGGTGGACAGACCAGGTTGGTAAGAGAAAACACTTGGGGTAGATCCTCATTAAAACCACATCCCTCTTCAAAAACAGTCATATATTCAAAGTGAAGAAAAAGAGAAAATACAACAAAAACTGCAATGGTGCAACAGAACCAACAACTTCTCTGACCTTCTTCCTCTATAACCATTTTAGCAATGGTGGACAGACCAGGTTGGTAAGAGAAAACACTTGGGGTAGATCCTCATTAAAACCACATCCCTCTTCAAAAACAGTCATATATTCAAAGTGAAGAAAAAGAGAAAATACAACAAAAACTGCAATGGTGCAACAGAACCAACAACTTCTCTCACCTTCTTCCTCTATAACCATTTTAGCAATGGTGGACAGACCAGGTTGGTAAGAGAAAACACTTGGGGGTAGATCCTCATTAAAACCACATCCCTCTTCAAAAACAGTCATATATTCAAAGTGAAGAAAAAGAGAAAATACAACAAAAACTGCAATGGTGCAACAGAACCAACAACTTCTCTGACCTTCTTCCTCTATAACCATTTTAGCAATGGTGGACAGACCAGGTTGGTAAGAGAAAACACTTGGGGTAGATCCTCATTAAAACCACATCCCTCTTCAAAAACAGTCATATATTCAAAGTGAAGAAAAAGAGAAAATACAACAAAAACTGCAATGGTGCAACAGAACCAACAACTTCTCAGACCTTCTTCTCTATAACCATTTTAGCAATGGTGGACAGACCAGGTTGGTAAGAGAAAACACTTGGGGGTAGATCCTCATTAAAACCACATCCCTCTTCAAAAACAGTCATATATTCAAAGTGAAGAAAAAGAGAAAATACAACAAAAACTGCAATGGTGCAACAGAACCAACAACTTCTCAGACCTTCTTTCTCTCTATAACCATTTTAGCAATGGTGGACAGACCAGGTTGGTAAGAGAAAACACTTGGGGGTAGATCCTCATTAAAACCACATCCCTCTTCAAAAACAGTCATATATTCAAAGTGAAGAAAAAGAGAAAATACAACAAAAACTGCAATGGTGCAACAGAACCAACAACTTCTCACCTTCTTCCTCTATAACCATTTTAGCAATGGTGGACAGACCAGGTTGGTAAGAGAAAACACTTGGGGTAGATCCTCATTAAAACCACATCCCTCTTCAAAAACAGTCATATATTCAAAGTGAAGAAAAAGAGAAAATACAACAAAAACTGCAATGGTGCAACAGAACCAACAACTTCTCTGACCTTCTTCCTCTATAACCATTTTAGCAATGGTGGACAGACCAGGTTGGTAAGAGAAAACACTTGGGGTAGATCCTCATTAAAACCACATCCCTCTTCAAAAACAGTCATATATTCAAAGTGAAGAAAAAGAGAAAATACAACAAAAACTGCAATGCTGCAACAGAACCAACAACTTCTCTGACCTTCTTCCTCTATAACCATTTTAGCAATGGTGGACAGACCAGGTTGGTAAGAGAAAACACTTGGGGTAGATCCTCATTAAAACCACATCCCTCTTCAAAAACAGTCATATATTCAAAGTGAAGAAAAAGAGAAAATACAACAAAAACTGCAATGGTGCAACAGAACCAACAACTTCTCTGACCTTCTTCCTCTATAACCATTTTAGCAATGGTGGACAGACCAGGTTGGTAAGAGAAAACACTTGGGGTAGATCCTCATTAAAACCACATCCCTCTTCAAAAACAGTCATATATTCAAAGTGAAGAAAAAGAGAAAATACAACAAAAACTGCAATGGTGCAACAGAACCAACAACTTCTCAGACCTTCTTCTCTATAACCATTTTAGCAATGGTGGACAGACCAGGTTGGTAAGAGAAAACACTTGGGGTAGATCCTCATTAAAACCACATCCCTCTTCAAAAACAGTCATATATTCAAAGTGAAGAAAAAGAGAAAATACAACAAAAACTGCAATGGTGCAACAGAACCAACAACTTCTCAGACCTTCTTTCTCTATAACCATTTTAGCAATGGTGGACAGACCAGGTTGGTAAGAGAAAACACTTGGGGTAGATCCTCATTAAAACCACATCCCTCTTCAAAAACAGTCATATATTCAAAGTGAAGAAAAAGAGAAAATACAACAAAAACTGCAATGGTGCAACAGAACCAACAACTTCTCAGACCTTCTTTCTCTATAACCATTTTAGCAATGGTGGACAGACCAGGTTAAGAGAAAACACTTGGGGTAGATCCTCATTAAAACCACATCCCTCTTCAAGAACAGTCATATATTCAAAGTGAAGAAAAAGAGAAAATACAACAAAAACTGCAATGGTGCAACAGAACCAACAACTTCTCAGACCTTCTTTCTCTATAACCATTTTAGCAATGGTGGACAGACCAGGTTGGTAAGAGAAAACACTTGGGGGTAGATCCTCATTAAAACCACATCCCTCTTCAAGAACAGTCATATATTCAAAGTGAAGAAAAAGAGAAAATATAACAAAAACTGCAATGCTGCAACATAACCAACAACTTCTCTGACCTTCTTCCTCTATAACCATTTTAGCAGATCCTGCCTATATTGCATTGGTTTCATATTTACTGATACATTTTACAAAAATCTGGACTGGAATCTTTTAAAGAATCTTATTTCTAAATTCAATTTAGTTTTATACTTCCCGGACTGAGCATAATAATTACGCATTTCAAGTATTTTCTCACCTTCTGTAGAATAAAATACCAGCCCAGGTTAGCAAGAGACAACATTGGGGGTAGATCCTAATTAAAGCCACATCCCTCTTCAATAAGAGTCATATATTCAAAGTGAAGAAAAAGAGAAAATACCACAAAAACTGCAATGGTGCAACAAAACCAACAACTTCTCAGACCTTCTTCCCCTGTAGCCACATTAGCAGGTCCTACCTATTTTTTTGCGTAGGTTTCATCAGTCACTTGTGTACCTGAACCAATCAAAGAATACCTTCATTCCTGATTCCAAAAGCCATCATATTGAAAGAAACGTTTAATTTTGTAATGTATGAAGTTATTTCCCTTGTACTGAAACTTTTAATAATGAACAAATTAAAATTTGTCTCATTAATTACAAATTGTTTATTTAATTTTTATCACAAATTTTTTTTAGTAGAATGATAGACAAATTGTAATAATAATACTCCTTTAAACATTAATACAGGAGTAAATTCACTGTTATATTTTAGAAAATTAAAAAAAAAAAAAATACTTTCACCATATCTCAAATATAACAAAAGAAATCTCCTAATAAATATGGCATAAAATCCGTATTTACAAAATAAATGTAACCTTCCGGATTTAAAAAAATTACCAAAAATCAGGGAATTATCCGATTTTAATGAAATTTTCAGTGTTGATTTATCAATGAATGAATTTTATAATACATTAGTTAATTTATTTTAAAACTTTCTGATTTGATTAGGCATTTCTCCTTTGATAAATTAATATATAAAATTCATTTTAAATTTGAATAGCATAATCTTAAGTTTAAAATGTCATATTTTTAAATTCTAAGAATGTATTTATTTAATAACTACTTTAATATATTATTGAATTCTAATAATTTTTTGTCAAAAACTGTATAGAAAATTTAGCCCCCCTTCCCTATTAAACGGAGCAAATATCGATGTGTATTTTTTTTTCTTTTATAAGATTAAATATGCCAATTAAATAATAATTGAATTAAATAATTATTGAAAAGAGAGAAAAAAAGATCTCCAAAAATTATTTTTTTATTTTATTATTTTCATTCTATTTTCTTTTTTTTTTACTTATTTTCTACCAGGATAACACCCTTAATTTTTTCTTCTTCTATTTACACCTTCGGTCTTTTGTCTTTATCATTAGTTTTGAATGTATATAACCCCACTGATATTTTGCGCCCTCAAAATAATGGGGGTGGAGCTAAAGTTATGTAAATATTTTTTTATTTTTTTTTTAATCTCGCAAAAAAGAAATAATGAACATAAAGAGTTGTTAGAAAGAAAAAGAGTTAATTCAAAGATCAAATTATCCAATTGGGGAAAAATTACTCACCGTTATCTTGAAAAATAAGTAAAACTGTCAGGTTTTTGTAAGACATGGTCAGTTTCTTTATTGATATGTTTTTAGTAGAATTCTGTATTCAATGGTTCTTTTACTAAAAAAACTCTTGCATTGAAATTTATAAAAATCTTCTGTTCTTTATAGAAAAAAAAAGAAGGGTTTTCATAAAATAAAATAGTAGACCTAAAAAATATTCCCCTAATATATTTTAGGTAAAAATGATTTCAGACATATTTTCATCAAAAGGTAAGTAATTATGGAAATTTTCGTGAAAATCAGACCATTAATTGATTTTTCATAGAATTCTTTCAAAATCCTCTAGTCGTAACTTATTTTTTTTGGGGGGGGGTAATACTTTTTTGGTACGATCAACTGCAACTCGCTCGAGTCCAACCTATTAGCCACGCCCACAGATTTTTATGAAAACAAAAAATTACAGCCAGGGGAAACATGAAATGATTTTTGATTTCTAAAAAAAAAAAAAAAAGGATGTAAAGATTCGCGCATATTCAAATAACTAAAGAAAAAAATGTTTGTATAACCCTGAATTTACATGATTCAAAGTTGTTTTATTTAAAACTTTCATAATAATAATATGTATTTTTTCTGTCTAAATTACGGCCTGAAAATTACCCTTTCGCATGTAATATGGATAGGTTTGTTTATTTTTTAAGATAACGATGTAATTTTTCCCAGTCGGATAATTTGATCTTTGAATTAACTGTTTTTCTTTGTAACAACCCTGTACGATCTTTAATTGTTTTTTTTACGAGGTTTTTGATAAACAAAGTTCGGAAATATCTATTTCCGTTTTATTCAAGATGGCCTAAACTGATCAATTGGTGGTCCCTAGTAACTTGTTTTTAGCTACGTTAAATTTCAGTTGATTTAACAGTGCAAAAATGAAAACATTGTTTTTCAATCATAATTTTCATTATTACCGTAAGCTAAAATTTTTTTTAATCATCAGGAGTTTGTTTAATGTTTCTTCTTTCGGATGGAATAAAAAAATTTCAAGAAAATATTAATTTTTCTGCAAGTTTCATTGTGTTAAATATGGGGGGAGGGTAAATTTCACAGGGTAAAATTGGTGGTTCCTAATATTTTAAGACAATTACGCGATCTTAAATTTGTGAGACAAAAGAAATCAAAATTATCTCCCTTGAGTTTTGCCACTTTTAAAAATATTTATGCGTCGTTCGTTAATATATTACAATTTTGTCTTTTTTTAGTTTAATCAAACCATCTAAATAAATATTAGTTTTATTTCAAATTTAACACTTTCTCTCTTTTCTTTAATGTTGCATTGCCCAAAGGAAAAGAAAGCAGACGGAAGTAAGTATAACGTTATATTATTTTCTTTCGTTAGTCATTTGCAAGAAAATGTTGATTGTATTTTTTATTTTTGTTTTATTTAATAATTCTTAATAAAATTATGAATATGAAAATGATAATCCTTATAAAATATTTCGGTGGACTTCAAGATCTGCCCCCCCCCCCTAAATGTTTTTCCTTCAATGGATTATTATCGATTACACACCAGTCTTTCAGATTGTAAAAAAAAAAAATTCTTAAATGTTCTTCATTTTTTGAGTTTTCACTGGTGCTCATTTCCCCCATATCCGAACCGTTCTACCTAAACAGTTGTTGTGTTAACGATATTAATGACAGAGACGGATTTTTGTACATAGAAGTTTATCGTATGAAGAGTGATACACGATTATGACATTTTTTAGGAACATATCAATTATCGTTATCCCATGTAAACAAATATTTTTATACAATTTTTCCACTTTTGTTTTTGGCAAATATATATTTTTGTAACCATGTTTTGAAAGAAAAGAAAGCATCTCTATTTTTTGACAAATTTTTCACTTTTGTAAATAGAATATGTATTTTTTGCATTCATAAATAAAATAATGTCAATTCTTCTGTAACAAAAATGTGTCTCTGTCATTAATATCGTTAACATAGCTACTGGCAAAATGAGCCTAAAATGCGTTTGTGACAAAATGACTTTAGCCCCCCTACAGAATATAATTTACCAAAGATCAGGGAATTATCGGATTTTAATGAAATTTTCAGTGTTTATTTATCAATGAATGATCTTTATAATGCATTATTTATTTTATTTCAAAACTTACTCATTTTTTTCAGGTCGCTTAATTTTGACCCCCCTTATGTTGGGGGCGTAACATTTTTTTTCAAGTTGGTCTTATATTGTACTAATTACAGTATAAATAAAGAGATAAAAGACCGAAGTTATGAATAGAAACAAAAAAATATGTTTTACGGTGGCTTTTCTATGAGAAAATAAGTACCGAAAATCGAAAAATAAAATGTAAAAAAATAATAGATAATTAATTTTTTGGAGATTTTTTTTTTACTCATTTCGATAATTATTTAATTGGCTATTATCTTATAAAAGAAAAAATTATACATCGATATTTTTCTGCTTAAAAAGGGGGGTATATTTTCAATCGAGTTTTTCTTCAAAAAGTATACTTTGATGCAATGAAATAAGGTTTGTATTAAATAGATATTTATTTCTAGAATCTAAAAATATAACATTTTAAACTTAACATCAGATTTTTTCACATTTTAAATGAATTTTATATATTAATTTTTCATAGCAAAAATACTAAATTAAAGTTTTGAAATAAAATAACTGATGCATTATAAAGTTCATTAATTGATAAATCAATACTGAAAATTTCATTAAAATCGGATTGCTACCTGATTTTTGGTAATTTTTTCCATCCCAAATGTTATTTTAAAATTGTAAACAAGCGCCTAAAACCATTGAAAAAGAGGCTGAATGGCGGATCGCGGCGAAATTGACCAAAACAAATCCCTTTAAATGTATTAAAAATAAACTACATATGTAATGATATTTTTCTTTTTTTTAACGATGGTCATTATGTTACTACTTATCGATATAGACAAAGTTTGAACTTAAATAATAGATTTAATTATTTTTAATTCGCTTTTAAAACTCGTAGAAGCTGATTTTTTTGCCAGTCCCTACATTAACTGTTGGCTGAACTTGCACAAAGGTGACAAAATTAGGGTGACCCAGAAAAAAACAGGACCCAAATTATTTATTCATTTTCTCTTTAAACTAACCTTAAACCCCAACCCTAACCCTAAACCCCCCCCCTAGTTAAAATTAACAGTTTTATTACAAAATTTCTGGGTCACCGGTATACAGGGTAACCCAGAAAAAACAGAAACCAAATTATTTATTTTCCCATTAAACTAATCCTAAACTCTAAGCCCCCCTAGTTAAAATTAACAGTTTTATTGCAAAATTTCTGGGTTCTGTTTTTTCTGGATCATCTAAATTTTGACACCTTTGTGCAAGTTCAGTCTAACTGTTAAGGTAGAGCGGTTTGGATATGGGGCATCGATTTACTATAAACTTATATGAGGAAATGAGCACACGTGAAAACTCAAAAAATAAAGAACTTTAACATTTTTTTTTTTACAATCTGATAGATTGGTGTGTAATCGATAATAATCCATTGAAGGAAAAGAAATAGAAATAGAAAAAAAATTAGATGGGGGGTTCCAGATCTTGAGGTCCGCCAATATTTCTTATTAAAGACACTTAACTCGATGTAAACAATACTTAACAATCATTATAAAACAGAATTCAAATGTGCAAAGTAGGTGCCACCAATTTTCCGTGTGAAATCCCCCCCGCCCCCGCCCCATATATTTAACCCAATGAAACTTGCATAAAGGTTAATGTTATCTTGATAAGTTTTCATCAATTTTCAAGAAGAAAAATTAAACAAATTCATGATGATCAAAAAAAATTTTCAGGTTATGGAAATAATGAAAATTAGGATTGAAAAACAATGTTTTCATTTTTGCACCATTAAATCAATTGAAATTTAATGTAACCAAAAACAAGTTATGACTAGAGGCTGTTTTTAAAACATTTTCACGAAAATTTCCATAATTACTTACCTTTTGATTTAAATATGTCTGAAATAGTTTTTCCAAAAATATAAGAGGAAATATTTTTTTTGAGGACTACAACCCCCCCCCCCATTCTATTTCATGAAAAAATGAACCGCCAAAAACTTTTTTTTCTATAAAAATCTTTTTATTTTTATAAATGTCAATGTGAGAGTTTTTTTTTAGTAAAAGAACCATGAATACAGAATTCTTCTAAAGAAATATCAAAGAAACTGACTGTGTCTTAAAAAAACGACTGTTTTACTTATTTTTCAAGATAACGGAGAGTAATTTTTCTCGAATTGGATAATTTGATTTTTGAATTAACTGTTTTTCTTTGTAACAACACATTATGAGCGTTATTTCTTTTTTGCGAGATTTTTTTAATATTTATGTTTCTTCCTTCAATATGGCCTAAACTGATTACGTGAACTATTTTGGTGGTACCTATTGCAAATTTTTTTTTTAATAACAAACTTCCTGCAATTATCGTTTAATTAAAACCAGAAGTAAAAGTTATTTGTATATTTCATGAAAAATGTAAAAAATGTTTTAGAATTTTTATTAGATACAATTTAAAAAATGTTTGCAGTTATTATTGTTATCAGACATTCAATCAGGTGACTCAGTGGTTGTGCTGCTACACATCTCCCTCTCTCTCGCTCACACACACACACACTCACACAATTACATCAACTTTACTACATATTAGGATCTGCTAGATATTGCTATTGAGGATGTCACATCCATATTTTATAAAATAAATTTATCCCCCACCCCCACCCATTGAAAAAAATTACAAGGGAATTATCCGATTTTAATGTAATTTTCAGTGTTGATTTATCAATTAATGATTTTTATAATCCATCAGTTATTTTATTCAAAACTTTTCTGATTTTTTTCATGTCCCTTAACTTTGACCCCCCTTCTCCTACCACACACTTATTTTGAGGGCACAAAATATCGGTGGGGTTATATATAGTTGAAATTAATTACAGTATAAATAAAAAAAACAAAACACTAAAGGTATGAATAGAAGAAAAAAATTGAAGGAAGTGATTCTGGTTGAAAGTAAGTACTTAAAATCTAAAAATTAGTTGTAGAAAAAATTATTTTTTGAGATTTTTTTTTTACTCAATTCGATAATTATTCAGTTGCCTATTACCTTATAAAAGAAAAAAATATACACTGATATTTGTTCTGTTTGAAAGGAAAAGTTTTTCAAAAATTATTACACATTTGCATGCTTGTGATTTTTATTTTTATCATTGAAACTGGACTGAAACAATTTGGTATGCACCTACCAAGTCCCATTGCCCTCTTCCTTGTTAAAAATAAAGAAATTGAAATTGTTAGAAATATTCAGCATCTAAATACAAAATAGTCACTGTAGTTTCGATAAATTGTACTTTCTTTGAATCAACAGCAGGTGATGCTATAAATGTGAACAGAATATTATGTCCCTTACAATCTCCCATAGAAAAACAAACAACGACAATTTTTGATTCAAACATTATTTTCAACATCTTTTTATAAAGACTCTAAAATGGAATCTCATTATTTTTAGCTACATATTTTTAATACAATATTTTCTTTAATTAAATACACTTTTGCATTCTACTGAATGGGAGTATTAATTTTACATTTATAAATTTTTTTAAATCCATAAAAAAATTAACAAGTAGACGACTTGAACTTTTAATATAACATTCCTTTGAAAATAAGCTAATTATTTGAAAAAAAAAGATAAATATTTTTTCTTATTTACAAGACTTAAGTTTCAAAATGTCAGACGTCCTACTACCAAAATAATCAGAGTACCCATTTTTTTTTAAGCATATGTTCCATTGTTGAATTATTTTTCCAAAAATGTAAAATGCATTTTACTTGAAACTTGTATGGGGATCAATGTGTGAAATGAAAACCAACCAAAAAATAATTAGCCTTTTCAATTTTGACTAAACATTTATTTAGAATAAAAGTTCTTCGCTTATAATTCATATACCAAAAGTTCCATTAAAATCGGATTATCATTTGATTTTTGGAAGAATTTCCTGTGATCTCCCTTATCAGTAAGTGCACAATTAACATTTTCATGAATTGATCTATGAAAACAAATACAAAATTTTAAAGAAAAAAATCAACATTTTCTACTCTAATTAGTTAAGGGTTTGAGTTTGAGTTTTGTCTAATGGCATATCAACCTCTGTGTGTCATTTAATGCCAAAAAAGTTTGTTTTGGATTTCAGTCTTTAAAGTAGTGGTTCTATGGAGATATTCGGTTATGTTTTGTTTAACGGCAGATCAATCTCTGTGGGTCATTTAATGCCAAAAAAGTTTGTTTTGGATTTCAGTCTTTAAAGTAGTGGTTCTATGGAGATATTCGGTTATGTTTTGTTAGATCTTGTTGAACAGGTTGCTTTTTTTTATAAAATTTAAAATGTTTTCAGGGTTTGTATTCTTAAATATGTCCCTCAGGTTTCATGCTTGATAGTAATTAGTGCAGATATGTTTAAGGCTGTTACAATTTAGAAAGATATGTTTTGTTATCTAAATAGTTAACTTTACCTTTTGCAATTAGTAAAACACAGTCAATAAAACTTCTTTTTCTAATTGCAAAATAACAATAATTTCTGAGCTGGCTTCAAACAACATTATATATGTAGTAGATACTGTCAAACATAATGTCACAGCCATATTTTACAAAATAAATTTAACTACAGACAGTGTTTATTGTTTTCATGTAATTAAATATTTTATTTGTAACCAACTTTTTTCCTTGAATACATTTCTTGTCAAGTTAATCAGAAATTTATCGAAGAAAAAAAAATTGCTTTTTATTAATAAATATTCTATATTTCTGATAGAATTTTATTGTAAATAATTTTTAACATTCTAATTTTAATATTCCCAGCTCTTTCTTTTTTTTTTTCAATAATATTAAGAGTTAAGTAATTTGTTCTGGTGTCTCAGCCCCATGTGAGCTATTTTCCGACTCGTGTTTTTTTTTCTTTTTTGTCAGAAACTTGATGCAACAAAATCACAATATTTTACATGTCCCCCCTAGTTTTTTAGTGACAAGTCAATGTAAATATTTTGCAACCACCCATATTAAAAAATTTTTTTCAATTGAATTTTTACAAATTTCAATTGAATTTTTACAAAACTCAAATTCAAATTTCAAAACAATTTTTATACTGTATAATCTGTTTTTTATTTTACAATGCCCTACCCGCTTCTAGAATGAAAAAAATAGAGGGAAAAAAATAAACAATGTTGTCGCTGTCAAAAAATCTATAGCAGCTAAAAATCCGTCGTCGTCGTAAAATCTTTAGCAACTCAAAAATCTTCAGCAGCTGAAAAATCCGTTGTCGTAAAATCTTCAGCAACTCAAAATTGCAACTCAAACTCCTGCCGTCACCCCACTTCTATTTATACTAGTTATAAATAACTGCTTGTTTCTTCATGTGTGAAAACAACCCTTAAATTAAGTTCCGTGGTAACCTGCTCTGATTAAAAATGACCTCAACACTTTGTCAACAATATTTATTTTTGCTGTGACAATCTAGCAGGTGTTGATGCAAAGAGAGAGATAAAAAAGATTGTTATAATAACAGAATTGGCATAATTAGATACAGTAAGCTTATGACTCTCACCCTGTCAACTGGCCTAAACAGGCCTGCATTGTACCTGCTTCTCTAGACCCTTTTGTGGTCTGCCTTCCTCACTCTCCTCTTTGACTATCCGTGCCTTCTTTTTATGATTAATGTTAATCAGCTAATTATTTTCTTACATCATTATCTTAATTACCTTGTATATTATATACATTGTTATATTGTATTATATATATTATGTACATTGTTATATTGTATTATATATATTATATACATTGTTATATTGTATTATATACGTTAGAATTTTTTACCAAAAAATTCCTTTCAAGAATGTTTATTATTCTCCCCCAAATATTCAACCTTGGTATTTCTCTGCTTTGGAATATTAAACCAACAATTTAAACAAACTGCATCCCAAATAGATTCTTTCTTTCAAAATATTTTTTCAAAATATTTCTTTTCTTTCTTTTTTACCTATAATTTACTTTTACTAAAACTGATTCTTTTGTGACCCTTAATTACCCAAACCTCTTAATAATGTAACAAACATTTTTGCTGGAATAATCCAATAAAAGGGGTATTTATCTAAAGATCAATAAAGGAAAATATTAACTTTAAATTATGAAATAAATAGTGCTGAAGCTAATTTAAAATAACTCAAAGCTTTTACCTTCAAGGTCCAAATATAGCTAACACAGAGAAGGTTTGAATCTGCGAGGTTCTGTGTTGGTATCTTATAGTGAAAAGTAAGAAAAAACGTGGTAGTATGGATTTGTCAAAATGGGCCATTGTATCACCTCTGGCTGCGAGGCCTTTTTGCACAGAAAGAAGGAACAGGAAGTACAAAGAAAGAAAGAAAGAAGGAACAGGAAGTAGATAGAAAGAAAATAAATAAATAAAGAAAGAACAGGAAGTAGAAAGAAAGAAAGAAAGAACAGGAAGTAGAAAGAAAGAAGGAACAGGAAGTAGATAGAAAGAAAGAAAGAAAGAACAGGAAGTAGAAAGAAAGAAAGAAAGCATTCTGCTGCACTACTTGTTTCTGGCCATTCATCTCGTGTTGTCTAGCTATTTAACTTCCATGTTGCAACCATATGCTCAAACACCTCGCAGGGGCCACCCGCCAAGGGGTGCACAACAAACAAGTATTTCAAAAGAGAAAGAGAGAACAAACAACAACTGACAAAATCAGTAGGGTGAACATCTAAATAGCAGAGATTGGGTATAGAGTTCTTGCATTGTTTCTAATTCATCTCCTCTGTCTGTCGAGATGAGAGGCCCCCTCTTGTTCCCTTAAGGACTTCTTCTAAAGTTGGCTTCTATGCTACAAGGCTCTAAGGGAGACATTGCTTCTTCGTTGCCCAAGATCTAACTGTTCACTTTTTTAAATTTCCCAGAATCCCCAAATCTCCTATCAATTCTCGTACGAAATCTCATCCTCCAAGATTTTATCAACCCCGAGTGATTTGAAAGTCTTTCTTTGTGTTTAATCTAGGTCGAATTTTATTACTATTCTGAACTCTTGTTAACTCTAAATCTTATTCAAAAGCCAGACCCTCTGTCTCCCAAGAAGAGATTATCTTCATTCTTGATCTTTTCTTAAGTTTTGATGGGTGGACTGAACTATTGACACCCACAAACAATACACCTACTTACACATTCAATATATATGTATACACACACACACACATGTATGCATACATACACACATATATATCTATATCTACATACACACACATGATCCACTTGAACACACACACCCATCTGTGGGTGATCCTAATCCATTCCCAATTTACACACACACACACACACTTATCTTATATGTGGGTTTTCTTACTACTTATACAGTATATTAGCTAGAATTATATATACACACCTACACCCGCATGCACAGATGCACACTGCACCCATGCATTGTGCTATACCATTCAGTGAAGTAACTCTAAGTGGTGTTTATCTATATGTGTAACATCACAACTACTATGAGACAAATACTTAGAAGATTGAGCTATAAAAATGAATAAAGTAAAATATTCTTAGAAGAGTGATGTTCTATCTCATTTTACATTTCTTTGAAGTTCAAAAATAATGCATCTGTATGAAACCAATTTTTATAGCTTTAAATACTGAAGATTTTATGTATAATCCACTGCAGTTAATTGAAATATAAACTGAATGTAATAATAACAGAATGCATCAGTCTTCTTTTTAATTTTTCTTTCTATAATATTTGAAATATTTTGCTTTCAGAAATATCGGCTGTGTTGAGGAAGAAGATTTTTGAAATTTAAAAAGACAAATTCAAACACATATCAAAGGACAAACATATTGTTGCTCAGTGTGTGGATTTGCATATTGACAGCTGACAAGACAATTCTTTGTGTTGCAATTCAGTGCATGTGTGTTTTCCCTGAATGAATATTTCAAATAACAAGTGGGGAAAATAGGCTCTAGTGAAAGTGAACTTAGTTCAGTATTTAAAACAGACATGGAAACACAGATTGAAGGGGAAGAATTTTCCTGCAAAATTTGCCAGTCAGCATTTTCAGAGAGTTTCAGTTTGAAAAGACATATGCAAACCCATACTGGAGAGAAAAAATTTGCTTGTTATATCTGGGGATCAGCATTCTTTACAAATTCTGATTAAAAAATCTTTTCTATGAGTTCCCATTTGAGAAGCCACATGCGAACACACACTGGAGAAAAACCATTTCCTTGTGAAGTTTGTGGATCAACATTTTCACGGAGTTCTAGTTTGAAAACTCACATACAAACACACACAGGAGAGAAACCATTTCCCTGTGAAGTTTGTGGATCAGCATTTTCACGGAGTTCTGGTTTGAAAACTCACATGCAAATGCACACTGGAGAGAAACCATTTCCTTGTGAAGTATGTGAATCAGCATTCTTTACAAATTCTGAGTTGAAAATCCACATGCGATCACACACTGGAGAGAAACCATTTCCTTGTGAAGTCTGTGGAATGGCATTTTCTATGAGTTCCCATTTGAGAAGCCACATGCGAACACACACTGGAGAAAAACCATTTTCTTGTGAAGTCTGTGGTTCAGAATTTTCAGAGAGTTCTACCTTGAAAAAACACATGCAAACACACACTGGAGAGAAACCATTTCCTTGTGAAGTTTGTGGATCAGCATTTTCACGGAGTTCAAGTTTGAAAACTCACATACGAATGCACACAGGAGAGAAACCATTTTCATGTGAAGTCTGTGGATCAGCATTTTCTTCAAACTCACATTTGATAACTCACATGAGAATACACACAGGAGAAAAACCATTTTCTTGTGATATTTGTGGATCAGCATTTTCACGGAGTTTTAGTTTGAAATGCCACATGCAAACACACACTGGAGAGAAACCATATTCTTGTAAAGTGTGCGGATTGGCATTTTTTAACAATTCCAGTTTGAAAACCCACATGCGAACACACACTGGAGAGAAACCATTTTCTTGTGAAGTATGTGGATCAGCATTTTGTAATAAATCTGATTTAAAAAGACACATGCGAACCCACACTGGAGAGAAACCATTTCCTTGTGAAGTTTGTGCATCAGAATTTTCAGACAGATCCACTTTGAAAAAGCACATGCTAACACACACTGGAGAGAAACCATTTCCTTGTGAAATCTGTGGATTAGCATTTTCACGGAATTCTAATTTGAAATCCCACATGCGAACACACACTGGAGAGAAGCCATTTTCTTGTGAAGTATGTGGATCAACATTTTCTACGAATAGCATTTTAAAAAGACACATGCAAACACACACAGGAATGAAACCATTTTCTTGTGATGTCTGTGGATCATCATTTTCAGAAAGTTCTAATTTGATAAGGCACATTCGAACACACTCTGGGGAGAGACCGTTTTCTTGTGAAATATGTGGATCAGCATTTTCTACCAATTCTGATTTGAAAACCCACATGCGAACACATACAGGAGAGAAACCATTTTCTTGTGAAGTTTGTGGATCAGCATTTTGCAGTAGTTCTGATTTGAAAAGACACCTGCTAACACACACAGGAGAGAAACCATTTCCTTGTGTAGTGTGTGAATCAGCATTTTCACGGAGTTCCAGTTTGAAAACTCACATGCGAACACATACTGGTGAGAAACCATTTTCTTGTCAAGTCTGCGGATCAGCATTTTCACAGACCTCACATTTGAAAAAACACATGCGAACACACCTTATCTCTCCTTCAGGATCCCATTAGTCCAAACATCTTTCACAGACATGAATATAAATTTAGAAATCTCATCATGAAAATATGTTATATTCAATGATTCTAAGATTAGATGAATTATTGTAAATTTCAATCAGTAATTTTTTTATAACTGTTTAGAAAAAGGGTATTGTTATGTTTTCTGCTATATTTGCAAATTATAATAAATACTTAAACTTTGTTTAGTTGTATTTCCATCTTGAGTTCCTTTTTTTTTCTATACACATACTTCTCTATACAGCATCATTTTAAGAATATGATTATGTAAAGTAATTTATTTTATCTTCTTTGTTCAAGTTTGTCTTTTATATCTAATCAATGAAAAAGAATTTCTTCACCAATCCAAACATGTCAAACAGATGTCTTGAGATTAAAAACCATGTCTATCTTTGTCCCCCCGCCTCTCTCTCTCTATATATATATATATATATGATTAGTTTTAAAAATCTACTAATAAGCTATAACAGTTTTTCACAGTGTTTGTTAATTCAGAATTGTGCAGGTTTAAAACTTAAAATCGGAAGACATTCTACTAAAACAGAAGTCCTGTGTTTAAAAATCATGTCTTTCTCTCTCTCTCTCTCTCTATATATATATATATATATGTATATGTATATATATATATATATATATATAATTGATTTTTAGAATCTGCTAATAAGCTATAACAGTGTTGGTTATTTCAAAATCAAAATAGAGCAGGTTTAACACCTAAAATTTTAAGATGTATTATTAAAAGTGTTATGCATTTGCAATCCTTGAAGATAATGTTTGCTTGGATCCAATTGTGCATGCATAACATCCCTATGCACAACTGTTGGCTTTTTCAGCATTTCTATATGATATTAGGAATTGTATTTAAAGATGACTCATAGGGACAGTATATGATATTATGAATGAAGAAATTACAATGTATTTATATTGAAAGATATACATTCATGGATGACTGATGCAGATGGTTGTCAAGAGAGGTATGCTGCCAGCATGATCTGATGATATATATATATATATATATATATATATATATATATATATATATGTTAGATATGAGTGGTTTAAAAAAAAAAACATGTTTTGGTTTCATTTTCATACCGTGATATAGGACCAAATTTTTTTATGAAACCAAAACCATCCTGTGTAGTGCTATTACTACTGAACTACCATAAATGATGGATGATCGCATCTGATGAGTGGGGAGAGTTAGACACTTTGTCTAAGCTCCCTGAAATTGACTATAATGCTAAATCTCTAAGTCTTTTGTTATTTATATTTCATCCTAAACGCCAAGAAAAAAGCCCTCCATATATATATATATATATATATATGTATATATATAATCATTAAAAAATATAAACTATAACAGTTTTTCTCACTATAGTATTTGTTGTTTCAAAATCAAAATTGTGCAGATTTAAGACATTCTACTAAATGTGTTTTGTGTTATTATACCTCTGAGACAATGTTCAATTGGATCCCATCTTACATGTATAACATCCCTTTGATCTTGATTGCACAACTATTGTTTTTTGCAGTATATTACGAATTATACATATTAGAGATGTGGAGTTTAACTGAAACCCAATGGTTCTTTGGTTTCATCTTCATACTGTGATATCACACTGAAATACCTTACGAAACTAAAACTGTTTGGTGTAGTGCTATTACTACTGAACTACCATAATCCAGAAAATACAGTTTAAAAAAACTTTCAGATTTTGATAAAATTAGATTTTATCAACATTTATACTATTGTGACAGGAAAAGATTCAACAAAAATATGTTAAAACATTGACTATTTTTTAGAATATAAATGTGAAATCCATTTGTTTACAAAATAAATGGAAGTAAAAGGAAATACAGTTATGACACTTAAGGAATCTATTTCATATTTTAGCATAAAATGTTTTCAAATAAAAAAGGTGTGTGTGTGTGTGGGGGGGTAATATGGCATGATGTTTCAGTTATCTAAATTAAATGTTTAAAAATACTTTTTGTAATAAAAGTAAATAAAGTCAGTAGAACAAAATAGTGAGAAAATAAAACGTATTTTCCAATTTCATTTTAATGTTAAATTTTACAAGATGGCATTTTTTATGGGTAATTCTTTTCTGGTAAGCCAGTACACCAATCCCAAAATAAAATTGTTGTAAACAATAAATATGAATGAAAATTTTTTTATAATCCAATTTGTTTTCATTCAGAAAATGTATCAAGATAGTCAGACTAATTAAGAGATTTCTTAATTTCAGTTTTTCTCTCCAAAATGTATTATTTTAGGACAAACAAATATGGATATAGTTTTCTTGCATATTTTACCAAATTTTTAATAAGTATGGTATTTATTTATAGTTGACAATTTATTTGAAAGTTAAATAGTCAAACTTAAATCTAAGTCATGAATTCTATGACTAAATTAACTTTAAAGACTAAAAACTGACTTTAGGTAAATAATCCCTACTTTTTTACTTACCCATTATTTAATTCACAGTTTTAGGTACACTGGTCTTTACATGTAAGTATACATTTTTATTACCCTGACATAAAAACCAAATATTAACTCCTATGCACGAAATTGATAGAAGTTCCAGCATCCAAAATGACAGCAATTATGGAGCATTTATTTATTTTTATGTGACAGCAGAGTACATTTTGCAAATGTCATATTTGGAAAACACAAGTAATCTGCAAAGTCATCTTCTGGGTTGTATTTTAGTTAAAGAATTAGACTGAATGGTAGACTTGGGCAGTGTGGCAATTTTAGATTTCGTTATCAATTTTTTTTCCCTTTTGATACAGCAGATATTCCATTACTTTAAAGTTATTACACAAGATAATGAATTGTTTCCTTAGAAAGAAAAAATACTAAATTAAAAACCTAAATTAAGGTTTTTAATTTAGTATTTTTTCTTTCTAAGGAAACAATTCATTATCTTGTGTAATAACTTTAAAATAATGGAATATTTTAAATTAGAAAGACTAACGAAATTAAATAAGAATGCATACAAAAATATTACATTTATTTTAATTGGTTTCTATATAAAATGATTTATAGGATTGATTTTAATACATGGAGAATAAAACAATTATATTTGGGATCAATAACACAGAGTAATTATTTATTAAACCCAGTTTTGTTAAAACCAACATGCAAATTAACCACACCATAATGATATATAAGACACATTGCAAGATTTTAAACACACTAATAACATGGGCTGTTTTGAGCAAAATAAACATCACTCGTTTCATGAACTTGTGTTTTCTCAATTGTTCACAATATTACATACTGTCAAATTCACTTCTACTTTCTCTTCACATATATATTAGTTATCCACAGACACAGTGTTTTGACGTTTACGTCTCATCAGTGCAGCTCGACTTTTTCACAGCTACTTCTAGCCAGGAGCGAAACCTGGCAGAATTTTCGTCTATCAAGCTCCTATAATACTTTGCCGGGGTACAGGGTTTGGTTTATGTATGTATGTGTGGGAATGATGCTCCGGCTAGTATTACAGTCGTCGAAACTGCCCGTTCCAACGTCCCGTTCTTATGTTGTCTGTTGATTTACAGGAAGGCTGAAAAAGAGCTGGTTTCGTTCCTTTTACCAACTCGGCTGAAATATGATTAAATAACCAAAAGCTTTCAACGGATCAACAAAACAATTGAACACAATGCTTTTTGATGCTTATGTACAAAATATATACATTTATTTTACAAAGGAGCGAGGTGATTTCTTTGTCAGTTGACTGGTGATCTACAGCTAGTTTTTGGCTAAGTTATCAATTTTGTACCAAGTGGCAAGACATCAGAGTGTATCGGTAAAGTTGTGGCAAAGGCACCGAGCTATGGCGATCTCCCTGGTTTCAGAGTGTCTGACTCCACTTCTCTCTCCTCGGTCTCTTCTGTCTCCTCTCTGATTGGCCAGCCACTCGATACTATTGTCTACGTGTCTAAATGGCCTTGTGCCAGCCTAGCGTGTATCTTTCCATTTGGATTTTTCCAACTCCAACGAGTCAAGGCCAACCATTGTTTTATTTATTTAAGTTTTTGAAATTGTTGACCAACTTTTCAAAAACTGGAATCTTCTTTGTTAGATTATCATTTTATTTTGTGAAAATTTTTAATTCCGATTATATATATTAAATTCCATAATTTAAAGAATTTATGTCTACGGGAGGATTCTTTGCTTAGATAAATTTATATTTTTAATATAAACAATTATTATTATTATTATTATTATAATTGTTTTTCTTATTTTTACTTTTAATTTTAACAAACCACCATAATTAATAATTAGGGTAGTTTTAATTAATTAGTAAATAATTAACAGATCGCCAATCAACCCATAACACTTTTAATAGTGTTGCAATCATCCTCTAACTGTTTTGTCAATTACCTATAAGGTAATTGGCAGACATTATACACGAATAAAATTTGCAAACAATACATCAAATAAACAATATCTCAAACAGTACACAATAAATATACATGCATGCAGAAATCAAAAATACACCACGCCAGAATATTCTACTAGTTATCTGCTAGTCTGAAGTTTTTTTTCTTAACTGATTCGAGCCATCATCTGAAATTCTTTGCATCCCACAGACTGAGCAAGCGTCATACCATTAATTCTAACTCCCATCCCCTTTTGGTTTAATTTATGATGGATTGTCGTATCCAGTGCACGTCGGGGTTAACCAATTTATGGTGGTTTGTATGTAAGGGCTGTTTGAAGTCTTTGTATAAAGGTCACCAGTTTGAAGTCAATAACCAATAAAATATTCAAACATTTAAAAACACCATAAAACAATCAAGCACAAGGCATAAATAACAAAAACTCAATATTAAATAAAACAACTTGTATTGAGTAACGATTTTACAAAAGGTAACGCATAATACCAAGCAAAGTTCCTTAGGTTATCTTGTATACAAAAAGGTAATTTTGTATTTTTTAGTTCTTTATAACACATAAGAAAATATGTTATAAGCTATGAGGTGAGAAAGAAAGGGTAAGAGTTCAAAGTCACACGGCAGTCAGTAGCATGATGTACTGCAAATTTCGTAAAAGGTTGATGAAAAGAGATAGACAGATAGATATTAGTTCCTACCTTCTTAAAATTGCATGAGTTTGGTCTTACTTTCAAATGGCGTGGATTTGCTTAGATGAATGATTTCTTTCTGCTTGGAATATGAAAAAGTTGGCTTCATATAGTATTTTAGTAGGCTCCAAAAAGGGGTCTATTTGATAGATTTCCTTTTAGGCGCGAACGTCTGATTGGTTGAAATTGTACAGATTTTTATTTTAATTTTTCTCTTTTACTAGGGTGCGCAATCCCATGCGCAAACTATTCATTTTTGTCATTTGATTTTTGTTTGTTGAAGTAAGAACTTCCAGTCCGCCACAAATTTCTCGCCCTTTTTCCATCCGAGGCTGGAATATATCAATTTCTGTTAAATATTTGGGCCTTCTGCCAACACCCATAATTTTTTCTATTAGGCGCTTGTTTAAAATTTTAAAATAACATTTGGGATGGAAAAAAAATTACCAAAAATCAGGTAATTATCCGATTTTAATGAAATTTTCAGTATTGATTTATCAATTAATGAATTTTATAATGCATCAGTTATTTTATTTCAAAACTTTAACTTAGTATTTTTGCTATGAAAAATTAATATATAAAATTCATTTAAAATAAAAATATTCGGATTTTAAGTTTAAAATGTTATATTTTTAGATTCTAGAAATAAATATCTACTTAATGCAAACCTTATTTTAGGCGCAAAAAGTGATAAGTTTTGAAGAAAAACTCTATTGAAAATGTACCCTCTCCCCTTTTAAGCAGAAAAAAACATCGATGTATAATTTTTTCTTTTATAAAATAATAGCCAATTAAATAATTATCGAAATGAGTAAAAAAGAAATCTCCAAAAAATGTATTATTTATTATTTTTTTACATTTTATTTTTCGATTTTCGGTACTTATTTTCTCATAAAACAACAACCATAACATTTAAAAAATTTTTTTATTCATAACTTCGGTCTTTTATCTCTTTATTTATACTGTAATTAGTATTGAAAATGACCAACTCGCAAAACATTTTACACCCCCAACATAAGGGGGTTCAAAATTAAGTGACCTGAAAAAAATGAGAAAGTTTTGAAATAAAATAAATAATGCATTATAAAGATCGTTCATTGATGAATAAACACTGAAAATTTCATTAAAATCCGATAATTCTCTGATTTTTGGTAAATTATTTTCTGTAGGCGAGGGCTAAAGTCATTTTGTCAAAAACGCATTTTAGGCTCATTTTGCCAGTAGCTAGTTTGATTTCGTAGTATTTAAACTTTTTAAAATCTTTATTTCTTGTATTCATTTATTTATGAAGCAAAAAAAATGTTAAAATACAAAAAAAAAAAAGAACTCAAAAATATAGATATAAATAAAAAAAAGTATAAAATACTCATTATTTGTTTTAAATCAATTTAAAAAATGAAAACGTGTATTGTATATTTTAAGACAAAAGAGATCAAAATTATCTCCCTTGAATTTTGTCTTTTAGAAAATGTTTTTGCATCGTTCATTAATGAATGTTGGTTTCGTATTTTTTAGTTTAATTCAACCACATGAATAAATATTAGTTTTATTTAAAATTTTACACTTTCTCTCTTTTCTCTAATGTTGCATTGCCCAAAAGGAAAAGAAATCAGATGGAAGTAAGTATAACGTTATATTATTTTCTTTCGATAAGTCATTTGCAAGCAAGTTTTGTGTTTTAAGGCTTTTTTCAATAAAATTATGAACACTTTAAAAATAAATATATGAAAATGATAATCCTCATAAAATATTTCTTACTAAAGACCCCCCCCCCCGTTTATTTGATTTTAGTAAATGTTAACAAAAATGTAAACAGTACTTCACAATCATTCTAAAACAGAATTAAAATTTGCGAAGTAATTTTTATTTTTAATTTCTTATGACAAACTTGCTACGATTATCGTTTAATTAAAATCAGAAGTAAAAGTTATTTTTAAATTTACTGAAAACTCATTAATTTTTAAGAATGTTTTAAAATTCATTATTGGTTTTTAAAAATGTTTTAAAATTATTTATATATTAAATTGTTTGACATTCAGGCACGTAACTCTGTGACATCATGGCTACTGCTGCTACTATTCTTCTACACACACTTCTCTCTCTCACACACATAAATTTACTAAATAATGTTGTTAATAGCCATCTCATAAATTATTGTTATTTGGAAATTAGAAAAAAAAACAAAGAAGTTTTATTAACTTTGTTTTACTAATTGCAAAGGGTAAAGTTTAACTTTAGAGAGTAGAAAAGGTTGATTTTTTAAAATTTTGGATACGTATTTGTTATTATAAATTAATTCATGTAATTCTTTAAAAAACCAAAAAAAAAACTAGGATCTACCAATTTTGATTTCATAGACGTAATTTACAAAATAGATTTAACTCCCTCGATTGAACAGAATTTACCAGAAATCGGGGAATTGTCCGATTTTAATGAAAATTTCAGTGTTGATTTATCAATTAATGAATACTATAATGCATCAGTTATTTTATTTCAAAACTGATTTTTTCCGGTCAATTAACTTTGGACCCCCTCCCATATCTGGGGCACAAAATATCAGAGTTATATACTTTCGAAACTAATTACAGTACAAATAAGAAGACAAAAAAAAAAAAAAGTGTGAATAAAAGAAAAAATATTTTTTTAAGGGAGAGACTCTGTTAGAAAATAAGTACCGAAAATCTGAAAATTAGATGTTTAAAAAAAGACTAAAAAAAAATTTTTTTTTAAATTTTTTCTCTATTGTTTTGGTAAACAATTGTCTTTTAGAATATCAGTGGAAAAATTATACATCAATATTTGTTCTGTCTAAAAGGTGGGGGCCTAACTTTTCAATTGAGTTTTCTCCAAAGATTATTCGATAACAATACTAAAGTAGGCTTAGAATCTAAAAATTTAACACTTAAAATTAGGAGTTTCATATTTTAAATGAATTTAATCTATTAATTAGGTATATGAATTGTTGTTCAAAATACTACTAATGGCTCTAATAGTAATATTTATTTTAAAGAATTCCGATTTATTTCTATTTAAGCAGTTTGATTGAAATGATTCAGTAATTTAAAAGAAAGAATTTGTTGATTAATAAGTCAACACTGAAAATTTTATTAAAATCATATAGTTCCCTGATTTTAATAATTTTTTTTGTATGAATCTGGGCACTGATCAGCCATCATATTTTTCAACAGTTCTCCACTGACTTTTATAAACAAAAAATGCAAGATTTTTTATTTAACTCTTTAAAGAAAAATTAATATCATGAAATTATTTATTTTTCTGTAGATAGTATAATTGTTTTTTCATATTGATTTCTAAGAAGAAACTATTATAAGTTTTTTAAAAAGTTTTAATATGCCTTTTTTAGAATGTAAGTAAAATAAGCACAGCTTGGGTAATCTAATTAGTGTGGTAAAGTGGGAAGCTGAAGGTAGGAGTGGCAGTCCACCTCAGCAAAATGATCTCCCTAGTCTAGCTCTTGTGGCACTATGACACTGCACAAAAGTGCAATTGGGTGCATGCAAGTGTGTGGTGTGTGTGTATGTGTATATTTAATAAGGTGTATTAGTCATTTATATGAATAAGTAGTAAGACCAGCCACATAGGTATATATATGTGTGTGTGTGTAGACTGGAGATAGTGGATTGTATGTGTGTGCCTGTATGTATATGTATGTATGTGTATATACATGTATATCTGTGGATATATATATATATATGTGAGTGTGTATGTATATGTATATGGTCTTGACAATCACAGGGGCTTGATGTTTGTGAATGCTCAGTCAAGAGGGCCATAAAAATAGATAAGCAACTTGGTCTGTCTTTGAATAGATACAAGACAGACAATGAACAGCAATAAAACAGACTATGTTGGTGGTCTCCTAGACAAAGGATTTTTTAAATCACACAGAGAATGAGACTTGGATGAGAATTGAAATGAAATTTGTGAAGTAGGAAAATTTTTTTAAAGACACGCAGTTAGTTGTTGGAGACCGGACGAAACAGTTCAAATTGAGCCGTTAACCAGCTCAGTTGGAACCCAGGACTTGCCAGTAGAGGTCAACTTAAAGTAGAGTCATGACTGTACCGGGGTCCCCCCCCTCTCGGCCCAGCAGTACAGAGTAGGAGAGAAGGAATGAAGTCCTATACCCCATCTCTGACCATTTTTGGCTGTTCCCCTGACTTTGTCTTGTCTTTGTTCTCTCTTTGTTTATTAATTGTTCACCTTTCGGTGGGGGTTCCCCGGAGGCACCTTTGTCACAGACACAATGAGTAGAGGTCCTAAGTTAGATAACAGATGACACAAGACGACAGCCAGAGAAATAGCCTGGAGCCAGAAAAGTTTGAAAGATAAAAAGTGCAGCAAATGCAAGTAAGATAATGCAGTAAAAGACATGAAAAGGCCTCCATTCCACTGAGAGTGTAACATGCTATTGAAAAGGTGATATATTTCCCCAATGTCCGGATGAGACCAACTATAGTGCAAGTTTACTTCACTGCTGTTGACCACATCCTTAAAAGACTGAGCAACAAAAAGAATAAAGTAAAAAAAATTCCTAAAAGAGCAATATTGTATCTCATTTTACCATTTTTTGAACTTAAAAAATAAAGCATCTGTACAAACAAATAGACAACCCATAATAAAAATGTAAACGAAATTAATTTTCAATGAAATTTATTGCTTTAAATATTGAAGATTTTATGTATAATACATTGCAGTTAACTGAAATATAAACTGATTGTAATAATATCAGAATGTATCAGTTTTTTTTAAAGTTTTTTTTTATGATACTTGAATTTTTATTCTTTCACAGATATCAGCTGTGTTTGGGAAGAAGAATTTTGAAATCTAAAAAGACATATTCAAACACATATCAAAGGACAAACATTGTTGCTCAGTGTGTGAATCTGCATATTGACAGCTGACAGGGCAATTCTTTTTGTTGCAATTCAGTATAATGAATGTTTACTCTTAATTAATATTTCAAAAAACAAATGGGAAAAATAGGCCCTAGTGAAAGCGAAGTTTTCTCCA
>CM042151.1:102290831-102297662 GCA_023376005.1 Doryteuthis pealeii
TTTACATTTTATTTTTCGATTTTCGGTACTTATTTTCTCATAGAAAAGTCACCGTAATTTTTTTTTTATTTCTATTCATAACTTCGGTCTTTTATCTCTTTATTTACTGTAATTAGAAAACGGAAAGACCAACTTGAAAAAAAAGT
This sequence comes from Doryteuthis pealeii, assembly GCA_023376005.1. Taxonomy (NCBI): domain Eukaryota; kingdom Metazoa; phylum Mollusca; class Cephalopoda; order Myopsida; family Loliginidae; genus Doryteuthis; species Doryteuthis pealeii. The sequence goes on from CM042151.1 coordinate 102,290,978, forward strand.
TACGCCCTCCACATAAGGAGGGGGCGGTCAAAAATAAGTGACCTGAAAAAAATGAGAAAGTTTTTAAATAAAATAAGTAATACATTATAAAGATCATTCATTGATACAAAAGCACTGAAAATTTCATTAAAATCCGATAATTCCTTGATTTTTGGTAAATTATTTTCCCGTCAGCCCGGTCATTTTGTCAAAAATGCAATTTAGTCTCATTTTGGGTATCACTACTTCACACAAGGCGTCCAGTTTCGTAAATTTGGTGGCAAATTACTACATTGTGTTATTTTATTACTTTTAGACTAAAACTAAAATTGAATCTTAAAAACAACTATTTAATTAATTCTAATTTTGACAGACACCAAATATCCATAATATTTTAATAACAATTACTGGATCTTTATTTTCTTTTGTTTGAGACAAAAGAAATCAGAATTATCTCCCTTGAATTTTGAAAATATTTTTGCATCGTTCGTTAATTAAAGAGTATTTTGTATTTTAACCCAACCACCTGAATAAATATTAGTTTTATTTAAAATTTAACACTTTCTCTCTTTTCTTTAATGTTGCATTGCCCAAAAGGAAAAGAAATCAAACGAAAGTAAGTATAACGTTATATTATTTTATTTCGTTAGTCATTTGCAAGAAAGCCTTGTTCATTTTTTTAAATACAATAAATACTTTACGAATAAATATATGAAAATGATAATCCTTATAAAATATTTCTTATCAAAAAGACACTCACCCTGGTAATTTAATTTTAATAAATGTTGACAAAAATATTAATGTTGTATATGCAAAAGTCGAAATCTCCCGATTCACTAATACAAACTACATACACTCGTCAACGGGACGGATAAAGTCGGAAGTGCCCTCGGTCGTTACCTAAAACGGAATGACCATTTTAACATATATCTGCGCATGGGCTCCAAATCAGAGTTCCGGCTTGATAGTCAATTCCCAAAATTAAATAAAAATAAAAAATTGGTAAATAAAATTCGAATATCATCCAATGAAAGCGATTCCCGGGTAAAGTGAAAACAACTCCAAGTGATCCAACTTGGGACCGCCGATCTCTATAAAACGAACAGCTTTGAAGGGCACCGACAGTCAGAGCTGAAGGCACCATCACGAACGCAGGCACGACGAGCGCTACCTCACAGAAGGACACATCAAAGAGCGGCGGGTCACACCCCGACTTACCCAAACCAGGCAGTCAAATCAACAAGTCAACACGCGAACTCTTCTACATCATCCGAAGAAACCAAAGACGCTTACTACCAATACACAATATTCTGCCTACGACAACAACAACAACAGACACACCGACTGATACAAACCCCATTCGTGCTACCACAAGTGAGTAAACTTATCTACCTCCCAACTCCCAATTCTCTACGATCATCAACTTAAGGGGCGAACTTCAGTCCGTACCTACCTCCATATACACAATACCATCTGCCTACATCACCACACCAATACCACAACCAAGCTGGACATTTTACGAACTTAATATTCAACATAAATATCACAAAAATTGTGCGATACCCATCCTGACATTTACGGACTTGCTATTCACCTATAAACATTCATCAATTTTTAAACCTGTTGCTCTCTTGAATTTATTTCAACTTTTCGTTGTTTTTTTTTTTCATATTACTTTTCAATACAATTTTGAAATTTATATCTGTGTTTGTTTTTTCCTTGCCACCATACGCTTGCATGCAAATACGGTTTATAACATCTGGTGTCAGAAGCGTACGGCAGGGGAAATGGATTACTCAAGCTACACACGTGCCGCATTATTCGAACTCATAAGAAAGCATAAAATAGCTCTACTACAGTTAAAGTGCAACCCGGTACGCCCCGACGAGGCGACGATTGCTGAGACGCAAATGGAGATCGATGATATGGTAGCTGCTCTTAGCATGGCCCCCACAACAACACCAAATCCGACACATACCAACAACATCTGGTATCAGAAGCGTGCGATCGAGGAAATGGATTATACAGATCTTCCCCGAAAGGAATTATTCGATTTTTTTGCAGAACGAAAAGTAGAACTATTTGTCCTAAAATATAGTCCAAATCCGCCTGACCAGGCGACAATTACCAAATTGCAAGATGATTTAAATATCATGGCAACCGCACTTGGATTTGTAAAACCTGACGGCCCAACCGTGCACAACATTGCACATAGCACAGCGAGGCCAGCAGACGAGTCATCAACAACCAGCGCAGAGGCCACAACACAGTATACAAGTCTCCCACGAAAGAAACTATTCGATCTCTTCGAGAAACGGAAAAAAGAGTTTCTGCGTCTAAAATATAGCCCAAACCGACCTGACAAGGCAACAATAACCAAACTACAAGAGGATTTAAACAACATGTTAGCCGCCATGAAAGTTGTAAAACCTACCGAACCAACCCTGTACGAGATTGCGCACAACACAGTGCCGACAACAAAGGGTGCAACTTCAACCAGTTCAGCGAGCAAAACAGCCGACTCTGAGGATATCAAACCTCGAAACACAATTGCACACAACACTGCAGAGGGTTTAAACAACTTGTCAGTCGCCCTTAAAGTTGTAAAACCTACCGAACCAACCCTGTACGAGATTGCGCACAACACAGTGCCGACAACAAAGGGTGCAACTTCAACCAGTTCAGCGATCAAAACAGCCGACTCTGAGGATATCAAACCTCGAAATACAATTGCACACAACACTGCAGAGGATTTAAACAACTTGTCAGCCGCCCTTAAAGTTGCAAAACCTATCAAACCAACTCTGTACGAGATTGCGCACAACAAAGCGCCAACAATAAACGATGCAACCACAAGCACAGTGATCAAAACAGCCGCCTTGAATGATGTAAAACTTCACAAAACAACTCCAAGTGACTCGACCATGACCACCACCCTGGTAAAAACAACATCATCCACACCTCAGCTCCCACTAGTTCACGACAACAACAAAAGTAAAACCACGACCCCTACTAATAGTCACAACAATAACAATGCACATAACACAACAATGGTATCAACCACAAGCACGGTGATCAAAACAGCCGACCCGGAGGAGGTAAAACCACACAAAACAGCTTCAAGTGATTCAGCTACAACCAATACCCTGATAGAAACATCGTCCACATCTCACCTCCCACTAGTCGACGACAGCACTACAACTAAAGTAATGACTCCTACTACTACTGGCAACAGTACCAGAGCAGTATCCCCCGTACTAAAAACTGCACAAGTAACACCACAGACTCCACGACCAGCACAGTGATTGAAACTGCCGTGAAACCTCACAAAACAGTTCCAAATGAATCGACCTCCACCAAAACCTTGGTGGAAACATCATCTTCAACACCTCACCTCCCACTAGTCGACGACAGCACTACAACTAAAGTAATGACTCCTACTACTACTGGCAACAGTACCAGAGCAGTATCCCCCGTACTAAAAACTGCCACAAGTAACACCACAGACTCCACGACCAGCACAGTGATTGAAACTGCCGTGAAACCTCACAAAACAGTTCCAAATGAATCGACCTCCACCAAAACCAAACATCATCTTCAACACCTCACCTCCACTAGTCGATGACAGCACTACAACTAAAGTAATGACCCCTACTAGTACTACTACCGACGACAATATGAGAACGGTATATCCCGTACTAACGATTGCCACAATCAGCACCACCACATCACACGAACATAAGCACGTTAAAGAACCCGCTAAAGAAAAAATTATAACTTGGATCCCACTTGCTCGCACGGACGCAACTGTCCCTGTCGTCAACCACTACTCACTCGGACACACATCACAGCAGCGGATGATAACAAACCATCCATAAGCATCAGGGCCGCTCTCCCCATAAATACCATCCTAATCAGCTTCAAACGACATTTTTCTGCCATACCAGGCGAAAGGGACCACACAATCAAAGCTATCGGTGGACCAAGCCAAATTTCTCTCCACCACAGAGAAATACATAAATTATCCTCACAACCTACAACATCTAAAACTAACCCAAAATATTTTACCCTACAAACAACATCCACATCGTTCCTATCACGGGACACTCACAGCAACAAACAACTTATATCACCCCCACCTGTCTATGGGGAAAACAGATCAACAAATAACAACACATACCAACAGCCTGAAAACAGAAAGCCTGTGACTATAGAATTAAAGATAAGACAACATTTCCACACACGCTTGAAATAACTTTATTTTCACATGATTCCTCAAAACACACTTACACATACATACCCAAACCCATTGTGAATCGTATCAATTTCTGAGGGAGCTCTGTTGTATATGCAAAAGTCGAAATCTCCCGATTCACTAATACAAACTACATACACTCGTCAACGGGACGGATAAAGTCGGAAGTGCCCTCGGTCGTTACCTAAAACGGAATGACCATTTTAACATATATCTGCGCATGGGCTCCAAATCAGAGTTCCGGCTTGATAGTCAATTCCCAAAATTAAATAAAAATAAAAAATTGGTAAATAAAATTCGAATATCATCCAATGAAAGCGATTCCCGGGTAAAGTGAAAACAACTCCAAGTGATCCAACTTGGGACCGCCGATCTCTATAAAACGAACAGCTTTGAAGGGCACCGACAGTCAGAGCTGAAGGCACCATCACGAACGCAGGCACGACGAGCGCTACCTCACAGAAGGACACATCAAAGAGCGGCGGGTCACACCCCGACTTACCCAAACCAGGCAGTCAAATCAACAAGTCAACACGCGAACTTTCTACATCATCCGAAGAAACCAAAGACGCTTACTACCAATACACAATATTCTGCCTACGACAACAACAACAACAGACACACCGACTGATACAAACCCCATTCGTGCTACCACAAGTGAGTAAACTTATCTACCTCCCAACTCCCAATTCTCTACGATCATCAACTTAAGGGGCGAACTTCAGTCCGTACCTACCTCCATATACACAATACCATCTGCCTACATCACCACACCAATACCACAACCAAGCTGGACATTTTACGAACTTAATATTCAACATAAATATCACAAAAATTGTGCGATACCCATCCTGACATTTACGGACTTGCTATTCACCTATAAACATTCATCAATTTTTAAACCTGTTGCTCTCTTGAATTTATTTCAACTTTTCGTTGTTTTTTTTTTTCATATTACTTTTCAATACAATTTTGAAATTTATATCTGTGTTTGTTTTTTCCTTGCCACCATACGCTTGCATGCAAATACGGTTTATAACATTAACAAGTTAACATTCTAAAACAGAATTCAAATTTGCAAAGTCATTTTATTAAAAAAAATAAATAAATAAAATGTAGGGATACCCAAATTGAGACTAAATTGCATTTTTGACAAAATGACTTTAGCCCCCCCCCCTCATCCCGGGAAAATAATTTACCAAAAATCAGGGAATTATCGGATTTTAATGAAATTTTCAGTGTTTATGTATCAATGAATGATCAAACCAGAAGTAAAAATTATCTTTATATTTCATGTAATTCATTGTTTTTTTTGTTTTTTTTTAATGTTCCAAAATCTATCATTTTTTAGATAAAATTTGAAAAATGTTTGCCGTTATTATTGTTAGACTAGGGATACCCAAAATTCGGCTGCTAGCGTCAGTTTTTTTTTAAATCGAATTAAAATTAATTAAATCGATTATTTAAGGTAAAACTTTTGTCTAAATCGATAAGTAGTAACATAATGACAATCATTAAAAAAAAGAACAATATTATTACATATGCAATTTATTTTTAATACATTTTTAACATTAAAAATCGTTCAATTTTTTGCGAAAAGTGTCGAATTTTTTAAAAAAATTATCATGTTCAATAATTAAAAAAAAATATTTTAAAAATACTTATGAATATTTCTTTTTCGAAATAAGTAATACGTTACTTTAAAGTAACGTTTTTATTTATTAAATATTACTGAAATTTTACTCACTGGTTTTTAACTTTTAACTAAGTAAAATCCTTTTTTTGCATGACAAAAAATAAAACAAATATTAATTTCAAATGTTTCGCTTTAATGATTGAACAATTAAAACAATTTTAAAGTTTAATCAAACTTCCAATGTATACTTCCACCTCATGTATGGTGTTCCGTAAGTGTGATAATATTTTTTACTTTTTTTTTCTTGTTTGAAAAAGGGATATTATTTTGGACCAATATTTGTTCTTATATTAAATTACTTTTATTACAATATTTGTCTTAAAAAAAACCCCCGTAATTATGAACGTTTGTTTAGTAAATTAAGAAAAACAGAACCCACAAATTTTGTAATAAAACTGTTAATTTTCCCATTAAACAAATAAATTAGGGTTTATTGTTTGGTTTAGGGTTAGTTTAATGGGAAAATAAATAAATAATTTGGGTTCTGTTTTTTCTGGGTCAGCCTGTACACCTATTATAACAAACTTGGCAGTTCCTACAATAGTTTATCATAGAAAAACTGTAATAGCAGCCGATTTTTGGGTAGCCCTAGTGTATTGCATTTCTGTATTTCAAATTTTTTTGGTTATTGATTTCTAAGAAAACTTTTCAATTTTCAATGATTTTCAATAATTTTCAAATTTCAATTTCAAGTGATTTCTAAGAAACTTTTCAAGCTTGTAAAAAAGAGGACGTTGGTTTTTAATTCTCTCTCT
>CM042151.1:102297762-102397374 GCA_023376005.1 Doryteuthis pealeii
TGATAAAAAAAAATCCCTTATAAATATTTCTTATCAAAAAGACACTCACCCTGGTAATTTAATTTTAATAAATGTTGACAAAAATATTAACAAGTTAACATTCTAAAACAGAATTCAAATTTGCAAAGTCATTTTATTAAAAAAAATAAATAAATAAAATGTAGGGATACCCAAATTGAGACTAAATTGCATTTTTGACAAAATGACTTTAGCCCCCCCCCTCATCCCGGGAAAATAATTTACCAAAAATCAGGGAATTATCGGATTTTAATGAAATTTTCAGTGTTTATGTATCAATGAATGATCAAACCAGAAGTAAAAATTATCTTTATATTTCATGTAATTCATTGTTTTTTTTTGTTTTTTTTTTGTTTTTTTAATGTTTCAAAATCTATCATTTTTTAGATAAAATTTGAAAAATGTTTGCCGTTATTATTGTTAGACTAGGGATACCCAAAATTCGGCTGCTAGCGTCAGTTTTTTTTTAATCGAATTAAAATTAATTAAATCGATTATTTAAGGTCAAACTTTTGTCTAAATCGATAAGTAGTAACATAATGTCGATAATCATTAAAAAAAAAGAACAATATTATTACATATGCAATTTATTTTTAATACATTTTTAAAAATCGTTCAATTTTTTGCGAAAAGTGTCGAATTTTTAAAAAAAATTATCATGTTCAATAATTAAAAAAAAATATTTTAAAAATACTTATGAATATTTCTTTTTCGAAATAAGTAATACGTTACTTTAAAGTAACGTTTTTATTTATTAAATATTACTGAAATTTTACTCACTGGTTTTTAACTTTTAACTAAGTAAAATCCTTTTTTTGCATGACAAAAAATAAAACAAATATTAATTTCAAATGTTTCGCTTTAATGATTGAACAATTAAAACAATTTTAAAGTTTAATCAAACTTCCAATGTATACTTCCACCTCATGTATGGTGTTCCGTAAGTGTGATAATATTTTTTACTTTTTTTTTCTTGTTTGAAAAAGGGATATTATTTTGGACCAATATTTGTTCTTATATTAAATTACTTTTATTACAATATTTGTTCTTAAAAAAACCCCCGTAATTATGAACGTTTGTTTAGTAAATTAGGGTGTCCCAGAAAAAACAGAACCCACAAATTTTGTAATAAAACTGTTAATTTTCCCATTAAACAAATAAATTAGGGTTTATTGTTTGGTTTAGGGTTAGTTTAATGGGAAAATAAATAAATAATTTGGGTTCTGTTTTTTCTGGGTCAGCCTGTACACCTATTATAACAAACTTGGCAGTTCCTACAATAGTTTATCATAGAAAAACTGTAATAGCAGCCGCTTTTTGGGTAGCCCTAGTGTATTGCATTTCTGTATTTCAAATTTTTTTGGTTATTGATTTCTAAGAAACTTTTCAATTTTCAATGATTTTCAATAATTTTCAAATTTTAATTTCAAGTGATTTCTAAGAAACTTTTCAAGCTGTAAAAAAGAGGACGTTGGTTTTGAGTGCATTCTTTACTTAAAGAAAATTATATATATTTAATATTATTATATAAAAAAAATTATATATATGTAATATTATTGCTTTTTTTTTTTACTACTTTTTGAACTTAGACAAAAATTTGATCTTAAATTTTAAGAATTAATTTTAATTTAATTCACTAAAAAAATAATTTTTGTTAATTTCAAGATAAAAAGTGAGAAAATATCAATTTGAATATTTTGAATTAAAAATGAATAAATGAATTAAAAATAGTAATAATGAAGTGAAGTTACCTTTATTAGATATTGAAGTCTTTCGCAAAACTGACAGAAAGATTAACTCTCTTCTAACCTAAAGGAGGTAATTCACATTTTAAGTCTTTTGTTTCCATACAATTAAATTTCGAACATTATGTGAATTATATTGAAAATCAATTTAATTGTTTTAAAATATGAATAGCCTGATGTTAAGTTTAAAATGTTATATTTTTAGATTCTAGAAATAAATATCTATTTAATGCAAACCTTATTTTAGGTACAAAAGGTAATAAGTTTTGTAGAAAAACTCTATTGAAAATTTAGGCCTCCCCTCTTTTAAGCAGAAAAAATATTGATGTATAATTTTTTTTTCTTTTATAAGATAATAGACAATTAAATAATTATCGAAATGAGTAAAAAGGAAATCCCCCCAAATTTTTATTTTGTTATTTTTATTTTTTTTTTACCGATTTTCGGTACTTATTTTATCATAGAAAAGCCACGTAAAAATTTTGTTTCTATTCATAACTTTGGTCTTTTATCTCTTTATTTATACTGTAATTAGTACAGAAAATGACCAACTCGCAAAAATGGGGGGGGGGGGGAATAAGTGATCTGAAAAAAATCAGAAAGTTTTGAAATAAAATAAATATTGCACTATAAAGTTCATTCATTGATAAAACACTGAAAATTTCATTAAAATCCGATAATTCCCTGATTTTTGGTAAATTATTTTCTGTAAGGGGCGGGGGGGGCTAAAGTCATTTTGTCAAAAACGGATTTTAGGTCAGTTTTGGGTATACCTATGTTAGACAAAGACATTCAGGTATGTGGCTGTGACGTCATGGCGGCTGCTGCTTCTCTACGTCTCTCTCCCCTGTCTCCATCTCCTTACAATTACCACAACTTTACTACATATATAATAGTATCTGCTAAAATTTTGGCTCATTTTCATTTTAAAATCGAATTAAAATTAATTTAAGGCCAAAAGTCGAAAAGTAGTATCATAATGAGCATGTAAAAAAAGGCGAAATAATATTACATATGTATAGGGATGAGCAGGGATTGCCAAGGGAGATAATTTTTTTTAATTTCTTAATTTTAAAACAATTACCAAAAATCAGGGAATTGTCCAATTTTAATGAAATTTTCACCAAATTATTTCCCGCGACTTAATTTTATAGCGATTAGTTGAGAAACTTGAAAAAATACTTTTTTTTTATCAATTCAGAATGGGGGGGGGGGGGCGTTTGACCATTTGAAAATAAAAATCCCGGTTCCTAATTTTTACATTTCTTGAAAGATCATATCCTGAAGAATATATAGAAAAATAAAACATAAAAACATATAAATTCAATACCCTAAAAAAGTGATTTTGAAATTTAAAAGTTATTTTCTTAAAACTCAAAAAATAAATAATGTAGCATGTTTTATTTTTGTTTGTTTTTTTCGAAGTATTAAAAAAATATATTTTTCTTTAAATTGATGCAAAAAAAATATTTTATCTCAGTTATACTGAGTTTTTACTACCTTAAGAATTTCAAGGTCAATTTTACATATGTGACAGCATCCGAGATTAACTTGAAAATTTAACAAAAGATAGCCCTGAATTTTATCTTTGAAAAAAAAAATTTTTTTTAAAATCATCAATTTCAAGTATGGAGGACAAAACGGGCCGAATTACCCCCCCCCCCAGTCTAAATGAATATGTCAATCGCAACAGAAAAAAGTATTTTTGGCTACACTTCCAAGAATAAATATTTTTAAAGATATTGTATAGAAAATCCCATGTTTACTTTTACTTCAAAATACCTGGATGTGAAAACATATGAGATAGTAAAAGATAGCGATTTTGAGTTACCATGACAAAATTTTCAACCATCCGATCTAAGAGAGATAATTGCATAAACAAAATGCTAGAAAATAGGAGTTATGTCACTTTATTTTGAACATCCCTACATATGTAATGTTTTTAATACAATTTAAACTTTAAATTAGGTTCAAAATTTTACGGAAAATAACAAAGTCTTACTTCACTTACGTTGTAAAAAAACGTTATTTGATTTTTAAAAGAAATTATAATTTCTTAGAAATCAATATAAAAATTTTTTAATTACACTATGTATAGAAAAATAATGATATTAATTTAAATAAAATCTCTCTTTTTTTTTTCTTTTTTTTTTTTTTGAAAGAGACAGAAAACTTAAAAGTAAAAAAAACCCAAAAAACTGTTAAAAAATACGATAATTGATCAGTGCCCAGATTGATAAAAAAAAAAAAAAAAAACAATAATATCAGAGATATCTGATTTTAATGAAATTTTCAGTGTTGACTTATCAACGAATTCTTTCTTTTAAATTACTGCATCGTTTCAATCAAACTGCTTAAATGGAAATAAATTGAAATTCTTTAAAATAAATATTACTTTTAGAGCCATCCATTGTTTTGAACAACAATTTATATAACTAATCAATAGAGAAAATTAATTTAAAATTCTAGTATGAAAAAGAAAAGAAAATAGAGGGGGAAAATAAATTCGACTTGTTGAAGAGAGGGGGGGGTCAACAATGTCGTTGCAGTCACAAAATCTACATCACAAAAAATCCATCGTCGTAAAATCACCAACTCAAATATCATCAGCAGCTGAAAAATCACAACTCCTTGCTGTCCTCACCCCACTTTTACTTAAACAAATTTTTCCTTCAACATCCGGGTGTCTGAACCCCACGCACGAGATTCCCGAGCCAATCCTGGCTGGCGGAATCCTCGTAGCCATCATCCGGGCACCTGGCGCTTACATCCAGGACAGTAGTATCTTGAATTCAGTGCTAATGTGTTGCTCGTTCGCATTCCGAAGGACGCGGGTTCGATTCCACATTCCAGGCAAAGCCTAGCCCGCTTCCTTCGAGAATACGGCCGGCCACTCACCTCGTGTTCTCTGTCACAAAAATATGAAACTCCTAATTTTAAGTTTTAAATTTCATATTTTTCGATTCTAAAAACAAATATTTTTATTTAATAACAAGCCTACTTTAGTATTGTTATCTAATAATTTTTGGAGAAAACTCAATTGAAAAGTTAGGCCTCCACCTTTTAGAGAGAACAATTATCGATGTATAATTTTTTCACTGATATTCTAAAAGTCAATTATATACCAAAACAACAGAGTAAAAAAAAAGTGGTGGATGAGTCATGTATGAAAAACTGCTAGAAGATTTTTGCGGGATAAGAAAGTTTGTCGTTGAGCCTTGCAATTTCATTTCCTCATTACTGGCAAAATGTTTGTCTCTCAAACCCTCTTTCATGGGGCTGAAGTGATGAGGAAGGGAAATCTGTAGTGAAGAAGTGGCTCAAAGAACAGTCAACAGAATTTTATGGGGCATGTTTCGAAAAGTAGTGAGTCCTTAATATTTCCATTGCCCTTCTGCCATCATCTCTCGCTTTGCGCATTATGAGTGAGAGACTCCAGTCATCCAAGCACTGGATTAATTCTGCATATATATTGCATTTTTGTCCACGAAAATTGGATCCTCCGGTTGGTCCGATGGTGCATTGATTATGTCATGCAACTGAAGGGTTCTCAGATACCCATGGAACTTTGTCTCCCAAATTTCATAACTCGCCTCGTCGCCATTGAAGAAGATCCGAGCGTACCTGGGCCCATAACCTGTTAAGTGTTTAAATGCCATCCTTGGCCGGTTGAAAAGGGCTTAAAGTAAGTTAGTCCTGAGTTATGGAATTCTTTGGTAAGTGAATAAGTCTATCCTGCGTATAAGTCCTGAGTTATAGAATCCTTTGTCCATCGTCCACAAAAGTTAAAGTAGTTATGGTCAGTGTGCTCCGTTAAGTATTGTATTAACAGCAGAGTCCTGCCAGTGATTGGCCAAGAGCTTGATTACATGGTTCTCGGTGAGTCTATAAGTAGAAGCAGGCATCAGGCACACACCTTATAACAGAAAATAGTCAACAGATACATGCTCTCATCTGAAGGTGAAACATTTCTTTTGAGAAAAATGGTGATTATGTAGAGAAGTTGGGATGTGATCCACAGAGGACCAGCTTCATTTTGATGCATGATACATGTTCCTGTGTTGGTAATCATACTTTTCTCAGAACTTTTGTGATGAGGCTTGATAATTAGTATTATTTGAATTATTTGGACTAGTGTTCTCACCTTTATTGTTATCTGTACAACATTTCAGCCAATCTGCCCTCTTCAGGTATTTCTTGTCATAATCGGGAACCTTCTTGTCATAACCAGAAGCTATCACAGAACTTTGAACCCAACCCTTAATTCAATTCATGGGGCTATCCTGTTCTCATTCCACTCACCATAGCTAGGGTTAAGCTGTGTTAACTTAGAACTCTTAACCCAACCCTTTATCCACTATGCTATGTGTCCAATTGGACAATCAGTGTGAATTTTGGGAACTTATAATCCTAATGTCTAGTTTTACCTAGAATATTTACCTATTTACATATGTATGATTTTTTTTACCTTGAGTCTTAGTTTGTTTTGTTTTTTTTGTTTTTTTTTCAATCTAATCTAGCCATTTTAATGATAGGTTTCCATATTGTATTCATCTCTATACTTAGTCTATTTAAGAGATTACTATAGCCTATCATATGAAATGATTATTTGAGGCATGTTCTCTTCCAATGTTCTTCCCTATCTGTCATCTTAACTTCATCCCATAAAGGCAGATGGTTTCCATTTTCATTCCATATATGGTCAGCCATACCTAACTTTTCTATTTCTCCTCATACCACTGCTTTATGGTGCTCTTCTAGTCTTACATTCAGTGGACAGCATGTTTCACCTTTGTATGCTTTGCTACAGCTGCAATTCTTGGTCATGTTGTATTCTGTTGGGGGCTTGACTTGGAGGAGATGTTTACAAAGAGTTGAGTGACTCCTGAATGTTGTGCTGATGTCATATGGATACATATCTTTTGAATCTTTACAGCCAAGCCTTTGACATAGGGTAGACAGACTGTGGTAAGTTTTCAGGTATCATCCTCTGTCCTGCAATCCAGACTTCTCATAGCTAATGTTATGTTCTCAGGATAATTGTTATGATGGAGGTATCCCTTAAGCTGTTTGAAACGAAGGTTCTTGAGTTCAACAAGTCTGAATAATCCAAATAATAGTAATTATATCTGTCCTAAACAAAATGGCATTACTTTTTGACTAACCCTTGTATATAACCCCATCAATATTTTGAACCCCAAATATAATGGGGGGAATAAAATTTAAGTGACCGGTAAAAATCAGAAAGTTTTGAAATAAAATAACTGATGCATTATAAAATTCATTCATTGATAAATAAACTCTGAAAATTTTGTTAAAATTTAATAAATCCCTTTTGGTAATTTTTTTCAAATGGGGTGGGGTGGGGGTATTTTGTAAAATACATCTATGATGTCAAAATTGGCAGATCCTAATATATAATGTAGTTTGAAGCCAGCTCATAAATTATTGTTATTTTGAAATTAGAAAAAAAAGTTTTATTAACTTTGTTTTATTAATTGCCAAAAGTAAACCTTAACTTTTAAGAGTAGGGAAGGTTGAATTTTATCTTTCTTTCATGAAAATGGTAATTATTAAAAGAAAAAAAAACATTCATTGAAATATTTTTTAATGACACATCCTGTCTATTTAATTTTTGGAAATCTCAAAATTCCGTTTGTAAAAATATTTACTGTTTTAAATATAAAGAAATCAGAGAAATTAAATTTGAGAATCTATTCAAAACCTCAGTAAAGATCTTACAAAATCAAAAAACTCTTTGAAAAATAAGAGGAATGTAATAGAATTTTGCATGGTTTAATGGCATATCAATCCATCTAAGGTTATTTTATGCCGAGAAGTTACAAAATTATGTTCAATGTACAATTTGTATTTTTGTGTAATTGTTTCTTTTTCTCAAAAAAAGTTTCATTTTTGTTTTATTGTTTTTGTCCATAATCATAGGATGTCCAGTATTCCTATCTAATACAAATAATTTGTACATAGTTGTACAGTTTCAGTATTCCTATCTAATACAAATGATTTGCACATAGTTGTATGGTTTTAAGTATTCCTATCTAATACAAATGATTTGCACATAGTTGTATGGTTTTAAGTATTCCTATCTAATACAAATGATTTGCACATATTTGTACAGTTTCAAGTATTCCTATCTAATACAAATGATTTTCACATAGTTGTATGGTTTTAAGTATTCCTATCTAATACAAATGATTTGCACATAGTTTTATTGTTTCAACTAATCTATTATTATACTAAAGTTGAGGAAATCAATGATTGTTTGCTAAAAGCTTTTTTCCTTTTTAGTTTAATGACACAAAATATTCCTTAGTTTTGAGATTAAGTTATGTGTGAAAAAAATTTGTTATTTGGATTTTCATATTCTGCCTGTCTCACTCTCTCTATATCTTGATTAAGTATTTTTAACATACATTAGTTTTCTCTATGAATATAAAGAGAGAGATTGGAGAGTGGGAGCAGTAGATGAATTTATTTGTATATTAATAATTGTATGAATAATTTGCACTTATATGAGATATAAACAGAAATATAAACCAATTGTAATAATGCACTTGCCTCCTTATTTTTTTTATAATACATGAATTTTTATTCTTTCAGAAATGTCACCTGAAGGGGTTTGAAATTTAAAAGATAGTTATATCAACAGTCCAATATATTGTTGCTGTGTAGATAAACATATTAACAGCTTACGTGGCATTTCTTTTTGTTGCAATTCTGTACATAAGTGTTTCCCTTAATTAATATTTCAAAAAATAAGTGGAGAAAATAGGCTCTAGTGAAAGCAAAATTTTCTCCATCAGCATTTTCACATAGTTCAGACATGGAAACACACGTTAAAGAGGAAGAATTTTCCTGTAAAATTTGCCAGTTAGCATTTTCAAATAGTTCCAGTTTGAAAAGACATATGCAAACCCATACTGGAGAGAGAAAATTTGCTTGTTGTATTTGTGAATCAGCATTCCTTAAAAATTTTTATTTGAAAAGACACATGCAAACTCACACGGGAGAGAAACCATTTGCTTGTGAAGTCTGTGGATCAACATTTTCACAGAGTTCACATTTGAAAACCCACTTGCGAATTCACACTGGAGAGAAACCATTTCTTGTGAAGTATGTGGATCAGCATTTTCTGTAAGTTCCAGTTTGAAAACCCACATGCGAACACACACAGGAGAGAAACCATTTTCTTGTAAAGTGTGTGGATCAGCATTTTCACAGAGTTCAAATTTGAAAATCCACATGCAAACACACACTGGAGAGAAACCATTTCCTTGTAAATTATGTGGGTCAGCATTTTCAGATCATATGAAATGTAAATGTCAGCTGCAAACACATACTGGAGAGAAACCATTTCCTTGTGATGTCTGTGAATCAGCATTTTCACAACATTCTAAATTGATCAGGCATATGCAAACACACACAGGAGAGAAACCATTTGCTTGTGAAGTCTGTGGATCAGCATTTTCACGGAGTTCCTCTTTGAAAATTCACATGCGAACACACACAGGAGAGAAACCATTTTCTTGTGAAGTCTGTGGGTCTGCATTTTCTGTAAGTTCCAGTTTGAAGACCCACATGCGAACACACACTGGAGAGAAATCATTTTCTTGTGAAGTCTGTGGGTCTTCATTTTCTACACATTCATATTTGAAAACCCATATGCGAACACACACAGGAGAGAAACCATTTTCTTGTGTTGTCTGTGGATCAGCATTTTCTATGAGTTCAAATTTGAAAACTCACATGCGAATTCACACTGGAGAGAAACCATTTCATTGTAAAATTTGTGGGTCAGCATTTTCAGATCATACGAAATTGAAATGTCACCTACAAACACATACCGGAGAGAAACCGTTTCCTTGTGATGTCTGTGGATCAGCATTTTCACAACATTTTAAATTGATCAGGCATATAAAAACACACACTGGAGAGAAACCATTTGCTTGTGAAGTCTGTCGATCAGCATTTTCACGGAGTTCCTATTTGAAAATTCACATGCGAACACACACAGGAGAGAAACCATTTTCTTGTGAAGTCTGTGGGTCTGCATTTTCTACAAGTTCACATTTGAAAATCCACTTGCGAACACACACTGGAGAGAAATCATTTTCTTGTGAAGTCTGTGGGTCGGCATTTTCTTCACGTTCACATTTGAAAACCCATATGCGAACACACACAGGAGAGAAACCATTTTCTTGTGTTCTCTGTGAATCAGCATTTTCTGTGAGTTCAAGTTTGAAAGCCCACATGCGAATTCACACTGGAGAGAAACCATTTTCTTGTGTTGTTGTGGATCAGCATTTTCTGTGAGTTCCAGTTTAAAAAACCACATGCGAACACACACTGGAAAATCTGTGGAGAAATGCAGCTTAAGAGAACACAGTACATCTGGGAACATGAGCCTCCACTAATAACATCAAATGGAAAGGTGAATGTGTTCTATGACAAAGTAATCCAGACAGGCAGATATATAAAAGACAAAGCTATTAAACCAGATATTGTCATCTGGGATAAACAAAAAAAAACTGCTCTCATTAATGATGTAGCTATCCCAAATGATTATGGCCTCAATAGAGCTGAGCATGAAAAGATTAGGAAATATCAAGACCTCATGAATGGCCTAAAAACAACTTGGTCATTGAAAGAAATAGATATAATACCTGTTGTGATAGGAGCAACTGGGCTGGTGAAACAAAATTAGAAAAAATACCTTGAAACAATACCGGGAAGCCAAGCTGCTATGAAGTACACATAGCAGCTATCAAAGGAACATGCTCCATCCTAAAAAGATCATTAAGATATAAATACTATTTATAAAGAAATCAAGTGTTAGCCCTAGGACAGGGACCCCTTGACTTCTCGAAATTGTTATAAGAAAATAAAACAAAAAAGAGAGAAACCTTTTTCTTGTGAAGTGTGTGGATCAGCTTTTTCTTGCAGATACGATTTGAAAATCCACATGCAAACACACTCTGGAGAGAAACCATTTCCTTGCAAAATATGTGGGTCAGCATTTTTAGATCATACAAAATTGAAACGTCCCTTGCAAACACACAGAGAGAGAAACCATTTTCCTGTGTAATTTGTGGAACAGCATTTTCTTAGTTCCAGTCTGAAAAGACACATGTGAAATCATACTGGAGAGAAAAATTGTCATCTGAAATAAACTTGAAAAAACTACATTCATTATTGTAGCTGTCTCAAATGATTATGGCCTAAATAGAGCCGAGCATGAAAATCTTACAAAATACCAAGACCTTAAGAATTACCTAAAAACAACTTGGTCATTGAAAGAAATGAATATCATACTAGTTGTGGTAGGGAAAACTGGGTTGGTAAAGAAAAACTTCAAAAATACCTTGATACAATACCTGGTAAACCAAGCTGCTATGAAGTACAAATAGCAGGTATCAATGGAACATCCTCCGTCCTAAAATGATCCAAAGGATATTCATACTATTCATAAAGGAATACTAAAAATTGTTTGAAGAAAAATATTTTTAAAAGTGAAAACATTTTCTTGTGATCTATGTGGATCACTATTCTAAATTGATAAGATACATGCAAACACACTTTGGTGAGAAACTATTTTCTTGTGATGTCTGTGGTACAGCATTTTCAGGAAGTGTCCATTTAAAATCCTGCATGCAAATACATACAGCTAGGATGTGAATACTATTCATAAAGCTGCCTTATATGTCTTCTCTAATGGTCTAATAAGAATATTTCTTATTATTATCATTATTATTATTACTCTTTTGACCATTATTTTCATCAGAAATAATAACAAGTTAATTCTTACCATTAACATTTAATCATGACTGACAATATTATTTTTGCTGATCAGCAATCTTTTTTTTTGCTTTTGTATTCATTACTGCTACAATTTATCCCACAGTAATCAAAGTGGCCTTAATTTAATTCGTTTTGCTTTAGCAATTATTGCAATTTCTGCCACAATTGTCATTATTTTCTGTCTCTTAATTAAAACTGGGAGGCACAGATGGCCTAATGGGTAACATCATAGAAAATAGAATTTCTGAGCTAACTTAAAATTTCAAAAGATTGGTTTATTTAGCCCTGCTTGGCAACCAGTGTAGAAGAACTATAATTCTAGATTATCTTGCACTCATGCTTAAGAAATGAATCTTGGGGACTCTCTAAAGCTGTTTTAAAACTTAGACACCTAGAAAAAATATCAACACTTGCCCTTCCCTTGGGTATCATTATAGATGTGGAAAAGTGAGAATTTCTGTATGGGTAATGTTCATACAACCTTTCTCTTGTCCACATTCATTCCTATGATATAACAGTATGTCAACTCCTTGGATTATTTCATGCTGAATACATATAATAAGAATATAAGAAATAATCTTATAAGACAGAAACCATTTCCTCGTGTAGTATTTGAATCAGCATTTGAAGTGTCATCTGTAAACCCAGAATAGGGAGAAACCATTTTCTCTATGAAGTCTGTTGATGAGCATTTTCACCGAGTTCCACTTTAAAATCCCATTTATGAATACACACTTGAGAGAAACCATTTTTTTGTTAAGTCTGCAAAACTGCATTTTTACAGAACTCACATTTGAAAAAACACATGTCAACACATCTTATTCAGGATCCTATTAGTCCAAACCTTTTCCACATAAATATAGATTTTGAAATCCCATCATGGGAATATGATACATTTGTCTCCAGAGTTACAAACACTGTTCATAGAATCAGCTGAATCATCACCTCAGTTTTGGGCTATGTTTTTATTTTGAAGAGATCAATAAACATTTTTGATTTGCATTTATCTAGCACTTTCGTTTTTAATTCACCAGAAATTGAATTATTATTGGACTTTAATAGATTTTTGGTATTTAAATCAATAAATTTCTTTTAAAAGACATTTTTTCTTTCATTGTTTTGTCATGCACACCTCCCCTTAAGCCAATGATATCATCACTATGTGAAATGTAAATCTTATGTAGGATTAGCCAATCGAATATCAAACTATTATTATATTATTATTATATATATAGTACAAAATCTGTTAGTTCATTATAATTGAGCAGAAGGACTCAGATTATAATGATAATAGGACTTTATTTGAATAGAATGAGTTCTGAGGTGAAGAGATAGTAAACTTTGAAATATCCTATCATACAGGTAAAAAATGATACCAAGATAATTTTGTACAGTCGTGGGGGAAATTTGGTAGGCAATGAGTTAATCCACTCACAGTGGCTCTCACACGATATGCAAGCCATTGTTGTCATCGTTAATTCAAATTCTGACATATTCAATGAAAATTTAGCAGTAGGTCTTCTCTTTCAGAAGAAATCTGCACTAGTTCCAAAATTCACTCTAAGTGAATGACCTTAAATGCTTTTGTGCTGTTTGTTTATTGGTGTAACGAGATGATGAAGGTCCTGAGTTTTGGGAGGACTTCTATAGAAAAGAGAGGCAGAAGAAATAAGAGAGCGTAAAGGTTTTTAAAAATGTAGTGATGAACACAAAACGGTTTGACCGAGGCATGACCCCCGAATGGAGAATTGAAAGCCAACTGGAAGTTTCGGGTGTTGACCAGATGAAGAAGAATATTGTCCTCTTTTTGATTTCCAACAGCGTAGGATTCGGACAGGCCTCTGGTCCCTAGTGTGGGATCACAGTAATTTATCCATGTCCTCTCTGTCTTTCCTCCTCTCCAAAACAACCCACGAGACGAAAATAAAAGCTAAGCAGCTTGTGACGATATATTTCTCTTGTTGTATCTTTTTATTGACAAGACGACCACTGCATACCAAACACCTTTTTAGTGTTGTGAATTTGGAGGCACGTTGACAAGACCCACTATACAACATATATCGCTATCAGAACGTTACATATATCTGTTTTGGTACCGTGACCATATATCCCCACGTTACAAATGGCTTCTTTTACCCAAAGTCAGTGCTGCTGCTGCTGTCTATAAATATAAATGGTGATTCTGTGTGGAACTTATACCAAAAAGAGCTGGTTTAGAACCTTGAATTTTCAAAGACATTCTCAACAAAATTCAAGCTATTAGACGTTTTTACCATCCACAGTGATATATAGTTGTAGAAAACTTTTTCTCTCTACCACGGTTTCAGTGTTCAAGATACACATTTCTCAGGAGAACTAAAAAAATTAAAGATAGCTAATATTATATATACTAGTCTGGTTTAGAATTATTTTTATTTCTCTCCCTGTCTTTAAAATAAACTTTTAGTCTTTAAATCTAAACTCTTTTTCTTTGAAATTAAAGATTAGTTTTCCATATGCTCACCCGGCAAAAGTAATTTGTAATTCTATCTATCAACTGTTTTTACTCCTATCCTCTTTTTTATTATTCATCTTGTTTATATCTTACTTATATGTACTTCTGAAATTCAAGTCTCCTGATAAATCTATTAAGTTGGAGTTTTGGGGGTTTTTTTTATAATAATTAGTGCATGTCTTATATTATATCTATATTAATCTTAATAATACATTAATGAGTTATGCAATTGGTGGTGGCATTTCCCCAGAAATTCATCTTTCTTATTTATATATATGTCAGACTATGGTAATTACCATGGTATTTCGCTACTGGAAGCTTTTGGTAATGTATTTGCACAACACTTGCTAAACTGATTGGAGAAGTATTTCTGTGCTGATGTTCTACCTGAATCCCAATCTGGTTTTAGAGGTGGAAGAAGAAATGTAGATATGATTTTCTCTGTTAAACAGCTTTTAGAAAAATGTATTAAACAGCATATCAGTTTTTTGTTGACTTAACTAAAGCCTTTGACTCAGTGAATCTTGAGGCTCTCTGGAAGGTACTTGGAAAATTTGGCTGTACCCCTGCTTCTGTTGAAAAGTTCAAGCAGCTGCTTCATTGTGTGAAGGGTTGTGTCGATTTCATTGGTTGGCTCTCAAAGGAACTTCCCATGAATAATGGAGTGAAGCAGGGTGATATACCTGCACTAACATTGTTCTCACTTTAACTGATGGAGAAAGAAAGGAAGAAGGGGAGATAGAGTAGGATATAGAGAAAAATAAATAAAGAAAGAAGGGGAAGAAATAGAGAAAAAGGAACAAAGAAAGAAAGAAAATGAAAGAAAGAAAGAAAGAAGGGGAAGATAGAGAAAAATGAACAAAGAAAAAGAAAGAAGGAAAGAAATAAAAAAGGGAAGATAGAGAAGAATATAGAGAAAAATGAAGAAAGAAGGGGAGATTGAGTAGGATATAGAGAAAAATCAAGAAAGAAAGAAGGGGAAGAAAAAGAGAAAAATGAACAAAGAAAGAAAGAAAAAGGGAAGATAGAGAAGAATATAGAGAAAAATGAAGAAAGAAAGAATGCAGATATCTATATCAGATTCCGAACAACTGGAAAAGTTTTCCACTTGAGAATATTCCAAGCCAGAACTTTAGTTGGTGATGGATTTATCAGGAAACTTTTATATGCCAATGATACTGACCAGGTCACACACTTTCCGGAAGAAATGCACTCACATATGGACCACTTTTCTATTACTTGTACCTGCTTTGGTCTGATGGCATTAAGAAAACCTAAGTTATGTACACTCCTGCTGCTGCTGGTGATCCTTACCTGGAACCTGTTATCTTTGTCTATGGGAAGAGTCTTGAAGTGTTATATACCCACATGTTGGGTATATACACAAGTGTTCTTTTGTGTCAGAGAGAGAGGGGAGAGAGATAGATAGGTTGACAGAGATGAGATGCATAATTGCATCACTTACTTCTCTTTTCCTCACTGACCATTTGTGTTTGTCCAGCTTCTATTCTTTCCCGTCATGGTCACCATGTTTGATTCTATCATTGTGACAGAGAACATGAGGTGAGTGGTGAACGTCAAGGCCTGCCGTATTCTCGAAGGAAGCAGGCTAGGCTTTGCCTGGCATGTGGGACTGGAGAATCGAACCCGCGTCCTTCAGAATGCGAACGGGCAACACATTGGCACCGAATTCGGGATGCTACAGTCCCGGATGTAAGCGCCAGGTGCCCGGATGATAGCTATGAGGATTCCAGCTGCCGGGATTGGCTCGACAATCTTGTGTGTGGGGCGCAGACACCCGGTTGTTGAGGAGAAACTAGTATAAGTAGAAGTGGGGTGACGGCAGGAGGTCAGTTGTTATTTTGAGTTGCTGAAGATTTTACGACGACGGATTTTTCAGCTGCTGAAGATTTTTGAGTTGCTAAAGATTTTATGACGACAACGGATTTTTAGCTGCTATAGATTTTTTGACGGCAACGACATTGTTGACCCCCTCCCCTTCAACAAGTTGAATATTTATTTTTCCCCTCTATTTTTTTATCATTCTAGAATCTTGTTGGTTCTTCATTTCTTGATTCATTTTCTTTGTTGGTCAGTCTTCTCGCTAAGACATGCATCAACCAACGATGCCATGTTTTTTTAAATCATCAGGATTTTATTTAATGTTTCTTCTTTCGAATGCAAAAAAACAAAAAATCAAGATAATATTCATTTTTCTGCAAGTTTCATTGTTTTAAATATGAGGGGGGGGGGTAAATTTGTGGTACCTGTTTTGGAAGTATGTAAGTTACTTCACATAAATTGTCCGGTTTCATAAATTTGGAGGCAAAAATATATTGAAAAATAATGTAATATTATTTTCATTTTTTTTACTGATGTTCTACTACTTTTCGACTAAAACTAAAATTAACCTTTAAAAAAATCGATTCAATTGATTTTAATTCGTTTTTTAAGTGATAAGTTCCGTTTTTTGGTAGTACCCAAGACGGACAGACACCAAATATCTTATATATAGATATTTTAACACAATTACTAGATCTTAATTTTCTTGAGGCAAAAGAAATCGTAATTATCTCCCTTGAGTTTTGCTCTTTTAAGAATATTTTTGCATCGTTCGTTAATGAAAGAAGGTTTTGTATTTTTTCGTTTAATTAATCCAACCACCTGATTAAATATTAGTTTTTATTTAAAATTTAACACTTTCTCTCTTTTCTCTAATGTTGCATTGCCCAAAAGGAAAAGAGATCAGACGGAAGTAAGTATAACGTTCTATTATTTTCTTTCGTTAGTCATTTGCAAGAAAGTGTTTTTGTTATTTTAAGGATTTTTTTCAGTAAAATTATAAATACTTTCTGAATAAATATATGAAAATGATAATCCTTATGAAATATTTCTTATTAAAGTCACTTACCCCGTTTATTTAATTTTAGTAAAAATGCTGACAAAAATGTAAACAGTACTTAACATTCAAAAACAGAATTTAAATTTGCCAAGTCATTTTATTTTTTTATGACAAACTTCAGGTGATTGTGGTTTAATTAAAACCAGAAGTAAAAGTTATTTTTATATTTCATATAATTCATTAATCTTTTTAAATGTTTTAACAGCCCCCATCCCCCCCTCTCTCTCTCTCTCTCTCTCTCTCTCATACACACACACTTTTACCGGATCATAGTTTATTGTTATTTTTCAAATAGAAAAAAAAGTTTTATTAGTTTTGTTTAAGCACTGTCAATTTGTTGGCTCATTTTCATTTTAAAAACAAATTAAAATTAATTAAATCGATTATTTAAGGTCAAATATTTGTCGAAGTCGAAAAGTAGTAACATAATCAATAAAAAAATTTAAAAAAAAAAAGCAAAATAATATTAAACATCTAATTTATTTTTGATACATTTTAAACTAGGTATACCCAAAATGAGGCTGAACTGCGTTTTTGACAAAATGACTTTAGCCATCCCTACAGAAAATAATTTACCAAAAATCAGGGAATTATCGGATTTTAATGAAATTTTCATTGTTTATTTATCAATGAATAATCTTTATTATGCATTATTTTATTTCAAAATTTTCTCATTTTTTTTTTCAGATCACTTAATTTTGGCCCCCACCCACATTTTTTCGAGTTGGTCTTATAGTTTTATAATTACAGTATAAATAAAGAGATAAAAGACCGAAGTTATGAATAGAAACAAAAAAATTTTACGGTGGCTTTTTTTCTATGAGAAAATAAGTACCGGAAATCGAAAAATAAATAATTAATTTTTTGGAGATTTCTTTTTTACTCATTTCGATAATTATTTAATTGGCTATTATCTTATAAAACAAAAAATTATACATCGAAATTTTTTCTGCTTAAAAAAGTGGGGAGGGTACATTTTCAATCGAGTTTTTCTTCAAAAAGTATACTTTGATGTAATAAAATAAGGTTTGCATTAAATAGATATTTATTTCTAGAATCTAAAAATATAACATTTTAAACTTAAAATAAGGCTTTTCATATTTTAAAACAATTAAATTTATTTTCAATATAAACACATAATGTTCGAAAATTAATTGTATGGAAACCACAAAGAATAAAAATATGAATTACCTCTCTTAGAATAACTTAAAGAGTTAAACTCTCTTTCAGTTTTTCAAAATACTTTAATATCTAATAGAGGTAAGTTCACTTCATTATAACTATTTTTAATTCAATTATTCATTTTTAATTCAAAATATTCAAAATATTCAAATTCAAATTGATGTTTTCTCACTTTTTATCTTTAAATTAACAATTTTTTTTTGTCGGCACTTCTAAAAATCTCATCCTTTTCTTTTTTAAAACCAATTAGATTAAAATTAATTAATTCTATCATTTAAGATCAAATTTTTGTCTAAGTCAAAAGTTAATAAAAATCCGATAATTCCCTGATTTTTGGTAAATTATTTTCTGTAAGTAAAATAAAATTCATTTTGTCAAAAAACAGATTTTATGTCAATAAACAAGACAAAAAAGTTAAAAAATATTATGACACTTACAGAATACCATACAGAAAATGGAAGTGAACATATACATTTTCATTTCAAATGAAAATATTTAAAACTAATATATATATATATATATATATATATATATACATTAAAAAAAAGAATTTTACTTGGTTAAAAGTTAAAACAAGTGAGTAAAATTTCAGTAATATTTAATAAATATGTATTTAAAGTAATGCCTTACTTGTTTCTAAAAAGAAAAGTATAAGTATTTTTAAAATATTTTAAAACCATTATTGAACACCATTAATTCAATATAAATTTGATGTAATTTTTCGTTGAAATTTGGACTATTTTTAATGTATAAATTGTATTAAAAATAAATTGTATATGTAATGATATTTTTCTTTTTTTAATGATGGTCAGTATGTTACTATTTATCGATTTAGACAAAGTTTGACCTTAATAGATTTAATTATTTTTAATTCGTTTTTAAAACTCGTAGCAGACGATTTTTGCTATTTTAAACAATTTTTCGGTCAATTTTGCTCAAATATATCATGGCCATAAACACTGCCAAAGATGACGTAAAATCCGTATTTTACAAAATAAATTTACGTCTCCCCTGATTGAAAAAAATTACCAAAAATCAGATTTTAATGAGATTTTCAGTATTGATTTATCAATGAATGAATTTTAGAATGAATCAGTTATTTATTTCAAAACTTTCTGATTTAATTAGGTGTGATAAATTATAAGTACCACCAATTTTCCCTGTGAAATTTACCCCCACCCCATATTTAACACAATGAAACTTGCTTAAAGGTTAATATTATCTTAAATTTTTTGTCCATTTGAAAGAAGAAACATTAAAAAAACTCATGATTATTTTTTTTTTAAATTTTAGCTCATGGAAATAATGAAAATTATAAACGAAAATCAATGTTTTCATTTTTGCATCGTCTAATCAATTGAAATTTAATGTAGCTAAAAACAAGTTATGACTAGAGGCTTTTTTTTTCTATGAAAAATCAATTAATGGTCCGATTTTCACGAAAATGTCCATAATTACTTAGCTTTTGATGAAAATGTCTGAAATAGTTTTGTCCTAAAATGTATTAGGGTAAATATCTTTTACAAGGTCTAAATACCCCATTTTATTTTATGAAATATGAAAAAATTAACCAACAAAAAAACGATCTAATTTTCCATGGAATTATCTTTAAAACATATAAAAATCATAGACCTGCAACTTTATTGAGGAAAAATGTCTTTAAAAAAATCAATTTTGATAGCTTTAAATATTAAAGAATTTATGTATAATCCACTGCAGTTAATTGAAATATAAACTGATTGTAATAATAACAGAATGCATGTCTTCTTTTTAATTTTTCTTTCTATAATATTTGAATTTTTATTCTTTCAGAAATATCACCTGTATTGAGGAAGAAGATTTTTGAAATTTAAAAAGACACATTCAAACACATATCAAAGGACAAATGTATTGTTTCTAAGTGTGTAGATTTGCTTATTGACAGCTGATAATGCAATTCTTTTTGTTGCAATTCAGTACATGAGTGTTTTCCCTAGATTCATATTTCAAAAAACAAGTATGGAAAAATAGGCTGTAGTGAAAGCAAACTTTTCTCTGCAATACAGATCAGCATTTTTATATTGTTTGGAATTTAAAACAGACATGGAAACCCACATTAAAGAAGAAGCATATTCTTGCAAAATTTGTCAGTTAGCATTTTCAGATGGTTTAAGTTTAAAAGAACACAAGGAAACACATACTGGAGAGAGAACATTTTCTTGTTGTATCTGTGGATCAGCATTTCCTAGAAACTCTGATTTGAAACTCCATATGCGAACACATACTGGAGAGAAACCATTCTCTTGTGAAGTCTGTAGAACAGCATTTTCACAGAGTTACAGTTTGAAAACTCACATGCGAATTCACACAGGAGAGAAGCCATTTCCTTGTGAAGTATGTGGATCAGCATTTTCCCTGAGTTCCAGTTTGAAAACTCACATACGAATTCACACAGGAGAGAAACCATTTCCCTGTGAAGTATGTGGATCAGAATTTTCAGATAGTTCCACTTTGAAAAAACACATGCAAACACACACTGGAGAGAAACCATTTTCTTGTGAAGTTTGTGGGTCAGCATTTTCACGGAGGTCTGGTTTGAAAACCCACATGCGAATGCATACTGGAGAGAAACCATTTCCATGTGAAGTCTGTGGATCAGCATTTTCTACGAGTTCACATTTGAAAACACACATGCGAATACACACAGGAGAGAAACCATTTTCTTGTGATATTTGTGGATCAGCATTTTCACGGAGTTTCAGTTTGAAAACCCACATGCACACACACACAGGAGAGAAACCTTTTTCTTGTCAAATCTGTGGATCAGCATTTTCCCAGAATTCACATTTGAAAAAACACATGCGAACACACCTTATCTCTCCTTCAGGATCTCTTTAATCCAAACATCTTCCACAGCCATGTATATATGTGTTCCTGGCCTCTTCACATTCATTCAACTGGTTTTCCTGAACTTTTCACATTCCCTAACATTGATTCAGATGAATTTCAATTACACAAAATATTTTCCTTTTGACTCTTTCATCAAGGTACTTTTGATTTACTTGTAAAATCTAAATAATCTAAATTGGTTTTCCTGGCATTTTCACATTTCCTAATACTGATTCTGGGATCAGATGAATTTCAATCACTTTTTTTTATTAAAACATGCTTCTCCATACACATCACACATTCTTTAAATTTCATATGGTTTGCAATTCTCAGCCACCAAATATTTGATGACAAACCTCTGTTTAATCCTGGAGCACTGTTTGATTTGTCAACATTCTGAATAACCACAAAATATATTTTTGCAAAAGAAAAATATTTTTTGCCATAACCAATTCCAAATAATGCAGATTTTACATTTATGGAAAAAAAATCAGAACAAAAAATTTATTTTACTTTTTACAAAGAAATTCTCTATATTTAATTATCCTCATATATGCACACATACACATACAATCGTATGTATATATATTTGGAAGAGGTAGTAATAACAGCACATGAACATACACTATATATATATATATATATATATATATATATACATATATATATTAAATAGTAGCTTATATTAAAATTATCATCCCTTAATTTGTCCCCAAGAGATTTCATACTTGTTTGCCTTTTTTCCATTGATTATAGAAAAAAACTGTTTTACAATATCTTGCAATGTTTTTACTGGTGTATCCCAATTAATGAGGTAAATTGAGCTTATCTGACCTGTTGGGATGGAATTGGGGCTATAATTCAAATTTAAATGCTACTTTTGATATATTTTATAAGTTTTATTTGAATGGAATAGATTGAATAATCTTTTCTGGATTGAATTAATAAGATTTTTGAGCAATTTTATATCTAAACAAGGATTTTGGGATGATTTTTAAAACTAAATCCTCAAAAATTGGTGCAAGTTAGAAATCTACTTTTTGGTGTCAGTATTTATGCCAATACCCAACTTTCCTCTGATGAATTTTTTTGATATTCAAAAAAATTTGAAAATTGACCTACACTATATATATGCAATATCTGTATATATATATATATATATATATATATATTATTTTGAAAAATTTGCTAATTAGCTAAACACTATTTCAAAATGAAAAAGAGCTGGTTTAAAACCACAAATTTTTAAAGATGTTCACTATAAAATTCAAGCTCTTTGTAGATGGGTGATGTTTTTGCCATCCACAGACACAGTGATATATATATATATATATATATATAGTAGTTATCCACAGACACGTGTTTTGAAGTTTACTTCCCATCAGTGTGGCTTGACTTTTTAACAGCTACATCTAGCTGGGTACAAAACCTGACAGAATTTTTGTCCGTCAAGTTCCTTACCCTCTTGGCTATTGGAAACTGTCAGCCATGGGGTGAACAATTAATTGATAGACTTACAGGATGTATGTTTTTACAATCACCAGAGAAGTCTACTCTGTAAAGAGTGGAGTTTTTGCCAACAGAACACTTAGCATTTGGTAATTGTCCATATAATATCTTCTTTGGAAGCCTGTTCTCATTCATTCTGACAATGTGACCAGCCAACCTAAGCTGAACCTTTGCTAGTAAGGTTTCAATGCTAGCAATCTTACATTTTTTTAATATTGTGCTATTTTTCACTCTATCATCCCATTTTATATCACAAATGGCACGAAGACAGTGCATGTGAAATGCATCAAGTTGGTTTATGTGCTTGCGGTAAAGTGTCCAAGTTTCAGCACCAATTTTGCAATCAAGCATTTTGTGGTTATTCAATTTCAGTGTAATTCATTGCTCATACATTTCCAAGAAATTTTTTTTTAAGGTAAAGAACTTGTCAAGAACCAATCATTCTTTTCAAGTTCTGACATTATCCAATTGAAATGTTCATCTTTGTTAACTTCCAGAATCATCAAACACACTTGCCTTGATTTTTCCAATTGACAGACCAGAAAATGCCAAAATATGGCACTTGAAACACTCGCCTTTGGTATATCAAATGCCAACTTATCACATGTTCCCTTGATCCACATTTGTAAACTCTTAACACTCTGCTTGTTCATCTGGTGAGGGGCTTAAGACTTGTCTAAATCGAAAAGTTTTAATTTAAAATATGCAAAATAGACTAGATATACAAATGTGCTGATGTTTGTTCTTGAATTTGGAATCACCAGATTTGAATAATTCTCCTTCCTTTTCAATAAAATAACCAATGCAATCAATTGACCATTCCTCTTACTTACAGACAAACAATACAATTGAGCTTATTTTGGGAGTAAGCTGTAGAGAGAAAAAAACTTGACGTGATAAAAGAAAACTGACTGCAGTTTTGAAATCAGCATTCCAATATTACTCTAAATCAAATGAAAGATCAAACTCAACAGAAATTATGTCCAAAATTGTTTCCCTGTGTAATTATTGAAAATTGCATCAGATATTTGCCTGATTTTTTGTCATTTTTTATTAATTAGGTGTAGTGATTTGGTACGTAGTCCGTCTGTAACTGAGACTATGTCACTGTTTACATCACAATTCCCCCAGGAATTATATAAGTTTATCCATAGTCAAAATTATACATAGAATAAAGAACAACCCTGTATTATATATATTCAAAAATTGAGTATGCAGCATTAAAGGGTCCACATTGTTAAAACAAGTTTTAATAAATACACACCTGGTATTATTGATTTATATTTTGTTAGTTTTATTTTAATATATATTTCAAGTTATCTAACATAAAGAGTTTTATGAGAAAATTGTTTGCAAACAAGAAATAGTCACATAATCTTCTACATTAAATTTGAAGATGTTTATATATGGGTTACACCCACCAACACCGAATTACCTGAAATTTGACACAAATGTTCCCTTTCATGAGTTAGGACAGTGTGCCAAATTATTTTGACTTAAACCTTACCATTCCAATTTTAGAGGGGGGGGGATATAATTTTCCTATTTTGCCTCAAAATTAAGGCCGGTAATTTATGAGGAAGTACGTCCCGGTACCCTGCCTCCGAAATTGCTGACCGGTGAATTTTAAAATAACGACCCCAGCTATCTTGTTTCGGCGGTGTTACTTGAAAGAAAACAACCAACTTAGGGCGCTAAATGTATTTTAGGGTGGGGGGCTCTTTTTTGTCTTAATTCTCGTTTAATTATAGAAATTTGTCATAATTCGTGTTTATTTATTGTAATTTGTCATAATTCTGGTTTATTTATTGTAATTCATTGTAATAAAACTAAATCTTAGTATTTAATAGATAGATAGATAGATATGAAGATGGATGGTTTTGAATAGACTAAGAGATAGATAGATAGATAAACAATAGGTACCACCTATTTTACCCTGTGAAATTTACCCCCCCCCCCCATATTTAACACAATGAAACTTGCAGAAAAATTAACACAATGAAACTTGCAGAATTAACACAATGAAACTTGGAGAAAAATTAATATTTTTAAGACAAAAAAGAGCCCCCACCCACCCTAAAATACATTTAGCGCCCTAAGTTGGTTGTTTTCTTTCAAGTAACACCGCTGAAACGAGATAGCTGGGGTCGTAATTTTAAAATTCACCAGTCAGCAATTTCGGAGGCAGGGGACTGGGACGCACTTCCTCATAAATTACCTTAAGGCTGTGCAGTGTCGCAAAACCTCAGTGTTTTTTAATTTAAAAAAAAATACTTTCATACATTCAATATTTCTGAAATTTGGCATGTAAGGCAAATAAGGACTGTAGAATCCAAATATCTGACTATTTCAACCCTATACCTGATCGAAAATTTTATTTTACCCACCCAAAAGCATGACTCCAAAATCAACAACTTTTCACCTATGTAGCTTACAGTCAGTCTATAGAAAATATATCCTCTTCAATTTTCATAATATTTTTTTCTTCACATCTACTATGTCTGCCTAAGTTCATCAAAGAATTTTCAAGTGAAGAATTGTTGACACGTTTAAATATCAACAGTTACTTCTGATGGAAAAATGGACAAAGAAATCCATTCTTGAATAGGTAAAGCAAGCACTGCATTCAGCAATTTGAAACATTGATTATGGAATACCAAAGATGTATCTCTAAAAAATAACCACATCAACATCAACAGAATCATTATCCTTTGTAGGAACAAGATGAATTTGTAAAATCATTACAGTCAAGCATTTTAAAAAATTATTTTCCATTGTAAATTTTTAAAACGTTCTATAGAATGGCTCAAATCTGTCACATGCAGTATTTCAATTGTGACCAAGCGAGAGTATCCTGCTACTTAAAAAGTTAATGTAATAGGGAAAAAATAGGGTAATTTTTGGATTCAGAACCCAAAAGTTTTTCAAAAACAAGTGTCAGATCTAGCTCAACAAAATTTGTGATGCCCAGTGCGAAGTTTTATTATTTCCCATTGTATATACATTTTTAAAACCTTCCATAAAATAGGCAAAAATTTGTTAGAAGCTGTATTTTAACGTTTTTTGAGAAAACTCGAGGGTATCCCGTAGCTCAAAAAGTTGACATGATATAGAAAAACTGAGGTCATTTTTTGATTCAGTGGTCAAAAAATAGTCAAAAAAAGTGTCAGATCCAAATCAACAAAAATTGTGTTCCCCAGTGTTATTTATCAATCAATGAATTTTATAATGCATGAGTTATTCTATTTCAAAACATTCTGATTTTTTTTTTCTGGTCACCCCCACCTCTTTATTATGGGGTCGCACAATATCAGTGGTTTTATATATAATTGATACTAATTACTGCATAAATAAAAAGAAAAAGACTGAAGGTGTGAATAGTAAAAACATTTTTAAAGGAAAGATTTTAGAAGAAAATAAGTACCAAAAATCTAAAAATTAAATGTAAAAAAAATAAAGAACACATTTTTTAAAGATTTTTAATTACTCCGTTGTATATGAAATATAATTTTCTTTTGGATTATCAGTGAAATAATTATACATCAACATTTGTTATGTTTAAAAAGGTGGGGGTTAAACTTTTAAACTAAGATTTCTCCAGCCAAATAAAGTAAGCTTGTTATTAGACAATATATTTGTTTTATAATCTTAAAATTATGGGCATTATATTCTAAATGAAATATATCTATTGATTAGGTAAAAAAAGTTGTTGCTCCAGAAGCAAGCGTATGGTAGAAAAAGAAAAACGGTCTAGAAAATTTGAATTGATTCTTTTTATTTAAAAATAAACAAAAGCTGGAAATATTGAGAGGATAAGTCTTATTTCACTTGGTAAATTGAGGGCAAGCATTAGTTTGAAAGTCTGTTTCTTTGTCGGCTGATTTGGGTGTGGGGTTGAAAGTCTGTTCTTGGCTGACAACTTAGTTCTGTGCGGCGTGGGGGTGTGATGTGGGTCAGAGGTTTGGTAGTCCCTTGATCTTGCCCTGATGCTCTGTGCCAACACCAATAGTCATTTCTCAGTAACTTAGGTTCTGTTCGGAAATGTTTTGTTTTTCTTTTTAATTTGTTTTGTTGGTGAGTGGATGTATTGAGTTAGTAAAATTTGTGAATCAAGAGAGATATCTATTTCTGTTATAACACTCCTATGGCTGGAGTTAACAGTTATATTTGTATAAGAGGTATATATGAGTCAGTTTGAAACGATTCCGAAATTTAAAAGAAGGGTAAATTCATTTCTTTATTACTATTTTTCATTAAAACATTCATTGTAATTAAAAATAAATTGATTTTAATATCTGTTAAATTCAATTTTAATATAAAGACAAAGCCCTACCATGACTGTTTTAAATCCTCAAAAGGATCTGCTAAATTTAATTTTAGTATAAAGTGAGTATTTTTAATCTCCAAAGTGTGTGGGCACAAGTAACCTGAAAGAAATCTGCAATATTTTTAATAAAATAATTTATGCATTATAAAATTCATTGATTTTAGTCAATACTGAAAATTTTATTAAAATTGGATAACTCCCTGATTAAATTTAATTTGAATATAAACACATAGCCCTACCCTGAGTGTTTTTGATCTCCAAAAGGATCAAGTAACCTGACAGAAATCTGTAATATTTTTAATAAAACTACTAATGCATTATAAAATTAATTGATTTCAATCAATACTGAAAATTTGGATGGAGGAAACAATAATATTTATTTTGGAGAATTTTGATTTGTTTAACTTTAAAATGAATTGTATAAGAGTCAATTTGTTACAATCCAGAAATTTAAAAGAATGGTAAGTTCATTTATTTTGTGGCGAGCCGGAAGTTCTTGCTTCAACTTCAATGACAAAAATAGGTAGTTTGCATATGGGGATTGCGCACCCTAGTAAAAGAGAAAGATTAAAATAAAATTCGTAAAATTCAACCAATCAGAGGCGTTCCCGCCTAATAAGAAAAATTATCGAATGGAGCCTCGCGGAGCCTACCAGGATTCTATAAATACCCAGACTTTTTCATTTTCAAGCAGAAAGATTTTGCCTGCCTAAGAGAATCCTTGTCACATGTTTTAAGAACTTTTAATGCAGAAGGTACAAACTATCTATCTATCTATCTCTCTTTAAATAATTATTGCTTTAAGAGACAAACTAAATATCAGTACAACTATTGCCTGACTGCTGATTATTGTGACCTAAAAAATTTAAACGTTCTTTCTCATTTTGTGAATTGTGAAATATTATCTTACATTTTACATTGAACTTAAAAAAAACAACTTTTGGCTGAACCTCGCCCAGTATTCAATGCTGCCCTTTTGTATACATTTTGTTAATACAATTTTGTTTGTTTAATCAGGAGTTTTTGTTTTCTATGCCATGTGCTTGATTGTTTTATGGTCTTTAAATGTTTGAACACTTTTTTAAATTTATTACTATTTTATTTTTAATTAAAACATTTATTTTAAGTCAAAATAAATCAATTTCAACATCTGTTAAATTTAATTTTAATTTAATAAAGTGAGTATTTTTATCCCCAAAAGGTGCAAGTAACCTGAAAGAAATGTGCAATGTTTTTAATAAAATAACTCCTGCTCTAATCAGGAATGAAAGTAATCTCTGGGGGGGGGGGAGTCACAGTCAAGTCCGACGCAATGTTCTTCCAATTGACAGTCTTCAGTCTAAACACTCCCAACTGTATCACGCTCGTCTCAACAACAATATCCAAATGTATTTCTTTTCCCGTTCGTCTCGACAACAAAATGCTACTGCAGTTGTTCCTCTCTCCTGGTCTGGGAGGGCAGGTCCTTAAATACACATCAATCCTCACCACATCCGGGCTCCTCACTCTGAATTGTCCATGCAGCACGTGCGACACTCGTTGGCACTGCAAGTACACATCAATCCTCACGACGTTAGTGTTTAAATTGTGAGGCATCAAGGAAATGCTAAATTAGTAATTTGTTTTTGCCTCAGAAAAGAAATTATACGTATAATCCTCCATACAAAGAAATAGTGCACACCTTAAGATAACTGTCAACAAAGATTAAGAATTTGCGGGAATTTACGGGAATTTACTTTTAAATGTAAAAATGTTGGTTTTATGTAAGAGAAATTTCTTTTTTCTTTTTTATAACACATAAACTTGGAATTGTTCTTTATATTAAACGTAAAAGATAGGTAACACCAATCAGTTTAGGCCATCTTGAATAAAACGGAAATAAATATTTCCAAACTTTGTTTATCAAAAATCTCGTAAAAAAAAGATCGTACAGAGTTGTTACAAAGAAAAATAGTTAATTCAAAGATCAAATTATCCGATTGGGAAAAATTACATCGTTATCTTAAAAAATAAACAAACCTATCCATATTACATGCGAAAGGGTAATTTTCAGGCCACAATTCAGACAGAAAAAATACATATTATTACCCTCTTACGGTTATGCATCTAAGTACGGATGGGTGTAACGGACAAACATTTTTAGCCAAAATGTTTCTATTAAAATGAATAAAATCTTGAGGCAAAAGAAATCGTAATTATCTCCCTTGAGTTTTGCTCTTTTAAGAATATTTTTGCATCGTTCGTTAATGAAAGAAGGTTTTGTATTTTTTCGTTTAATTAATCCAACCACCTAATTAAATATTAGTTTTTATTTAAAATTTAACACTTTCTCTCTTTTCTCTAATGTTGCATTACCCAAAGGAAAAGAAATCAGACGGAAGTAAGTATAACGTTCTGTTATTTTTTTCGTTAGTGAAAAAATGTTGTTTCTGTTGTTTTAAGGATTTTTTTCAGTAAAATTATAAATACTTTATGAATAAATATATGAAAATGATAATCCTCATAAAATATTTCTTATCCCGTTTTTTAATTTTAGTAAATGTTGACAAAAATGTTAACAGTACTTAACGATCATTCAAAAACAGAATTCAAATTTGCTAAGTCATTTTATTTTTTTATGACAAACTTCATGCGATTGTCGTTTAATTAAAACCAGAAGTAAAAGTTATTTTTATATTTCATGTAATTCATTAATCTTTTTAGATGTTTTAACAGACCCCCCCTCTCTCTCTCTCTCTCTCACACACTTTTACCGGATCATAGTTTATTGTTATTTTTCAAATAGAAAAAAAAGTTTATTAGTTTTGTTTAAGCACTGTCAATTTTGGCTTATTTTCATTTTAAAAACAAATTAAAATTAATTAATTTGTCGAAGACGAAAATAATCAGTAAAAAAAAAAAAAGAAGAAAAGAAAAAAATAATATTACACATATAATTTATTTTTGATACATTTTAAACTATTTTTTCGGTCAATGTTGCTCAAATATATCGCAAACATTAGGGACCACCAATTGATCAGTTTAGTCCATCTTGAATAAAACGGAAATAAATATTTCCGAACTTTGTTTATCAAAAATCTCGTAAAAAAACAATTAAAGATCCTACAGGGTTGTTACGAAGAAAAACAGTTAATTCAAAGATCAAATTATCCGATTGGGAAAAATTATATCGTTATCTTAAAAGATTAACAAACCTATCCGTATTACGGTAATTTAGACAGAAAAAATACATATTATTACCCTCTTACGGTTATGCATCTAAGTACGGTTGGGTGTAACGGACAAACTTTTTTAGCCAAATTTTTTCTATTAAAATGAATAAAATCTTTAAAAACTTTAATATTAAAATTTACTATTAAAATGAATAAAAACTTGAAAAAATTTTAATCTTAAAATTTCGCAGTGAAATTGATGTTAAAAAAATGTCTTCGGTTTTAGTATTAATTTTTAAACTCTAAAATAAAATGAAAATTTGACTATTTTTTCTAATAGAAAAACTTATAAAATAATCATATATACTTACTTTTTATTCTAATTGGTCGAAAAAGTTAAATAAAATCATTTTTTAAGCAAAACAACTTTGGTTACTGAGACGCGTCTCGTCTCTTTGTATAAAAACAAAACAAATATGTCAGTTTTGCTCTTCCGTATATTTTAAGAACCATACATTACTATTCATCAATAAAAATTACAAATTCTTTTAAAAATATTAATCGAGCTCGTATCGGACCAAATTTTAGTTCACCTGAATTATAAAATTCATATTTTAAATATCCGTGAAAAATTCGATTTTTTGACGTGGAAAAATTTTTATTTTATTTATTTCACGCAGAAAATAAAAATATTTAAGCACACAAAAAATTGAAAATCTCTTAAAAAAATTTTTTTTTTTGACAATTTAATAGAATATAGTACATACCAATTAGAAAAGCAAAAAAAAAGTTTTAAAATATTAATATTATGACATTTTTTTGCACTTTTTATTTCCGATTTCATTAATTTTTCCTAAAAAAAAACTACAGCTCAGTATGTTATAGAATTTCATTGATATAGTTATTCAGACTCTTATCTTTATAGAAAAAAAAGTACAAAATTTTTCTGACGCGTCATTTTTTTTATCTCATAAAATAAAATATGGGTGGGGTGATAGACCTCGTAAAAAAATATTTCCCCTAATATATTTTAGAAAAAAACTATTTCAGATGTATTTATATCCAATGGTAAACATTTATGGAAGTTTTCATGAAAATCAGATATTTAATTGATTTTTCATAGAATTTTAAAAAAAACTCTTATCGTAACTTGTTTTTAGCTATGTTAAATTTCAGTTGATTTAACAGTGCAAAAATGAAAACATTGTTTTTCAATCATAATTTTCATTATTTTCATAAGTTGAAAAAAAATTTTTAAAAATCATCAGGAGTTTATTTAATGTTTTTTTTTCGAATGGAAAAAATCTTTTTAAGAAAATATTAATTTTTCTGCAAGTTTCATTGTGTTAAATATAGGGGGGGGGGTAATTTCACAGGGTAAAATTGGTGATACCTAGCAAAGGTGGCCATAAACACTGCCAAAATCCGTATTTTACAAAATAAATTTACCCCTCCCCTGATTCATAACTTCAGTCTTTTATCTCATTATTCATACTGTAATTAGAAAAATATAAGACCAACTTGAAAAAAAAGTTACGCGCCCAAAATAAGGGGGAAGGGTAAAAAAATAAGTGACCTGAAAAAAATGAGAAAGTTTTGAAATAAAATAAATAATGCATTATAATAAAGATCATTCATTGATAAATAAACACTGAAAATTTTATTAAAATCCGATATTTCCCTGATTTTTGGTAAATTATTTTCTGCTAAAGTCATTTTTTCAAAAACGCGTTTTAGGCTCAGTTTGCCAGTACCTAAAAATTTCCATAATTACATAGCTTTTTATGAAAATGTCTGAAATAGTTTTGTCCTAAAATATATTAAGATAAATATTTTTTTTATAAATTCTAAATCCCACATTTTATTTTATGAAATATGAAAAAATCAACTGACAAAAAACGATTTTTATTTTTTATTCTATAAAGAAAAGAGTCTGAATATTTATATCAGAAGATTTTTATAAGTTTTGATGTCACAGATTTTAGTAAAAGAACCATAAATACAGAATTCTGCTAAAAAATATCAATAAAGAAATTGACTCTGTTTATTTTATTTTTCAAGGTGAGTAATTTTTCCCCAATCAGATAATTTGATCTTTGAATTAACTGCTTTTATGTTTGTTATTTGCTTTTTGCAAGATTAAAAAAGAGTTCAAAAATATTTACGTTTCTTCTTTCAATATCGCCTAAATTAATCACGTGACCTATTTTGGTGGTACCTAATAAATTATTTCTGCTATTGTAAATTAATAGATAAAATTTATTTCATATATATTTTCAGATTCTAAAAACAAATATTTATTTAATAACTACTTAACTTATTATTATTTAATAATTTTTGTTGAAAAACTATTAAAAACTTAGCCCCCCTCTTTTAAACAGAACAAATATCAATGTATATATTTTTTCTTTTATAAGATAATAACCAATTAAATAATTATCAAAAAGAGTAAAAAAAAGATCTCCAAAAATTAGTTTTTTACTTTTTATTTTACATTTAATTTTCTAATTTTCAATACTTATTTTTTTACCAGGATAGCTCCTTAAATTTTTTTTCTTTTATTCACACCTTCAGTCTTTTTATATATACTGTAATTAGTTTCAACTTTATATTATAAAG
The DNA here is from genome assembly GCA_023376005.1 of Doryteuthis pealeii. Lineage (NCBI taxonomy): Eukaryota > Metazoa > Mollusca > Cephalopoda > Myopsida > Loliginidae > Doryteuthis > Doryteuthis pealeii. The sequence goes on from CM042151.1 coordinate 102,330,395, forward strand.
AAAACAGACCAGATAAGGATAAAGAATAGGGTAACGACAACAACAAGAAGACTTATAATAATACGAAATGCATTTATCAACAACAAGACATGTAAGATACAAAATACGAATTACAAAGTGTAACTTGTGGTACAAATGCGTGTGTTTATGAAAGTCACAAATAGAAATGTATGTAAATGTATGAATTGTTTGCAAGATAATGCTTGTGTGACTTATCTGTTCCAGGAGTGTCAGCGGCTCTTCCATGCTGTTCCAAGTCCCATCATTTTCAATGCCTAAGCTCCTTCTGTGAGCTGTGGAAATGAATACGTTGTTCTCTAACGGGAGTCTAGTGGCAAGAGCCTGGTTTGAAGGTCTCAGCCCTCAAAATTGGCGGCCAAACTGAGCCTCGTAACGTGTGCTCTGATTGGTCGCTGACAAAGGCCCCCAGCCAATCACATGAGGTTTCTTATCAGGTTATGGCCAAGAGACCCTTGGGCTCTGTTGCTATGGTCCAAGGGAGGTTACTGTGTAGATAATATTATTTCGACAACATTGTTTTTCGCTTATGATCTTCAGTATTTGCATAAGGTGAAAATAAGGTAATATTATTTTCCACAACATAGCCCCACCAATATTTTGTGCCCTAAAAATAAGTTTTGGGTGTGTCAAAGTTAAGTGACCTGAAAAAGATCAGAAAGCTTTTAAATAAAATAACTGATGCATCATAAAATTCATTGATTGATAAATCAACACTGAAAACTTAATTAAAATCAGATAATTCCCTGATTTTTGCTAAATTTTTTTCAATTGGTGGGTGGAGTTATTTTATAAAATACGGATTTTATGGCATCTTTGGGAGTACCTAATTTTGTTTTAGTTGCAAAAGGTAAAGTTTAAATTTTGAGAGTAGAGAAAGTTGAATTTGTGGATACGTATTTGCTAGGAACATCCAATCGATTTTGCACAATAAATGTACACCTGACGAAAAAGTACAAAAAAAGCTTCTAAAAGTTATTTTATCATAAAAAAATCTTTGTATCATTTGAAAGAAATAAGACTTAAAAAAAACTCCATTTTTTTTCTTCATATCATAGAATTCCGAAATTGATATTTTAAATTAATGTTCACTAGGGATGTCCAATCTGCCATATCAAATCTACCCCCATAATGAAACTTGAATAAATGTTAATATCACCTTCAAAATTTTTAGACCATTCAAAAGAAGGAACATTTAAAAAAAAAAACTCCTAATGATTTAAAAAAAAACAACTTTTCAGCTTAGGGAAATAATGAAAATTATGAACAAAAACAATGTGTACTTTTTTGTACCATTAAATCATTTAAAATTTAATGTATCCAAAAACAAATTTTGACTATTGGCTTTTAAAAAAAAAAAGGTCTATGAAATTTCAACTAACAGCAAAATTTTCACCAAAATGTTGGTAATTATTTACCTGTCGATAAAATTATGTTTGAAATAGGTTTTTCCTAAAATATATTATACCCTTTTTTATTTTTTCTATAAAGATAAGAGTCTAAATAATTATATTAGAAGATTTTTATAAGTTTCTGTACAGGATTTTTTTTTTAGTAAAAGAACCATTAATGAAGAATTTTGCTAAAAATGTGGATATTATAACATTTTTTTCATTAAAAAAAACAACAAAAAAGGCTAAACTTGCAAATCAGTCAGAAAATTAGGGTGACCCAGAAAAAACAGAACCTACAAATTTTGTAAAACTGTTAATTTTAACTTTAATTTTTCTTTAAAAAAAGAAAGCAATTTTTATTGCTTTAAATACTAAAGAATTTATGTATAATCCACTGCAGTTAATTGAAATATAAACTGATTGTAATAATAACAGAATGCATCAGTCTTCTTTTTAATTTTTCTTTCTATGATATTTGAATTTTTATTCTTTCAGAAATATCACCTGTATTGAGGAAGAAGATTTTTGAAATTTAAAAAGACACATTCAAACACATATCAAAGGACAAATGTATTGTTTCTAAGTGTGTAGATTTGCTTATTGACAGCTGATAATGCAATTCTTTTTGTTGCAATTCAGTACATGAGTGTTTTCCCTAGATTCATATTTCAAAAAACAAGTAGGGAAAAATAGGCTGTAGTGAAAGCAAACTTTTCTCTGCAATACAGATCAGCATTTTTATATTTTTGGAATTTAAAACAGACATGGAAACACACATTAAAGAGGAAGCATATTCTTGCAAAATTTGTCAGTTACATTTTCAGATGGTTTAAGTTTAAAAGAACACAAGGAAACACATACTGGAGAGAGAAAATTGTCTTGTGAAGTATGTGGGTCAGCATTTTGCAGTAGTTCTCATTTGAAAAGACACATGCGAACACACACAGGAGAGAAACCATTTATTTGTGTAGTATGTGAATCAGCATTTTCCCTGAGTTCCAGTTTGAAAACTCACATACGAATTCACACAGGAGAGAAACCATTTCCCTGTGAAGTATGTGGATCAGAATTTTCAGATAGTTCAACTTTGAAAAAACACATGCAAACACACACTGGAGAGAAACCATTTTCTTGTGAAGTTTGTGGGTCAGCATTTTCACGGAGGTCTGGTTTGAAAACTCACATGCGAATGCATACTGGAGAGAAACCATTTCCATGTGAAGTCTGTGGATCAGCATTTTCTACAAGTTCACATTTGAAAACACACATGCGAATACACACAGGAGAGAAACCATTTTCTTGCGATATTTGTGGATCAGCATTTTCACGGAGTTTCAGTTTGAAATCCCATATGCAAAAACATACTGGAGAGAAATCATTTTCTTGTGAAATATGTGGATTGGCATTTTTTTACAATTCCTGTTTGAAAACACACATGCGAACACACACTGGAGAGAAACCATTTTCTTGTGAAGTATGTGGATCAGCATTTTGTATTAGTTCCGATTTGAAAAGACACATGCGAACCCATACGGGAGAGAAACCATTTCTTTGTGAAGTCTGTAAATCAGAATTTTCAGACAGGTCAAATTTGAAATCCCACATGCGAACACACACTGGAGAGAAACCATTTTCTTGTGAAGTATGCGGATCAGCATTTTCTACAAATAACATTTTGAAAAGGCATGTGCAAACACACACAGGAATGAAACCATTTTCTTGTGATGTCTGTGGATCAGCATTTTTTACCAATGCCGATTTGAAAAAACACATGCGAACACATACTGGAGAGAAACCATTTTCTTGTGAAGTCTGTGGATCAGCATTTCGTATTAGTTCACATTTGAAGAGACATATGCGAATACACACAGGAGAGAAACCATTTTCTTGTGATGTATGTGGATCAGCATTTTCACGGAGTTTTAGTTTGAAATCCCATATGCAAACACACACAGGAGAGAAACCATTTTCTTGTGAGTATGTGGGTCAGCATTTTGCAGTAGTTCTGATTTGAAAAGACACATGCGAACACACACAGGAGAGAAACCATTTCTTTGTGTAGTATGTGAATCGGCATTTTCCCTGAGTTCCAGTTTGAAAACCCACATGCGAACACACACAGGAGAGAAACCTTTTTCTTGTCAAATATGTGGATCAGCATTTTCCCAGAATTTACTTTTGAAAAAACACATGCAGACACACCTTATCTCTCCTTCAGGATCTCTTTAATTCAAACATCTTCCACAGCCATGTATATATGTGTTCCTGGCCTCTTCACATTCATTCAACTGGTTTTCCTGAACTTTTCACATTCCCTAACATTAATTCTGGGATCAGATGATTTTCAATCACACAAAATATTTTCCTTTTGACCCTTTCATCAAGGTACTTTTGATTTACTTGTAAAATCTAAAAATCTAAATTGATTTTCCTGACATTTTCACATTTCCTAATACTGATTCTGGGATCAGATGAATTTCAATCACTCAAAATATTTGTAAACTTTTTTTTTTTAAAAACATGCTTCTCCATATACATCACACATTCTTTAAATTTCACATGGTTTGCAATTCTCAGCCACCAAATATTTGATGACAAACCTCTGTTTAATCCTTGAGCACTGATTGATTTGTCAACATTCTGAATAACCACAAAATATATTTTTGCCAAAGAAAAATATTTTTCGCCATAAACCAATTCAAATAATGCAGAGTTTACATTTATGGAAAAAAAATCCGAACAAAAAATTTATTTTACTTTTTACAAAGAAATTCTCTATATTTAATTATCCTCATATATGCACACATACACATACAATCGTATGTATATATATTTGGAAGAGGTAGTAATAACAGCACATGAACATACACTATATATATATATATTAAATACTAGCTTATATTAAAATTATCATCCCTTAATTTGTCCCCAAGAGATTTCATACTTTTTTGCCTTTTTTCCACTGATTACAAAGTTGAGCTTATCTGACCTGTTGGGATGGAATTGGGGCTATAATTCAAATTTAAAAGCTACTTTTGATATATCTTATAAGTTTTATTTGAATGGAATAGATTGAATAATCTTTTCTGGATTGAATTAATAAGATTTTTGAGCAATTTTATATCTAAACAAGGATTTTGGGATGATTTTTAAAACTAAATCCTCAAAAATTGGTGCAAGTTAGAAATCTACTTTTTGGTGTCAGTATTTATGCCAATACCCAACTTTCCTCAGGTGAATTTTTTTGATATTCAAAAAAATTTGAAAATTGACCTACACTATATATGTGCAATATCTGTGTGTGTGTGCATATATATATATATATTTCAACAACACTTTCCACATTTAACTCTGTGGAAATGTATGCTCACTTATTACGTTATTCGTTAATGTCAAATTTCAAAATATAAGTTTAAATACCTGGCATATTTTTGAACACACCTTGAAACAAAAAATCTAGTTGTACTTTTTTTATTGTATTGTATTTATTGGTAATTTATGAGGAAGTGCATCCCGGTCTCCTGCCTCAGAAATTGCTACCCGGTGACTATTAAAATAACGTCCCCAGCTATGTCGTCTTGGCGGTGTTACTTGAAAGAAAACAACCAACTTAGGGTGTTAAATGTATTTTAGAGAGGGGGGGGGGCTTCTCTTTTTTGATATGAACAAATGGAGATGAGTGGATAGATATATAAAAACAAAGTAAAAAATGAACAAATTAAGGTAGATAGATAGATATCCATCTTCATATCCAAATAAGAATTATGACAAATTTCTATAAATAAACAAGAATTACGACAAATTTCTATAAATAAATTTCTAAACGAATTACGATAAATAAATAAGAATTATGACAAAAAAGAGAAGCCCCCTCCCTTTAAAATACATTTAACACCCTAATTTGGTTGTTTTCTTTCAAGTAACACCACTGAGACGACATAGCTGGGGACGTTATTTTGATAATCACTGGGTAGCAATTTCTGGGGCAGGAGACCAGGATGCACTTCCTCATAAATTACATATTTATTTATCTAATTAATTTAAATTTCTGTCATTTTATATACATTGTGAAATATCTGGAATTCTGTTTTTCTTTTAAAATTACACAATGATAACAGAATACATATTTATTGTACATTTAAATTATTTATTTTATGAAGCTTAATAAGATAAGCATGTATCTTGATATTCCTTTTACTTTTATTCACTCATTAATGTTTTAAATTCATTGTTTATTTTACAAATTTATAAAGGATTTATAAAAAAAAATGTTGAAGTTGCGTAAATATGGACTATTTAGCTAGATATTTCTTTATTCATATTTTACATCTGAATTCAATTCTATTTGTTGCATCTTGAATTTTATCATTTTCTTTTTTTACTGTTCAATAAAGCTGTTTAGAAAGAAAGAAAGAAATATGTTTATTTTCACAAAAAAAAAAAGACACATACACACAACATATGATAGATGTGTGTAGGATGATCACTAATTAGCACTGGGCCTATTCTAGTGGTGACCACCTCTGCTATTTCATATATTTACTTTATCCTTTAAACAGTTTAAAATATTAATAGCATGACTTAGTAGCTCTAATAATAATAATAACAAATATAAGTATAATAATAATAATAATAATATAATAATAACAAATATAAATATAATAATAATAATAATAACAAATATAAATATAATAATAATAATAATAATAAATAATAACAATAATAAATATAACAATAATAATAATAACTATAACAACCATAATAATAACTATAACAATAATAATAACTATAACAATAAATATAACAATAATAATAATATAACAATAGATATAGCAATAATAATAAAACTATAACAATAAATATAACAATAATAATAATAATAACTAACTTCTAGACTGTGTGCTAATAGAGCGACATTGTCTGCAAAGAGAAAATCCTGCACTAGCTGCAAGGAAATTTTTAAATGAGCTTAGTCTTATCAGACAGACAGCTCCATAATGACCAAGAAAACAATTTAGAATAGAGAATATATATATATATATATATATATTTAATGACTATTTCAGTACAATTTTACTCAAAGATATTCATACCCCACATATTCGAGAAAGAAAGACATCATACAAACTAAAATAAGGACTGGCTCCTGGTCCCACCACTTTCAAGGGTGATTACTTTCAAATTGGCTAACATGAACTCACACTTCTTTAACCTCCATCTTTAATGAGAACAGGAACCTGGTAGCTGAGAAATCCATTGCCTAAGTAGTTACATATCCTGCACTTATATTATATATATCTAGAAATATACACATTTTAAATATACTCCGAACATCATTAGATACCATAAAAGAAAAATGTTTCACATTAAAAAAGGCAAGAAGTAGATGATATCCCACACAGACTATCACAGACGCAGACTACACAGATGACCTAGCACTTTTAACATATACATAGCACATGCCGTCACTACTACATAGCCTGGAGAAGGCAGCAAAGAACATCAGCCTCTATGTGAACCCCAAAAAGAATGGAGACATCTCCACACTTGACAGTAAGTCTCTAAAGCCAGTAGAACAATTCACATACCTAGGTAGTAATATCTCATCCACAGAAAGCGATGTTAATACATGAATAGGGAAGTCATTGTCGGCTATAAACAGACTATTAGTTATATGGAAATCTGATCTCACTGACAAGTTAAAACGACAATTCTTCCAATGTGTGGTTGTATTAGTGCTGCTGTATGGCTGCACCACTGGAGAATAGATGGATGGGAGCTGCACAAGAATGCTGTGTGCAGTCTTGAACAAGTCGTGGAAATAGTATCCCACAAGCAAGAAGCTGTATGGCCAACTGCCCCCATTTCACAAACCATTTCAAACGGACAAGACATGCTGGACACTGCTGGAGGAGCAAGGACAAACTCATGAGCGACGTTCTGCTGTGGAAGCCAACACATGGACATGCTAATGTGGGCCGCCCAGCAAAGACCTACATTGACCAACTATGTGAGGATGCTGGTTGCTGTATAGAAGACCTCCCAGGGGCAATGAATGATAGGGAAGTTTGGTGAGAGATTGTCAAAGATAGTACACTCTGCCCTATCATTTTCTCCATTGCATAAAGAAGAGATGAATTTATACTTTTTCCCTAGTGCAGTGGAGGAATAAGATTTAAATTGTTTTTCTCCTAGATTGGTTGTCCACCAAAGATAGCACATTTTGCCCTTTTATTCTATCCATAGATGGGAAAAGAGATGAATTTTATACATTTTCCCTCATTTAGTACATAAATAAGATTTGAATTTTATCATAAATGGCCTTTTAGGGAAATAGGGCTGCAAACTCTGTTAGGTAATACTATCAGTAGTTACCCATATATGACTTTATGAACAAATTATTTGGTAATTTATGAGGAAGTGCGTCCCGGTCTCCTGCCTCAGAAATTGCTACCTGGTGACTATTAAAATAACGTCCCCAGCTATGTCGTCTCAGTGGAATTACTTGAAAGAAAACAACCAACTTAGGGCGTTAAATGTATTTTAGAGGTGGCGTTTCCTTTTTTATCGTAATTCTTATTATCGTAATTTGTTTAGAAATTTATTTATAGAAATTTGTCGTAATTCTTGTTTATATGAAGATGGATATCTATCTATCTATCTACCTCAATTTGTTCATTTTTTACTTTGTTTATATATATCTATCCACCATCTCCATTTGTTCATTTCAAAAAAGAGAAGCCCCCCCTCCCCTCTAAAATACATTTAACACCCTAAGTTGGTTGTTTTCTTTCAAGTAACACCACCGAGACGACATAGCTAGGGATGTTATTTTAATAGTCACCGGGTAGCAATTTCTGAGGCAGGAGACCGGGATGCACTTCCTCATAAATTATGAATTATTTATCTATAATTTCATTTTATGTCCCCCCCCCCCAAAAAAAAAGAAGGACATCAAGTTGATTTTCTAACCATATATAGAAGGGGGAAAAATATAAGGGAGAAAATAGATATTTGAGTCAACAAGTTCCTGCTTATGGGGGGACCAATAAGAAGCGAGTTCACCGTCTTCTCATAGGCCAAACTTTCTTTTGGTCAACACAGTCTTCGTTTTCGACCAGCAGCTGAAAATCCGTCGTCGTAGTCGTCAAAATTATCTTTTCTGACTGCTGTCTCACGTAAGCCGAATGCTTCTCTGCTTGTCACCGCACGCTCCACTCGCTTTGGTTATTTATGGGCATATTACCCAAACATCCGGGCACATCAGTCGAACCTCGTGTCTGTCCAGTGCCTAAATCGCATTTATTTTTGCATGCGAGAGGACGCGGGTTCGATCCTGGCAGGCAAGGCAATGTCTTGCTCTTTTTCTTTTCTCATTCTCCGTCACACCATAATTGAAAAAAAAAACATTTAAAATAAATAACTTTTATATGAATGATGAAATGAAAAACAAATACATTTGATAGTTAACAAATTATTTTCTATACTAAATTTTTCCCCTTAAGTTTTTTTTTTTATTTTTACATTTTATTATAATGAAGATTCAGTGTCTTATATATCACTAAAAAATAGATGTTTACATAATGTATTGTGTGGTTAATTTGCATACTGGTTTTAACAAAACTGGGTTTAACAAATAATTACTTGGTGCTATTGATCTCTGATATTATTGTTTTATTCCTCAATGTATTAAAATCAATCCTATGAATGATTTTATATAGAAAGCAATTAAAATATAATCAAAATAAGTTATTCTTTTTATATGCCCTCTTATTTAATTTTGTTATTCTTTCTAATTTAATATATTTCATTAAATAATAACTTAAATATTTATGATCGGATGTTGCTTATTCTTGCTAGTTAGTATAATAAATCAGTTGGTTAGATTAAATAAAAGAATTCATGATGAATACCTGAGTATGTTTTCTTAATAGATGTTAATATATTTATCAGGTGGTACCATTTTGAGTCACCTCAGTCTCTCCAGCATTTGATCCTCACTGGTTTGATTTCAAGTTTTCATTAAACCTTCCAGAATCTTTATTTCTTATACTCATTCATTTATGAAGCAAAGCAAATAAAAATGTGACGAATTTGAAACATATGAACAAGCGGATTCCCAGCCCCCACAAACAAAGCGCGTCAGGATATGTTTGGCCTGTGCGAGTGTGGCGAGTGGCTATGGATATTCGTAGCTGAGGTGCTGTTAGTAGAGACCTCTATGAAGTATATCAGAATTTGCATAAGCGCAGCCGAACGAGCAGAAATAAGACGGACTGTCACTGACACAGGGAGTGAGGAAGAAAGTGTTTGGATGGCAAGTGAAATCTGACGACTGCTATTTGAAGTGAGAGTGGCGTGTTCGGTTGGGAAAGGAATTGCATTTCGTTTGCTGGAGAGACTTGCAAAGGATTGATATTATCTTGAATTTTTGGACCTTTCAAGAGAAAAAATTAAAAAGAAAACCATTTTATTGTCAATTTTAAAAGGATTAATGTAGGGCTACCCAAAAATCGTTTGCTAATGTTTTTTTAAAAACGAATTAAAATTAATTAAATCGATTATTTAAGGTCAAACTTGTCTAAATCGATAAGTAGTAACATAATGAGCATCATTAAAAAAGAAAAAATTGCAATTTATTTTTAATACATTTTTAACATCAAAATTCAAATTGTAATGAAAAGTTGCGTCAAATTTATTCTGAATTATCATGTTCAATATTTTTTTTTAATATTCTTAAAATACTCATGAACATTTCTTTTTTGAAATAAGTAAAACGTTACTTTAAAATACATATTTAGTAAATATTACTGAAATTTAACTCACTGGTTTTTAACTTTTAACCAAGTAAAATCTTTTTTTTGCATAAAAAGAACAAAAAAAAACAACAAAAAACAAATATTAGTTTTAATTTGTTGAAGTTCAATCAATGTGGTTAATCATGACTTCCACTTTCTGTATGGGGTTACCTAAATATACTTTTTTTTTTTTGTTTCTTGTTTGGAAAAGAGATATTATTTTGGACCAATATTTGTTCTTATATTAAATTTATTTTTTATTAATTTAGTTTAATTTAATTTATTAATTAAATTACATTTAATTCATTCAATTTATTTATGTTTTTTTCTATAATAAACTATGGTAGGAACTGCTAAATTTGTTTTGTTTCCATACAAATAATTTGATATCATTACGTAAATAACATTGAAAATCAATTTAATTGATTTAAAATATGAAAATCCTGATGTTAAGTTTAAAATGTTATATTTTTAGATTCTAGAAATAAATATCTATTTAATGCAAACCTTATTTTAGTAATGAGTGATAAGTTTTGAAGAAAAACTCTACTGAAAATTTAGCCCCCCACCCCGCCTTTTTTTAAGCATAAAAAATATTGATGTATAATTTTTTCTTTTATAAGATAATAGCCAATTAAATAATTATTTAAATGAGTAAAAAAGAAATCTCCTAAAATTATTTTTATTTCTATTTTCCGATTTTCGGTACATATTTTCTCATAGACACCCCCCCTTAATTTTTTTTCTATTCACAACTTCGGACTTTTATCTTTTTATTTATACTGTAATTAGTATCGAACACTAGTCAACCTTGCCGAGATTTTACGACCCCAAAAAAGTAATGCGTGGGTCAAAATTAAGTGACATGGAAAAAAATCAGAAAGTTTTGAAATAAAAAAATCAACACTGAAAATTTCATTAAAATCCGATAATTCCCTGATTTTTGGTAAATTATTTTCTGTAGTGTGTGTGTGTGTGTGGGGGGGGGCTAAATTCATTTTGTTAAAAACGGATTTTACGCCAATGAACCAAAGGACCATCTAGATCCTAATTTTGTTTGTAAGACAAAATAAATCAGACTTATCTCCCTTGAATTTTGTTTCTAAGCAAATATTTTTGCATCGTTCGTTAATGAATGAGGGTTTTGTATTTTTTAAATTTTTAGTTTAATCCAATCACCTGAATAAATATTAGTTTAATCTAAAATTAAAACTTTACACTTTCTCTCTTTTCTCTAATGTTGCATTGCACAAAAGTAAAAGAAATCAGAAGAAAGTAAGTATAACGTTCTATTATTTTCTTTCGTTACTCATTTGCTAGAAAGTCTTGTTTTTTAAGGATTTCTTTTCAATAGAATTATGAATACTTTATGAATAAATATATGAAAACGATAATCTTTATAAATTATTTCCTATTAAAGTCACTTATCCTGTTTATTTATTTTTAGTGAATGCTGTCGAAAATGTAAACAGTACTTAAACATTCTAAAACTGAATTGATGTTTTTTTTTTTATGACAAACTTCCTGCGAATATCGTTTAATTAAAACCAGAAGTAAAAATTGCTTTTAAATTTCATGAATATTCATAATGGTTTTAAATGTTTTAGGATTATTTAAAATTTACTATTATTATTGTTAGATGTAGCAAAGATTCATCCACGCGAATCTCCGACGTCATGGCTTCTACTGCTACACATCTGTCTGTGTCTCACTAGGTACCACCAACCGTTTAGGCCATCTTGAATAAAACGGAAATAGATATTTCCGAACTTTGTTTATCAAAAATCTCGTAAAAAAAAAGATCGTACAGGGTTGTTACAAAGAAAAATAGTTAATTCAAAGATCAAATTATCCGATTGGGAAAAATTACATCGTTATCTTAAAAAATAAACAAATCTGCCCGTATTACGAGCGAAAGGGTAATTTTCAGACCGTAATATAGACAGAAAAGTTACTCATTATTTCCCTTTTACGATTAACCAGTAAAAGTATGGAATGAAAATTTGAATATTTTTTCTAAGAGAAAAACTGATAAAATAATCTATTATACTTACTTTTTATTTTAATTATTGAAAAAAGTTAAATAAAATAATTTTTTCACGCTAACACTGTCAGCCTAACAGGAACAAACTTCGGTTACTTAGAAGCGTCTCGTCTCTTTGTAAAACAAATATGTCAGCAATGCTCTTCCGTACATTCCAAGGATCACACATTACTATTCAACAATAAAAATTACAAATTCTTTTAAAAATATTAATCGAGCTCGTATCGGACCAATATTTAGTGCACCTGAATTATAAAATTCATATTTTAAAATATCCGTGAAAAATTCGATTTTTTGACGCAGGAAAAAAATTTTTTTTATTTATTTCACGCAGAAAATAAAAATATTTAATCACACAAAAGATTGAAAATCTCTTAAAAATTAATTTCTTAAAAAAAATTTTTTTTTTGACAATTTAATAGAATATAGTACATACCAATTATAAAAGCAAAAAAAAGTTTTCAAATATTAATATTATGACATTTTTTTGCACTTTTTATTTCCGATTTCATTAATTTTTCCTCAAAAAACTACACCTCGTACATTCATACAATTTCATTGATATAGTTATTCAGACTCTTATCTTTACAGAAAATTTTTTTTCTGACACGTCATTTTTTTTATCTCATAAAATAAAATGGGGGGAGGGGGGATAGACCTCGTAAAAAAATATTATCCGTAATATATTTTAGAAAAAAACTATTTCAGATGTATCCAATGGTAAACATTTATGGAAATTTTCGTCAAAATCAGATTATTAATTGAATTTTCATAGAATTTTTTAAAAATCCTCTTATCGTAACTTGTTTTTAGCTACGTTAAATTTCAGTGGATTTAACAGTGCAAAAATGAAAACATTGTTTTTCAATCATAATTTTCATTATTTCCGTATGCTGAAAAATTTTTTTTTAAATCATCAGGGGTTTATTTTATGTTTTTTCTTTAAAATGGAAAAAGAATGTTCAAGAAAATATCAAATTTTCTGTAAGTTTCATTGTGTTAAATATAGGGGGGTACATTTCACAGGGTCAAATTGGTGGTACTTATGTCTCACACACACACACACACACACACACACACACTTACTGCAACTTTACTACTTATATAATGTTGTTAGAAGCTATTTTACTAATTGCAAAATTTTGGATACGTTAAGATAGCCATGCAAAATATTTGCCAAGTGACATAATAATTTTTTTTTAATTTCCTAATTTTAAAACAATTACCAAAAATCAGAGAATTTTGAAAAAAATATTTTTTATCAATTCAGAATGGGAGGGGGTTACCTTTGACCATTTGAAGAAAAAAATTCCCGGTTCCTAATTTTTACATTTCTTGAAAGATCATATCCTGGAGAATATATAGAAAAATAGAAATATAAAAAAATATAGATTCAATACCCTAAAAAAAGTGATTTTAAAATTTAAGTTATTTTCTTAAAACTCAAAAAATAAATCATGTAGCATGTTTTTCTTTTTTGTTTTTTCGTAGTTTTAAAAAATATATTTTTCTTTGAATTGATGCAAACAAATTATCTTATATAAGTTAAATTGAGTTTTTTTTAATTTTATTTTTAAAATTTCATGGTCTATTTTAAATGCCTGTCAATATCTATGACTAACTTTAAAAAATGACCAAAGATAGACATCGACATAATCTATCTAATAATGTAAGTTTAAAAATATGCTATCTTATGTTGCATTTTTTCCAATATTTTTATATATTTTATTTAATCTTTTTAAAAATCGTCAATTTCAACTATGGATGACAAAACGGGCTGAATTCTCCCCCTTTATGTCAATTGCGACAGAGAAAAGTCTTTTTGGATACACTTCCAAGAAAAAATATTTTTAAAGATATTGGATAAATAATACCCGGATGTGAAAATATATGAGATAGTAAAAAATAGTGCTTTAAAGCCACCATATAATTGCGTTCAGTGGCTAAAGAAAAATTACAATCTAAGGGAGATAAGTTTTGTAAGCAAAATAGGAGTAATCGACATAATTGTTTTCTTGTGCAATAACCGATTATTATTAAAGAATTTATTATTCTTTTCTTTCTTTCTTTTTAAAGAGTAGTAAGACTGGAATAGAAGATATGTAACGCATCTCGCATTTGTGAAAAAAATCCAGAAAGATAACCAATGTTCAATGATAAAATGGCCTTCCATACATTCTAGGAAGCAAACATTATTATTCAACTATATAAATTCCAAATACTTTTAAAAATATAAATATATCTTGGTTTAGTTCAATTTTGTGTTAATCAGAATTCCAAACTTTTTAGGATGTTTTATTTAAGATTTCATGGAATTTTTACTAAAAACAAACATCAGTGGTAGAAATTTCTAAAATCTTCTGATATTAATTATTCAGACTCTTATCTTCATAGAAAAATTTTAAAAATCATATGAACAAGCTCTATTTTTTTCAGATTTCATAAAATAAATTGGGGGACCTCGTAAAAAATATTCCCCCTAATATATTTTAGGAAAAACCTATTTTAAACAAAAATTTTATCTAAAGGTGAATAATTATTGAAATTTTCTTTATTGATTTTTCATATGATTTTTTCTAAACACTTGTAGGCATAACTTGTATTTGGCTATGTTAAAATTCCCTTGATTTAATGGTGCAAAAATGTAAACATTTTTTCATTCATAATTTTTGTTATTTCCATGAGATGAAAAAATCTTTAAAAATCATCAGCAATTTTTTAATATTTCTTCCTATTAAATTCCAATAATTAGCCGATGTTGGGGAATTAAAAATTAAAATTTCGTTTTTATTGTGAATTCTAACTAACAATTTGGATTCTTTAAAATTGAACGAATGGTTTGTTTCTGAGATGTGTTTTGTAAGTGCGTTGTTCATTTAACCATTTCTGATATCTCTCTTGTGTTCTCAGATTCGTTGGTCAATATGTCCAGACGTCTCTCTTATGTATTGTTTGTCGCAATCCAAACATTGAATGGTGTACACACCAGCATCAGACCTTGTATGAGTGTTGTTGTTTTTTTATTATTAATAATATTTTTTTATTGTTTTGGAGGAGTTTGATACCGTTTTTATTCCTAAATTATTTAGTTTTTTTCCGATAATGGTTGTAGCTGAGTTGTTGGAGAGAATGATGTATCTATTTATATAGTTGTTGGTGGGTGTATTGTTTGTTGGATTGGAGGGGAGGTGTTTACGGTTATGGATTTTGGTGGCTATCTTTCTGGCACGTTGGATGAAAGTTTGAGGGTATGGTAATTGTCTAAAAGATTTATCTATATATTCAAATTCTTCATCTAGAAATTTCTTAAGTAGGTGAACCTTCTTTTTTTTTTTCAGATTTCTAATAAATAAACAATTATTTTTTATATGAATGATTTACACTTATATGGCATATAAACTGAATTATCAAACGTTTTTGCTTTTGTTAAAACTAGTATGCAGATGACAAAGGAAAAGGGATGATTGGGAAAGAAATAATTATAAGGAAGAAGAAGTGAATCAAGAAGAGAGTGTGAGAGTGAGAGAGAAGTAAAAATGGGGAAAAGAAAACAGATAAGAGAAAGAGAGATAAAGTGATAATAAAGAAATGGAGAAAATTAAAGAAGGTAAATTGAAAGAAAGAAAGAATAGAAAAAAAGAAATAGAGAGAAAAGAATAGAGAGAAAAAAAAAAGAGAAAGAAATTTTGGTAATTTTTTAGGAAGTGTGTCCCGGTCTCCTGCCTCATAAATTGCTACCCGGTGACTATTAAAATAACGACCTCGGCTACGGTGTTACTTGAAAGAAAACAACCAACTTAGGGTGTTAAATGTATTTTAGGGGGGGAGGCTTCTCTTTTTTGTCGTAATTCTTATTTATCGTAATTCTTATTTATTTATAGAAATTTGTAATAATTCTTGTTTATTTATCATAATTTCTTTTATTCATGTTTGTTTAATGTCTTGTTTTTAGTTTAAATAAACAAGACTTACGACAAAAAAGAAGTGAAATCCCCCAAATACATTTACTTGTCAAAAATATCTATTTGTTCATATCTATCTATATTATTTTGTTTGTTTATCTATCCATCTCAGTCTATTCCAAACTATCCATCTTCATATCTGAACAAGAATTACGACAAATTACGATAAATAAACAAGAATTACGACAAATTATGATAAATAAATAAGAATTACGACAAAAAGAGCCCCCCCCCTAAATACATTTAATGCCCTAAGTTGGTTGTTTTCTTTCAAGTAACACTGTAGCTGGGGTCGTTATTTTAATAGTCACCAGGTAGCAATTTCTGAGGCAGGAGACCGGGATGCACTTCCTCATAAATTACCGAAATTTAAAAAAAAAAAAGAAGCAGAGAGTATAAAAGGAAGCTGAGTAAATAGAAGAGAAGAAGGAAGAATTTACAGGAAAAGAAAGAAGAAAATGAGTTTAAAAGAAGGAAAGAAAAAGAAGAAAGATTACAAAACAAAGTGATGAAAGATGTTGAGGGTAAAAATTCTTCACAGCATACACTATACGGTTATTTCCTAGTTGAATAACATGATATTACTGGGTGACCCAGAAAAAAACAACCCAAATTATTTATTTTCCCATTAAACTAACTCTAACCCTAAACCCTAACCCTAACCCCCTTAGTTGAGTAACATAATATTATAGAGTGACCTAGAAAAAACAGAACCCACAAATTTTGTAATAAAAGTGTTAATTTTAATTTTTTAAAAGTTTAAGTCCAACAAGGGCTAGGGGTAGGGTTGGGGTTTAGGATTAGTTTAATGGGAAAATGAATAAATAATTTGGTTTCTGTTTTTTTCTGGGTCACTCTGTAATATGTTACTCAACTAGGAAATAACCATAAAAAGTGTGACACATGTAGCTAGTTACTAGCATATTTAAATATAGATTCTATTAAATGTATTTAATTATTTGGAAAGTAGAATAACAATTTTATTTACAAATTAGCTTAGATTATTTATAATACATTGACATAATTGATTTTAATAATATCAGAATGCATCTGTCTCTTTCTTTTTTTATAATACTTCAATTTTTATTCTTCCAGAAATATCAACTCTGCTGGCGAAGAAGAGTTATGAAATTTAAAGAGACACATTTAACCACATATCAAAGGTTGCTAAGTGTTTGGATCTGCATATTGATAGCTGACAAGGCAATTCTTTTTGTTGCAATTCAGTACATGAGTGTTTTCTCTAAATTCATATTTCTAAAAACAAGTGGAGAAAATAGGCTGTTGTGAAAGTGAACTTTTCTCAACTATATGTATCGGTATTTTTACATGGTTCAGCATTTAGAAATTTAAAACAGACATGGAAACACATGTTGATGAGGAAGCATTTTCTTGCAAAATTTGTGGATCAGAATTTTCAGAGAGTTCTAGTTTGAAAACCCACATACAAACACATACTGGAGAGAGACAATTTGCTTGTTATATCTGTGGGTCAGCCTTTTTTAGAAATTTTGATTTGAAAATCCACATGCGAACACACACTGGTGAGAAACCATTTTCTTGTGAGGTCTGTGGAACAGCGTTTTCTGTGAGTTCCAGTTTGAAAACTCACATGCGAATTCACACAGGAGAGAAGCCATTTCCTTGTGAAGTATGTGGATCAGCATTTTCAGATCATACCCGATTAAGACGTCACTTGCAAACACATACTGGAGAGAAACCGTTTTCATGTGAAGTCTGTGGATCAGCATTTCCAGAACATTCTAAATTGATCAGGCATATGCGAACACACACTGGAGAGAAACCATTTCCTTGTGAAGTCTGTGGATCATCATTTTCTTTGAGTTCCAATTTGAAAACCCATATGCGAATGCACTCAGGTGAGAAACCATTTTCTTGTGAAATATGTGCATCAGCATTTTCTTTAAGTTCACATTTGAAAACCCACATGCAAACACATACTGGTGAGAAACCATTTTCTTGTGAGGTATGTCGATCAGAATTTTCTTCAAGTACGCATCTAAAAACTCACATGCAAACACACAGTGGGGAAAAAGCATTTCCATGTGAAGTGTGTGGATCAGCATTTTCAAGGAATTCCAATTTAAAAACTCATATGCGTACACACACAGGAGAGAAGCGATTTTCTTGTGAAGTCTGTGGATCAGCATTTTCTACAAGGATCGACTGGAAAACCCACATGCTAACACACACTGGATGGAAACCATTTTCTTTTGAAGTCTGTAGATCATCATTTTCTGTGAGTTCCTGCACGAAAACACCACTAAGATCGAACAGTGGGGAGAAACCATTTTCCTGTGAAGTCTGTAGTTCAACATTTTTGAGTAGTTCCGATTTGAAAAGACACATGCGAACGCACACGGGAGAGAAACCATTTTCTTGTGAAGTCTGTGGATCAGCATTTTCACAGAGTTCCAGTTTGAAATCCCACATGCGAACACACACTGGAGAGAAACCATTTTCTTGTGAGGTCTGTGGATCAACATTTTCTACAAATGGCATTTTGAAAAGACACATGCAAACACATACTGGAGAGAAACCATTTTCTTGTAAAGTGTGCAAAACTGCATTTTCACAGAAGTCACATTTGAAAAAACACATGCGAACACACTTTGTTTCTGCCTCTGTTATTACATGACAACAATATGTGACTGTTCTTATAATTTCTTCTATTTTGTGTTATACTGGTGATTTTTTGTAATGATTATTCCAAGTGTCAAAGATTTTTGGTGTTTAATTCAAACCAATTAGCGTATATTCTCTCAGTTTTTGATGAAGACAAGATAATTAGAAGACTTGTTGGAAGTTGAGATGAAAATAGCTGTTATGTTATAAAGTTATATATTTATATATAAAATTTTTATATAAATGTATATATTTCTTAGGTTGTGTTTTTTATCAAGAGAAGATGATTATAGGCGGAAATAGCTGTTACATTGGAAGGATTAGAACTTGCATGCACATAAGGAAAATTAAGACACCTGTTTTACTATTAAAAAAAGTTACATTTATTTCAGTGTGTTATAAAGTGTATTGGTTGATTACAAAGTGTTCTTTGATTATTTCATTTCCAGTGAAGGTTTATGTATGACTAATTATTTCTCATTAGAATTTTCTTAGGAATTTGGATATAGAAAATTCAAAGACATCAGTTTTTACTATAAAACATATTATATTGGTTTCTGTGGGTTATAAAGTGTAATGGTTGATTACAAAGTGTTCTTTGATTATTTCATTTCCAGTGAAGGTCTATGTATGACTAATTATTTCTCAATAGGAATTTATTTGCAACTTGGATATAGAAAATTCAAAGACATTTGTTTTACTATGAAAAAAAATTATTTTTGTTTCAGTGTGTTATAAAGTATAATGGTTGATTACAAAATGTTCTTTGATATTTTGATAATTTCTCAATGTGATTTTCTCAATTTACTTTTATATAGAAATTTTCTATCAGAAATATTGATTTGCAGAATTTTAAATTTTTTCTTCCTTCTTGATTTCATTGTTCCACAGCCATAAATATAGATTTCTAAATGTAATGTAGCCAGTCTTACTTGACTGATATGTGGTCTTGCTTCTCCGTGCCGGAAAGATCCCTTAATTAAGATCCCTAGTAACCTTGTTTTTGGATCTTTAAAAAATTCAGACACTAGTCTATTTGTTTCTCTGTTGTCCCCAAGTTTATTTTCCATTTGATTGTCAATAGAGAATTGTTTTTCACACCAGAATTGTCTCATTAGAGTGAATAAGAGATTTAATGTTGGCTGACATGGCAGACTGTCAAATGAGAAAAAGAAAGGCTGTGGTTTTCAACTAACTTTGGCTGGAATTGTTTCTGTATATCCTCTAGAACTCTCACTCTGTTGCTTGAGGAACTAAATCAGGGTCATCACCATTTTATGGTGACATTCACTAATTTCTCCCTGTAGTAGTATATAAACACGGTGTGAACAGAACCAGGTGAATTGTTGTTGATCGAATTGTCAGAAAGCAACAACACACAATCCAACAGGCACTTCAACACCAAGCCCCTATTTTATAATTATTGTTAATCCTGGATTCCAGGTTCAATCCTGAGTAGAGGTAGTAAGATAGAAAAATAATTAACACAACTCATACACCAGCTATGGTTAGCGGAATGAGAACAGGATACTCCCATGGACTAAATAAGTTTGAAGTTCCATGATGACTCCCGATTACAACAAGAAGGTTCCCAAGTCCAAAAAGAAGGTTCCCGAGTCTGACAAGAAATACCTGAAGAAGGCCGGAGGGCATATCAGCTGAAACGTTATACAAATAGCAATGAAGATGGGGACAATAGTCTGAATAATGCAGATAATACTTATTTCTTTTGTGTCCTTTGAATCTGACTGGAGCACTTTGTCTGTTTCAACCATAAGAGCAGTGAAGTCCTTAGTAAAGTTTTCAAGTTTCTTGTTGAAACCCTTGACTGTCATTTTGAATGCATTGGAAATGATTTTTTCTATAAAAATGCATTGGACAATGAATTTTACTATAAAAATGCATTGGACAATGATTTTTACTATAAAATGCATTGGACAATGATTTTTACTATAAAAATGCATTGGAACAATGATTTTTACTATAAAAATGCATTGGACAATGATTTTTACTATAAAAATGCATTGGACAATGATTTTAATATAAAAATACATTTTACTATAAAAATGCATTGGACAATGATTTTTCCTATAAAAATGCATTGGAAATGATTTTTGCTATAAAAATGTATTGGAAATGATTTTCACAATAAAAATGCATTGGAAATGATTTTAATATTTTTGCAGGCCTGCTACTTTGAACAGTAAATTTTTTTTTTTTTTTGGGGGGGGGGGCTTTATTGCCTGTTGCTAGCCTGCCATTTTGACAGATTACTGGAAACTTTGAAATTAATGATACTGGCAAGAATATATGCCATCCACCAGGTGTAACTATTTAAGTATTAATGTAATGGAATATACTAAATCAAAAAGACTAACAAAATTAAATAAGAACATGTATAAAAAGATTACACTTATTCTAATTATATATTAATTGGTTTCTATTTAAAATCATTCATAAGATTGATTTTAATACACTGGAGAATAAAACAATAACATTAGAGATCAATAACATCAAGTAATTAAGAGTATGATAGGCTATAGTAATCTCTTAAGATGACCAAATATGGAGATGAATACAATATGAGAACCTATAATTTTAAAAGGCTAGATTAGATTAGAAAAAGAAATTATGCAGTATGAGTAAATGTAAAATCATACATAAGTAAAAAGGTAGATATTCTAGGTAAAACAAAACATTAGGCTTATAAATTCCCAAAATTCACACTGAATTATCCAATTGGACACATAGCATAGTGGATAAAGGCATTATTTTAAGACAGTTACCTCTAGGCTGTAATTTCAACCCTGGTCTGGGACTGCAGTAACACAGAATAATAATTAACACAGCTTAACACTTGTACCCCAGCTATGGTTAGTGGAATAAGAACAGGAAACCTCCATGGATTGAATCAAGGGTTGGGTTCAAAGTTCCATGATGTCTCGCGATTACAACAAAAAGGTTCCTGAGTTCAAAAAGATGGTTCCCGAGTCTGACAAGAAATACCTGAAGAATGCCAGATAACAATAAAGATGAGGACAATAGCCCGAATAATCCAAATAATACTAATTATCAAGCCTCATCTCATAAATTTAGAGAAATAGAGTAGATAACAATAAAGATGAGGACAATTGTCTGAATAATCCAAATAATACTAATTATCAAGCTTCATCTCAAAAATTCAGAGAAATAGTGTAGATAGCAATAAAGATGAGGACAATAATCTGAATAATCCAAATAATACTAATTATCAAGCCTTATCTCAAAAATTCAGTAGAGTTAAAAAACAATATTTTTTAAGAAATATGATGCAAGAAAAGTATTTTCTCCGATTCAATTGCATTATTTTTATTCCCTTAAAAATTCAAAAGTTAATTTTAAACGTCTGAAAGGTAAACGTCTAGCATGTTGATCACAAAATCTTTTTTCAGGAATAAAGATGGATTTAATCCATCTAAAAATGTGTTTAAAAATAAGCATTTTGCACATTGTATTAAAAATTCATTACTAATGATTGTTCTTTTTCTTTATAGAAGATGAAAAGGACATAAGTAATTCCCCTTTTTCAAAATAGCCGGATTTACACTCTGGGGAATGTAACAACTGTTGTGTGTTATTTTGTCTTACGTGTTTTGGCTACACAGTGTAACATTGCAACGTGAAATTTTTACACATGTAAGATTCCATAATTTTACCGAAATAGTAAATTATAAGATATGATTATTCTATGAGATTTTTCATGATTTATCTCCCTTTTTGCCCATACCTAGTTTTCTATAATACTTTTGGACCATATGACCTTTAGGCACCTCTTTTTGATCTTGATTAAGAAAGGAAATGTTTTTCATTTACACCATCAATATCTGGTTGTTTTAACAGATGATTTTTTAGATTTTTTAAAAAAATTATAAAACTAACCCCTAACCCTAACAAACAACCAGGCATTGACAGTGTAAATGAAAAAAATGTCCTTTCTTTATAGAGATCAAAAAGGGGTGCCTAAAGGTAATATAGTCCATACTTTTTATGCATGAAGACAATAAATTGTTAATTTATGAGGAAGTGCGTCCTGGTCTCCTGCCTCATAAATTGCTACTCACTGACTATTAAAATAACGACCCTCAGCTACGGTGTTACTTGAAAGAAAACAACCAACTTAGGGCGTTAAATGTATTGGGGGGGGGCTTCTCTTTTTTGTCATAATTCTTATTTATTTATCGTAATTTGTCGTAATTCTTATTTATCGCAATTTGTCATAATTCTTGTTTAATGTTTATTTATCATAATTTGTAATTCTTGTTTAGATGTGAAGATGGATATCTATCTATCTATCTATCTAATTCAATTTGTTCATTTTTCACTTTGTTCATATCTATCTATCCTCCATCTATCTATCTATCTATCTAGTCATCTTCATATCTATCTGTCTAGTCATCTTCATATCTATCTATCTAGTCATCTTCCTATCTATCTCCATTTGTTCATATCTATCTATATCATTTTGTTTGATTATCTATCTATCTATCTATCCATCGTCATATCTATCTATCTATCTATCTATCTAAGTTGGTTGTTTTCTTTCAAGTATGGTGGGGAGTATAGAGGTTGTTTGATATATTCGTTGTAAGGTCACCAGTTTGAAGTTGAACTTCATGAAATATTATTCAAAACATGAAAGACACCATAATAACATTCAATAACGTAGGCACCAAGGCAATAAAGAAAAGAACTCCATTTTAAAACAACAAACAAATTGTATTGAGAAAAAGGTTTACAAAAAGGTAATGCAGAATACTGAGCAAAGTTCTTTCATCAGTCTTTTGTACAAAATGTAATGTAAAAGAAAGGGTAAGAATTCAAAGTCACATAACAGTCAGTCGCAAGTAAATTGCTGATCTCGTAAATGGCTGATTAGAGGGAGATAGAGAGATATATGTTCATACCTTCTTATAAGTGAATGTGATTTTGTCTTATTTTAGAGTGGTGTGGATTTGGTTAGACGGATAATTTCTTTCTGGTTGGGATCCGAAAAGTTGGTTAATTTATACTCCTAAGGTAGGCTCCAAAAGGGGTCTATTTGATAGATTTCCTTTTAGGCGTGAACGTCTCTGATTGGTTGAAAATGTACAAATTTTTATTTCAATTTTCTTCTTTTACTAGGGTGTGCAATCCCATGCGCAACATCATTTTGTATCATATCAACATCATTTTGTATGGATGCATTTGAAGATCATTGTGAAGAATTCTTCGCAAACTTCTTTCGGAAAGTCTAAGAGCCTGGGCATGTTTAAATGTGGAACGGAGTGAAGACTGTTGAACTGAAGCTCTTACCGCTGCCACATTTTCTGGAGTTCTGGCGGTGCGAGGTCGGCCGGTTGATTTTCGTTTCAATGCAGATCCAGTAGCTCTGAAGTTGGTAACCCATAACAAGATCGTGTTTCGAGCTGATACGGGATCATGTCTACCAAGATTGAAGTGCAAATGGAACGCTCTTTGTGTTGCAGTTACAGATTCGTTTGTTTTGATAAACGTTTCTACAATGAAAGCGCGATGCTCACCAGTCCAATTCATGGCAGCAACTGGAAAAGAAACGAAAAACAATGGCATTAAATGAAAAAAAATGGCATTATATGTACTTTTCGAAAATAAGAACACTTTTTTTGTTTCTTTACTTTATTTGCCTTTTATTTAACCTACAAATGTGTCAGATCATTGTTTCTTTACTTCATTTGCATTTTATTAAACCTACAAATGTGTCAGATCATTTTGCCTGACCCTGTACATTTAATTTATAGTCAAAGTCATTTATTTATACATAGAATAAATATTATCTATTAACAATGTCTCTATGAAAATTTGAGTTAGATTTGCCTCAAAACAGCCCATGTTATTAGTGCAATTAAAATCCTTAAATATGTCTTATAAATGACTAAGAAATAAAGATTTATATAATATATGGTGTTGTTAATTTGCATACTGATCTTTAAAAAAATATCTTTAAAAAATAAGTACTTGGTGTGAAAATCAATCCTATGATTTTATATAGAAATCATTTAAGATATAATTAAAATAAGTGTAATCTTTTTATATGCATTCTTATTATTTGATTTCATTAGTCTTTCTAATTTAATATATTTCACTACATTAATATGTAGATACTTTCACCCATATTTTTGCTTGTATATATATATATATATATATATATATATATATATATATATATATACACAACCAAAAATATGGGTGAGTATCCAGTTCACTGGTAAGTTTGGGATCATCTATATCCTCTATATTGCCCATGTTCATGCACACCTATAAATGTATTCAAGGATTATTTAAAATCCCTAAGAGAGCTCAATGTAAGATAATTAATAAATTGATTATATACAGAGCAATATTTGCACTGTCAATAAGAATGAACACTTAACAAACTGTCATTTGGCTATTATAAATGTATTTGTAAGGTGATAAATCTAGTATAGCTTGAATTAATGTTGCTGTAGGTAGGAGTATGGTTTTCTTTATGAAGATTTTTGATGTGTTGAGATTTAATATATATATATATATAATATATATATATATATATATATATATATATATATTGTGTGTGTGTGTGTGTGTGTGTGTATGCCATTGTACCCACTCTGAGTAAGAATTGTCAAGAAGTTGGAGGGGCACAGTTGACTTTTTATAGAGGTTGCGAGGCGTTATAGGTGACTACCCATGGTGCATTGCAACTTTTATTTGGCTATAAAAGCAACCCATTTTTGCCTGAATGGAGCATTGCATTTTTGTTCTTCAGTAACAGTGTCGAGGAAGAAGAAGAAGAAGAAGAAGAAGAAGAAGAAGAGAAAGAGAAATAGAAAGAGAAGCTGGTGGACAATTTTCAATATATATGTATATATATTATATATATATATATATATATATATATATATGAATATATATACACTTCCAATAAGAAATAAAAACTTAACAAACCGTCATTTAGCTTTTATAAATTTATTTCGACCAGTAACTCAATAAATGAGCCCAGTTTTGTCAGACAGCTTTTACATAATAACCAAGAATAAAAACCCTTTCTTTTTTTTTCTTTTCTTTCTCTTTTTACAAAGTAGATTTTCTCTTTTTCAAACAAACTCACATAAAACCTTATAGTATAAAAAGAAGAAGAAGAAGATGATGATGATGATAATAAAAAAATTTAAAAACAAATACATTATACAAATAAAAAAAGAAAACAAAGAACAGTGTTTAATTCAGTGTCACACAAGAAATGTGTAATGTCTTAAGACAATGCAGTCCCAAAAATCAACTTTCGCATGTCAGCCAGAATCATGAATAAATATTTTATTTCACTGTAAGATTCAAAGGTTATGACAAAGTCATAACTCGTTGGAACACAAACAAACTCCGACACAGGTTGAGGGACAAAACATTTTATATAACAGCACAAGAATATGACGAGATACACAAAGTACATAGATACATATACAAGAGTAGAGATAATGACACATTCATGAATGATAAAATACAAGATATTTAGGTATCAAAGAGATACCTAAATGTACATAAAAACGTAGTTACGGATACAGGATAGTCATATATCGTATAAGAGACTTACTAGCAGTGAGTAGCCAGTGTCAAGGGCCGAAGCCCCAATGAGAAAGGGGTAGACCATGACTAACCCATGTTGTCTCGTAGCGAGCAGCAGGCAGAGAGAGAAAAGAAGTTCAAATCAGCCGCTTAAATACACCAGGCTCCTAGTGGGAACCAGCGACACTATACGGGCAGACAACTCTCCAGGCAAATATGAAAATAACCCCACATCACCTTTAAAATGCAGTCTCTATTTGATTTAAATATTCATTCTTAACATTTCTACCACTAATGTCAAACTTATTACAGATATTGCATTCTAATGAATATTATTAATATTAAAATTAAAATTAAAATTAAACAAATCATTATTATTATTATTAGCCATCACCATATAAAAAATTAATCAATATTGAATATTGATTAATTTTTTTTATGGTGATGGATGAATATAATAATTATTATTCATATATATTATCATCAAGATTCAATATTAGGTTTAACCTTGAGGAAAAAATAAGCATAATTTTAATTCTTTAAACTTTTTAAAATCATTATTTCTTGTACTCATTTATCTATGAAAAAAAAATTTTAAAAAATCATTTTAAATTAATTAATTAAATAAAAACATTTATTGTATATTTTCAGACAAAAGAAATCAGAATTATTTCCCTTGAGGTATGCTCTTTAGAAAATATTTGTGCATCGTTCGTTAAGGAATGAGGGTTTTGTATTTTTTTAGTTTAATCCAATCACCTAAATAGATATTAGTTTTATTTAAAATTTTATGTTTTCTGTCTTTTCACTAATGTTGCATTGCCCAAAAGGAAAAGAAATCAGAAGAAAGTAAGTATAACGTTATATTATTTTTTTTCGTTAGTCATTTGCAAGAAAGTGTTGTTTTTCCCCCCAATAGAATTTATTACGAATACTTTATGAATAATTACATGAAGATGATAATCTTTATAAAATATTTCCTATTAAAGTCACTTATCCCGTTTATTTAATTTCAGTAAATGTTGACAAAAATATAAACAGTACAGTACTTATTTACTTAACAACAATCATTCCAAAACAAAATTCAAATTTGCAAAGTATTTTTGTATGACAAGCTTCCTGCGATTTAATTAAAACCAGAAGTATAAGTTATTTTTAAATTTCATGAAATCTTATTAACTTTTAAAAATGTTTTAAAATTCATTATTAGATAAAATTTATAAAATGTTTGCCGTTATTATCGAACAAAGACATTTAGGCAAGCGACTTTGTGACGTCATGGCTGCTGCTTCTTCTATGCGTCTCTCTCCCCCCTCTCTCTCTCTCTAACTTACAAACACACAAATATTACAGCTTTACTCCATGTAGAAGCCATTGTTAGAATCTAGCTCATACTTTTTTTATTTTTGCATTTAGTAAAACCGAGTTTTATTAACTACTACTATGACTACACAGGTAAAGTACCGGGGAAGTATTATTGTTAGTTGTGTATGTGTGTGTATGTGTGATGACTGGCTAATGTTGGAATTTATCCGTGAATGGAAATTTTCACAAGTTTACTCTAAAACCTCACACTAGCATGTAGTAGTATAACAGTAGCTATGTGCAAATTCTCGCTGGCTCTAAAAAAGGGTGATCACAGGAAATTCTTCTAAAAATCATATAAAATAAACTAAGTATCCGATTTTAATAAAACTTTCGGTATATGAAGTAATAAAAGACGAACTTTTATTGTAAATAAATGTTTACTCAATTGAAAAGGATAATATTTTTTTTTCGTTAGTTTTGTTTCGCGCATTGATCCCTCGTACAAAGATTTTTTTTTTGGATATAGATGATTTTTACATTTTTGGAAAGATAATTTAATGATGGAACATATGTAAAAAAAAACTAAATCGCTACTAATTCGGTTTTGGTAATAGGGCATCTTTAACATTGAAACTTAAATCTCGTAAATAAGAAAAAATATATATCTTTTCTTTTTCTTTCTAAATTGTTAGGTTATTTTCTAAAGAATTTTATATTAAAAGTTCCAATTGTCTGCTTGGTTTTTTTTGTTTTTTTTTTCAGGGATTTTTAAAAATTTATAAAATGTAAAATAAATACTTTTGTTTAGTGGATATTAAAATCGTATTTATTGATCAAAGAAAATATTGTATAAAAAATATCTAGCTAAAAATAATGACATAACATATTTCGGTTTTTATTTTTTTTTAAATTGAAAATAATGTTTGAATTACAAATGTTGTCATTTTTATTAATGGGAGGCACTAAGGGGTATAAAAAAATCTGTTTTTTTGGTATTGTTGTTGTTGTTATTTTTTGCTTCAGCAATAATAGGTTCAAATCCATGATGCTAGTATAATTATACTTTGTAGAACTCAAACAAACAGTGTTTGAAGAAATTTATTATTTTATTTGTTTGAAAACATATTACATATAATACTCCATACAAAAAATAGTGCACACGTCAAGATGCGATAATTTTGTCTACAAAGATTAAGAAATGGCGGTATTTTATGGGAATTTACTTTTAAATGCAAAAATTTAGGTTTTATGTAAGAGAATTCTTTTTTTCTTTTTTACATAAAATTGGAATTGTTTCAGAAATTTAAAGAAAATTAAATTACTTTTTTATTACTATTTTTCATTAAAACATTCATTGTAATTAAAAATAAATTGATTTTAACATCTGTTAAATTCAATTTTAATATAAAGACAAAGCCCTACCATGACTGTTTTAAATCCTCAAAAGGATCTGCTAAATTTAATTTTAGTATAAAGTGAGTATTTTTAATCTCCAAAGTGTGTGGGCACAACCTGAAAGAAATCTGTAATATTTTTAATAAAATAACTTATGCATTATAAAATTCATTGATTTTAGTCAATACTGAAAATTTTATTAAAATTGGATAACTTCCTGAATTTGGTAATTCTTTTGTAGTGAAGTTTGTCCGAACTTACCTGACTCCAAGCATCCTCGATGCCGTTGCCATGCATGAGTGGTGTGGGCCATGTTATGACCCTTAGTAATTTGAATATATGAGCTGCTAGCTTAATAAAAAGCAAACTATTTAATTAATTTAATGTTTAAAATGTATAAAAATTAGAAATGTAATATTATTTTGCTTTTAGTGATACTGATTATATAACTATTTTTCAACTAAAACTAAAATTTAACTTTAAATAACACTGGTTTACAAAAAATATTTTTTGTCTGAGGCAAGAATGTGAATAGGTGTTTTTTTTACTAATTTGGGTGTGCTGAATTCAAATTTATAAACAGTTTTGCTCTATCACCTCTAGTTTTCTGTCTTTTAAATAGTCTCATTTTAGTATATACAGAGTATATACGTGCTTATTTCAACAATTGCAGCAGCTTATTACAGATAAAACAGGATAGATAAAGAACATTGACAGAATAAATATACTTGGATGACACAATGTACACAATTCATAGTACCACAGACAGAAGTGTGTTTTCTTAGATGATCTGCTGTATTTTGCCCCCAGGATGTCACGCAAGAGCATCCAGCAGAAGTCTCCCATCATGCCGGGGTTCCATTTTTCCTTGGTAATTGCTCACCATCTTTGTAATGTCTTGGTGGAATCTTTCTCCGTGCTCATCACTCACTGCTCCAAGGTTTGGAGGGAAGAAATTGAGGTGGAAATGGAGAAAATAAATTTTGAGTGACATTTGGTATGCCACATCCTCATAAGTCTTTAGCAACTTCTCAATACAGGCTTGGTAATTTGGTACACATGTGTTACCAAAGAAGCCACTACAGACTGACTTAAATGCTTGCTATGCTCTCATTTTCCTGCATAATAACTAAAAAAAGAGACAAAGATAAAATATGTAATATTTGTTAGTACCTAATGTATTCATATTAAACAAGTGGGACCCATGGAAATTCCATGGTTAGATAAAATGCAAGCAATCTAAGGATATAAGATAAAATATGTAATATTGGGTAGTACCTAATGTATTCATATTAAACAAGTGGGACCCATGGAAATTCCATGGTTAGATAAAATGCAAACAATCTAAGGATATAAGATAAAATATGTAATATTTGGTAGTACCTAATGTATTCATATTAAACAAGTGGGACCCATGGAAATTCCATGGTTAGATAAAATGCAAACAATCTAAGGATAAAGATAAGATATGTAATATAATGTTTTTACTAGTGCGACCAATGGATATTCCATGGTTGTTTGATATCTATACTTAAAAGCTCTCTCTGTCCCCTGCCTTCCTATTTCCCTCTATACTCCCTCCTCTCTATCTCTCTTCCCTCTCTATATATCTATCTCTACCAGTCCATATCTTCCCTTCTATTTCTAATCTTTCACCCCATTGCCTCCCCTCTTCCCCTCTCTTTTATTCTCATTCCCTTTCTTTCCTCACAATTAAAATAGAATATGTACACTCCTCCCTCTCTATCTTCCCTCCCCCTCTCTCCATATCTCCCTTTTTTCTATGTCATCCTATCTGCAGTATTTTTCTATCTCCCCCTCCTTCTTTATCTCCCCCTCAATCTTTCTCTTCTCTCTTATTTTTATTCATTTTCTTTCCTTGCAATCAAAACAGAATATGTGCCCTCTGTGTGCAATTATTTAAGTTTTAATGTAATGGAATATTATATTATGTCAGAAAAAGAAATTAAATTAAATAAGAATGCATATAAAAAGATAACAGTCATTTTAATTTTATGTTCATTGATTTCTGTATAAAATTATATATAGGATTGCTTTTCATATGTTTGAGAATAAAACAATAATATTAGAAATCAATACACTGAGTAATTATTTATCAAGCCCAGTTTTGTTAAAACCAGTACACAAATTATTCACACCATATACTATACTATATAAAGTGTGACACACATAGCAAGTTACTTGCATATTCATACACCCTGTTGACTGGGTCTGAACTAACTGCACATCTGTAATGGGACCACCTGTTGGCCATAGGTGGTAACTCATGATACTTAAGGATGGAATCCTGGTGATTGAGCAGTTCGGGACTTGCAATACTCCACTTTGGCCCTTACTAAAGCTAGACAAGTAGTCAGAGAGGCCCCCTCCGAGCAATTTTTTAATCATGTCAAGCCCTAGTGCCTATATGATTGTCCTTATGGCAAACTCCCAACCCTTTTTATCATATATGTGCTTGAAGGTGTTACCTGAGAATTTTATTGTTAAACTGCATCTGATGGTGAAGTTCCAATCTTGGAGCCCTGGGGAATGTGGATTATCCCCTCATCTCCATTACTCCCAGGTCCACTTTGACCCAGAGTGGTGTTACTTGTTAGGGTCCCATCTATGGGTTAATTGAAAGAAAATGAGTTCACTTAAATGTGTTTTTAAAAAATTGAGTTCGAAAAAAGAATTTTCAATACCCATCAAGAATGAAGAGAACAAAATGTCTTCAGCATAAAATAACCCAACAAGGGTTGATTTGCGTCAAAATCAAAAAAAAGAAAAGAAGAATAACATATTTATATATAGATTCCATTGAATATATTTAATTGTTGAAGTGTAGAGTAATTTATGACTTGGCATAAATTAGGTGTAACATATATGTAATTGAAATATAAACTAATTGTAATGTTATAAGAATGCACACGTCTCCTTTTCAGGTTTTTAAGTAATACTGGAATTTTTATTCATTCACAGATAATAACTGAGTTGGAGAAGAAGAGTTATGAAATCTAATAAAACACATTGAAATACATATGCAAGTACTGATATCAAAATAATTTCTATGAATTTCGATTTGAAAATCAATATGCTAAAACACAGTGAAGAGAAACCAATTCCTTGTGAAGTCTGTGGATCAGCATTTTTAGACCATGCCAGTTTGAGTTATCACCTGCTAACACATACTCGAAAGAAACCATTTTCTTGTGAAGTCTGTGAATCAGCATTTTCTACGACTTCTGATTTGAAAAGACACATGCAAACACACACTGGAGAAAAACCATTTTCTTGTGAAGTCTGTGAATCAGCATTTTCTACGACTTCTGATTTGAAAAGACACATGCAAACACATACTGGGGATAAACCATTTTCTTGTGAAGTCTGTGAATCAACATTTTATAGGGGTTTTGCTTTGAAAATCCACATGCGAACACATACCGGTGAAAAACCGTTTCCCTGTGAAGTCTGTGGATCAGCATTTTCTACAAGTTCCAATTTGAAAAAACACATGCGGGTACACACTGGAGAGAAACCATATTCTTGTGAAGTCTGTGAATCAGCATTTTCCACGACTTCTGATTTGAAAAGACACATGCAAACACACACTGGGGATAAACCATTTCCTTGTGAAGTCTGTGGATCAGCATTTTCTATGAACTCTGATTTGAAACGACACATGCGAACACACACTGGAGAGAAACCATTTTCTTGTGATGTCTGTGGATCAGCATTTTCTATGCGTTCAAATTTGAAAACCCACATGCGAACACATACCAGACAGAAACCCTTTTCTTGTGAAGTCTGTGAATCAGCATTTTCTACAAGTTCTGATTTGAAAAGACATATGCTAACACACACTGGAGAAAAACCATATTCTTGTGATTTCTGTGGATTAGCATTTTTACAGAATTCCACTTTGAAATCTCACATGCAAACACACACTGGAGAGAAACCATTTCCTTGTGAAGTCTGTGGATCAGCATTTTCAAGGAGATTCCATTTGGAAACCCATATGCGAACACACACTGGAGAGAGACCATTTTCCTGTGAAGTCTGTGGATCAGCATTTTCAAGGAAATTCCAATTGAAAACCCACGTGCGAACACATACTGGAGAAAAACCATTTTCTTGTGAAGTTTGTGAATCAGTATTTTCTACAAGTTCTAGTTTGAAAACCCACATGCGAACACACACTGGAGAGAAACCATTTTCTTGTGAAGTATGTGAATCAGTATTTTCTAGGAGTTCCAGTTTGAAAACCCATATGCGAATACACACTGGAGAGAAACCATTTCCTTGTGAAGTGTGTGGATCAACATTTTCTAGGAGTTCCACTTTGAAAACCCACATGCAAATACACACTTGAAAGAAACCATTTCCTTGTGAAGACTGTGGATCATAATTTTCTAAAAATTCTTATTTGATAACCCACATGTGAACATATCAGTTGTGGTAGGGGCAACTGGACTTGTAAAACCAAACTTTAAAAAATATCTTGACACAATACCTGTTAAAGCAACCTGCTGTAGAGTAGAAATAGCAGCTATAAAAGGAATTTCCTCTATCCTAAAAAGAACCGTAGGATGCTAGTACTATAAATGAAAAAAATCAAGGTTGGTTCCAGGAAGTGACCCCTTGGTTTCTAAAAAAAATTATCCAAAGAAAAAGAAAACAATTTTCTTGTGAAGTATGTGGATTAGCAATATTTACAAGTCCTGATTTTAAGTCCACATGCAAACACACTGTTAGAAAATCATTTTCTTGTGAAATCTGTGGATCAGTATTTTCAGACCATACTAGTGTGAGACCTCAGCTGCAAATACACACTGGAGAGAAACCATTTTCTTGGGGGTGGGGGTGTTGCATTAGTATTTTCACAGAGTTCCAGATCAAAATCTCATATACAGGCACATACTGGAGAGAAATAATTTTCTTAATGTCAGTGGATCATGATTTTCTGCAAACAAGAGAAGATGATTATAACTCTTGGTGGGAACCATCTTGTAGTGTTAAATTGCTTTTCTGTAAATAAAGATTATATATAATGGTGAATTACAAAGTGTTCTTTGATTTTCATTTCTTGGGAAGGTCTGTGAATGATTGATTATTTCTCATTAGGATTTTCTTATTAACTTGGATATAGAAAATTCAAAGACATCTATTTTACTATAAAAAATTATTTTTGTTTTAGTGTGTTATAAAGTGTAATGGTTGATTATAAATTGTTCTTTGATTATTTCATTTCCAGTGAAGGTCTATGTATGACTAATTATTTCTCATTAGGATTTTCTTTGTAATTTGGGTATATAAAATTCAAAGACATTTGTTTTACTTTTTTAAAAAGATTATTTTTGTGCAATGAACTTTTGTTTTAAATATGAAAACTAAATATTCACTTTAACAAATCTATTAATAGAGGAGATTAGGTCTCTGTTTGTCTGTAACAAAAACTATGTCACTGCTTATGTCACATCACACAAAATCATCAACATAAAATACACTCAAAATTTGAGCTTGCAAACTTAGATGATCCTCATTGTTTCTTAAAACAAGTTTTGATAAATACATGCTCATATATACTTTGTTTTATTTTAATATATATTTAAAGTTATCAGAACTAAGTTTCCATTTCAAATTGTTTTATTTTTTTTACTCCTTTAATATATTTGATGATTTTACTTATGATACAAACTCTCTGACATTGAATTTTTATCTTTCCAAATTTAATTTTTGCACTACCCGGAGGGGGTATTTCCTTTTTTTTATTATTTGCTAGTAAATAAAATAAATGTTTTAAGATTGTTGAAATTAAAATAATTTAATTTAATCCTTTTATGCCTAAAGGATGGGAAAGAAAGAA
This sequence comes from Doryteuthis pealeii, assembly GCA_023376005.1. Lineage (NCBI taxonomy): Eukaryota > Metazoa > Mollusca > Cephalopoda > Myopsida > Loliginidae > Doryteuthis > Doryteuthis pealeii. The sequence continues at coordinate 102,365,422 of CM042151.1, forward strand.
AGTAAAAAAGAAAGAAAGCAGCAACAGCCGTGATGTCACAGAGATGTGTAGAAGAATAAAAGCAGCAGCCACAGCCATGACATCACAGAGATATGTTAAAGAATAGATGCAGCAGCCATGATGTCACAGAGTCACTTACTTGAATGTCTTAACTCTAACAATATTTTATTTACTTTGAAAATAAAATTATTTTAAATGGATGAAAACTGAAAAGCACTGCTTCAATAACAAAATTAGATGGTTGGTTGGTCAGTATATTTATTTTAACGGCATATCAACCCGTCTGGGGTTATGTCATGCCTAACAGTTAGGAAGTAATATATGTTGTGTATTTATATTTATACTTTTTAGTAATTGGTTTTAACAATGTGTTAACACCATTATGGATCCGTTATATTGATGAAGTTCATGTCTATATTCTATGGTATAGTTTTATTTTCCTTAAAAAGGACAGAATTTCCTCCATGTTGACATTTTCAAATAGATCTTTCATTTTGTTTGCAGTAAAATAACAGTTTCTGATGTGAGCAAAAAACCTGCATTCCATGAATAAGTGTTTAACAGTCAAAGGTGTTTGACATGTTTCACATTGTGGTTGTTGTTCTTTGCGTATATAGGAGTGTGTTAGTCTTGTGTGACCAATGTGTAACTGATTAATCAACAAAATTAGAAACTAGAAAACCAAACGTAAGTTGAATGGGATCAGATGAATTATTACAAATTTTCAATCACTAAATTTTTTTTATTTTGACAGTTCAGAATTAAGGGCATTATTAGGTACTCTTGAACTTTCTTGACCCTTTTACTTTTGATTTGTTTTCAACTGAGTAGTGTTAAGTGATTTTTGTACCCATAAAATTATAGTTGGCAATTTGGAAAATACATCTTTAAGATGTGCTGGGATGTATCATCAGTAATGTTTTTCCTGTGATTATTACCAGTTTTGGGTCTTTCAACAGGTGTTGAAATTTCGGGCTTGCATCCCAGCAATATCCTGCTACTGCATTGGGTGGCTTCGCTTTTTGTATATGGCATTTTGTGTCAGTGTTCTTTTATAAGAGATTATTTAGCCATGCCGAGGCTGGGTGGTGGCTTCCCATTGGCCAGTGCTACTTGCTTCGAGTACCGCCAGCCAATGAGCATCCTTTTCACCGCCACGGCATGTGCTATAGTTTTTAAAAAGGTAGAGATCTTTTTCCTTGGTTTTTCATTTCTGGTCAGCTAAGGAGACTGTCTACAACACCGGAACTGTTGTATATTAAGGTGAGACTATTTTTTTTTTCAACCTCCTCCCTCCTATTATATTCTGTTACTATTACTGTCTTCATATTGCTATTTTGGTTTAATAGTGTTGTTTTTTGTTTTTTTTAGTGCTAGTTTGTTTTATTATTGTACATTGACCCCCAACTGAAAATACTTATTTTATGTTTGTATGCGCAAGAAAATACATTTAATATACTTTTAATTTTTTTACACACTTTTCATATTTCCATATTTTTAAAATAGTTTTTGTACATTTTTCATTATTTTTCATCACAAATTTGTTCATCTTGAATGACCTTGTTTGAGACAAAGCAGGAGATGTGAATTTCCTACAAGATAAAAGTATTCTTCACAAATTTGTTCACCTTGAATGACCTTGTTTGAGACAAAGCAGGAGATGTGAATTTCCTACAAGATAAAAGTATTCTTCACAAATTTGTTCACCTTGAATGACCTTGTTTGAGACAAAGCAGGAGATGTGAATTTCCTACAAGATAAAAGTATTCTTCACATAGATTGAAAATATGATGCTGTGCATCAAATGATTTTAAAATCTTTGAAGAAAGAGGATACATGGAGATTTAGATGTGAAGTCTCTGAAATCTGGAATATGGTTGGCAGGATGTCATTCGATTTACCATCAAGTGATATTTATTTATGTCTTGTCGTATGAACACTCCACTAGTTCACTGCTAATATGTAAGGTATGGTACAGAAATAAAAATGTTTTTGATTTTATATTTTTTATCATATATCTATTGCCAATCTGAATTTATATATAGATATGTATATATATTGTAGCAAGAGAAATTACGTACGTGGTAGCTCACAGAGAGCATGAGCATGTCTAGCTTGCAAAATAACATGGGGGGGGGGCAGGTGTTGTATATTCTTTCTACTAGCATCTGGACTTCGTCTTGGGGACTTCGTGTCTGGTCTTCCATTGGGGATTTCTCTTTATCAGAAGCCCTGTGTCATTGGTAGTTTTAGATAATAACCCAAGACTTTGATTTGCTTTAGATCATATTTTATTCCAAAATCCCCACCAGACTACCTACGCAGATTGAGTTGGCAGTGCAATTAACGCGACTTACCACCTTCATGGTTTGGCCGATACTGAACTAAACTCTCTTTCTAATCTAAACTGGAAGAGGGTCTTCTCCACCAATTCTCACGGTATCCACCAGAAGGAGGATCAGGATGAGGTCAAGCCGAGTCACTCAATTCTTCAAGGCCACCGGCTGAAAATTATAACAGCCATTTTGGTTTCTACACTAATAGTACATAAGTGTTAGGAATCTAATTATTATGTAACACAGGCATCTACAGTGTTGGAACTTGCATCCTCTTGATAATGAGTCATGGATCAAAGTCATACCTGATTTTCACATTTGCAAATGTCCTACACTATGATGGCAACGATGGGTGCCAGTGACCTGGATGTGGGATCTTGGTTAGGGCAGTTAATCATTATTTAAGACCTGCATTTGTTGTTTCCCATATGTTGCAATTGCTCTTTTTAGTGTAGTCTTCGGGTCATCGAATTGTCGCCTCTACGCAATCAGCAATAATACTGCTTCTTCTTTCTCTTCTTCTTCTTCTTCTTTTCTTCTTCAGTTAAGTTAGGTACAAAAATTTATAATACAACATATTTATTACTCTATAATCAAACATTTTGCATATATCACCACCATTATTATGATACGTTTCTACAAAGTCACCATAAAGATCAATATACTTGTTCCATTGGTGCACAAATCTATAAATTCTTTCATCGTTAGGTTTAAACAACTGGAGTCCCATTTGTATCTGTGTAATTTCAGCGTCATCTGTGGGGAACTTTATCCTAAATAAATATCATTTGTGAAGCTCTAAATTGTATGATAAGCCAAAGGGTTTAACTTAGGAATATGTGATGAATGTGCTAAAACATCCAAAGTATATCAAAAAATGCGCTGGAACTTGAGTTCTTCAGTCAGTTTCTTCCAACTTTTCATGGACAATTTCATGAACCCACTAAAATGTTCCATAGTCATATCATGAGGTCTTCTTCGCTCTCTATTATTTCGGTTGATAACTGATCTCAGATAAAAGCTGATACTTTAAATGCTAATGGTGTTCTTATTGTGCTTACAATTGTTGTGAAATAGGTTGAGAACTTATCTCCCAAGTCATTGCATTTTGATCTTGTTGACACAAAAAAACTGATGTGTGACAAAGAAGAGGTGAGTGAGCTTTGGTGGAGGACTGCTGGAAAAGATTGTTGCTGGTGCCAGGACTTGGTCAGGGGAGTTTGGCAGTTGGGAGAACATCTTTTTCGGTGGAGAGATCCAGCTGTCTGACCCGACGAATTTCTGTTCACTCATTATACATCTCTTTTTTTCATTCACTTCCTGTTTCTATGGTTACAATCCTACACTGTTAAAAATATATATATATATTTTCTTTATTATTTTTTGTTTTTGTTTGAATTTATATATATTCAGCTCTTTGGGGTTTTTTGTGATATGCTTGTCCATAAGTGAATTGAGACCCATCTGATGAGACGAAAATTTGAGGAGCCGGTTTAAATCAACTTAGATTTATATGGGCCCCAATTTTCGTCGAAATAAATTTATTATGGGATTACTGTATTGAGTTCTTCCTTCCTTTATTGATACTAGCAAATATATGCACCCTCCGGGTGCAAGTATTAATGTCATAAAACATTATATTAAATTAGAAAGTCTAAAGAAACTAAATAAGAATGCAGATAAAATGATTTGAAACAGAGTGTGGGGGGTATAATCAAGCAATATAACAGCTGAAGCTTCCTCTTCCATCACCCCCTCTTTCCTTGCTAAACTTTTCTAATTTAACTATTTAGTTAAAATAGGAAGTAAAGAATAAAATTACATTTATTTCTTTTTATTAATTGATTTCTTTTAAGATTTATCTCCGAGATTTGTGCTCATATTCATTAAGATAAAATCAAATAATTAGAAATCAACAATATCAAGCAGATATTTATTAAAATCAAATTTCAAATATCAATATGTAAATTAGGCTTGCCGTTCACACTGTAAACCGCTATTCGTTGTACATATAAATACAATTGCATGTTATTAGTAGGTAGATATGGCTATCAGTATTAATAATTAAAACAATTTTATTAATAATTGAGGCTTAAGTAAAAATGATTCATGGAGAATGTGATGTATAATAACTAAATTGATAGTGACATGAGTAGTGATATAGTTTCGGTTACAGAGAAACAAACACATAATCTCCATTATAATAAGATATATATATATCAGGTGAGATAGTGATAATTGTACACTATCAAATATATATATATATGTGTGTATATAATAATGTATAGTTATCACTATCTCACTTTTTCTACATGCTTCTCTCTCTCTCTCTCTCTCTCTCTCTCTCTCTCTCTCTCTCTCTTCCCTCACACAGTCTTACAATTACTACAATTTTACTACATATATAATTAGAAGCCAGCTCATCATCATCATCATGTCGCACATGCAGCACGGGTATCCATGACAATCTTTCACCAACCTTCCCTATCATTCATTGCACCTGGGAGGTTCTCTGCGGAGCAGCCAGCATCTTTGCATAGCTGGTTAGTGTAGGTCCTTGTTGGGCGCCCCACACTTGCATGTCCATGTGTTGGCTTCCACAGGAGAACGTCACTTATGTGTTCATCCTTGCTTCTCCAGCAGTGTCCTGCATGCCTTGTCCGTCTCACTTGGATAGTTTGTGAAATGGAGGGCAGGTGACCATACAGCTGTTTCCTTGTGGGGTGCAGCATTCTTGTGCAGCTCCCATCTAGCTTATTCTCAAGATGCTTTGTTAGGGTCCAGGTGGTGCAGCCATATAGCAGCACCAACACAACCACAGCCTGGAAGAACTGTTGCTTCAGCTTGTCAGGGAGATCGGACCTCCATATGACTGATAATTTATTTGTGGCCGACTATGCCTTTGCTATTCATGTATTAACATCGCTCTCTGTGGATGAGATATTACCACCTAGGTATGTGAATTGTTCTACTGGCTTAAGAGGCTTGCCGTTGAGTGTGGAGATGTTTCCTTTATTTTTGAAACTCATGAACTCTTTTTTACCGGAGTTCACATAGAGGCCTATATTCTTTGCTGCCTCCTCTAAGCTATGTAGCAGTGATTCAGCCTTTGCAATTACTAAAACAAAGTTTTATTGACTACTCCTGTGACTATATAGGTGAAATGTTATTGTTATTTTTTTTTGTTTTTGTGATGATTCTGGCTCCTGCTGGTATTTGTCCATGAATAATTAATGATAACTATACACTACTATATATATATATATATATATAATAGTGTATAGTTATAACCATTTCAATTGCTGAGTTAGTGGTGGGCCAGTATTTGCAGTATTATTAAGTGAGTGCATTATTATATATATATTTTGCTATGTATAGAATACTAAGTCCAATTACCGTCAAATTGGCAAGACAAGACGGCAAACAGTCGTAACTGAATACGATTCTGAGATGCCGTAAAGTCCACTGAAAAGTGGCAGGATTTATGGAGCCTCAGAGGGACCTACAAGCCAAGCAGCCAATCAAGACTCAGGGAATGGACTCACCCAAATGCATGGGTGGACTGTTCTAAATTCCCATAAATACCAGTTGTCTTGACACTGGTGGAGTTGTGCTTGGCCAGTCACATTGCTCAAACCAATTGTTGACTGTCTAACTGACTTACTTCAATACTACGAAGATTGCACAGGCAAGAAGCTGTCAGTAACCAGGCGTTGACTCCATATCCATGCTACCTTAACTCATATATATATATATATTATATATATATATATATATATATATATTTAATTAATTAAAAAACAAAAAAAAGAATGCCCACACATAAACTCTCACTACCTACTCTCCATTCTTATCTACCTATACTTCTGGAGTCAGAAAAATCCCCCCTGCTCTTTCCACTAACTGACCCAGTAACCTAAGGTCACTCAACCCTCTCCTCCTTATCTTCTGCTGACATCAAACACACTAGAACTTCACCCCCCTTCTTTTACCCACCCCTGTGCCCATCCACTCCCATCCTCTCTCCACTTCCTGTATACTACCCTCACTTCATTCATGTCTACCCCTAACCTCCCTCCCTTCACTTCCGCTACTAACTCACCCCCCTCACCAATTTCACTTGTACTCGCACAAAATTTTGCTTTCAATAAAAATCATTTGACTAAGGATGTCCGTATGAATTCGGACGAAAAGTTTCATCTCTTAGATTTGTTTTGAGTTTTCATTTCTTGTTCACTATCCTTCTACTTACCTCATATATATATATATATATATATATATATATATGAAAAAGAATATTAATATTATCTGTTTAAACACACCTTTTCCTGACACAGTTGAAATCAAAATAAGAAAAATGTTTGTTACTTAAAATTATAATCGCTTTCCTTGAACTAAGGAACAACAAAAAGATGGCTTTATTGCTTAAAAAACAAATTAAAATTAATTGAATCGATTATTTAAAGTTAAATTTTTGTTTTAGTTGAAAAATAGTTACATAATGACTATGAGTAAAAAAGCAAAATAATATTACATATCTAATTAATTTTTATTCATTTTAAACATTAGATTCACCCACAAATTTACAAAATCTGATGCTTTAAGTTACGTTGTTATAAATTACGTTGTTATAAATTTTAAAAAACTTATAAAAGTTGTTTTTTTAAAATCAATAACAAAAACCATTAAGTACACTATGTACTCTCATAATTACTCACATGTTGACATTTTATTCCAATGTAATAATTACTCACTTATTGTTGAATTTGGAGTTATACCCTAGCAGGATGCCCCATTAAAATCTGTACATAAAAAAGACCTTGCGTTGATCCAGACACTCTGAAAAGACAACACAAGGCATTTATTTCTTTGTGATCACATTTTTTATCAATTTCAGGACCAGAACTTTTTGAACTAGGATTCTCAGCCACATATGGGAAGTGAAGATGGTATGTGCTTACATTACAACGTCTCATGGCTCAACTGATTCTAAGCTAACTGAACCTTCCATTCCTAGTCTTTGTAACCAGAAGGAATCGGGTCGGCTCAAGGTTACAGCGCATCAATCACCTAACAGTTCAGATTTGAATTTCAACAACCCTAAATTCACAATCTGTTTCTACACTAACCATCTAATAAAAACAATGGCTCTCATCAAAATACATCAATATGGTAGCTGAGATTCACTAACCCTGATTAATTTAAAAAATCATTTTCAGTGTTATCTTGTTAATAAATGAATTTTATAATGCATCAGTTATTTTATTTAAAAAATTGATGATATTTTATATCAAATAAATCAATAAAGATTGATTTAAAATATAATGCTCACAATTTTTAGCTTTAAAATTTTATCTTTAGATTATAAAAATATATTTATTTGATAATGAGTCTAGTCCAGTAGGTTGATTTTGTGAAAAAAAAGGTTGGTGGACTGGTGACTTACTGGGGAGTGGCTGGTTCAGTCGAGGAACTCTCTGACGGCATGTAAAAATGCAAGGCCAGGAAGGGACACAATTTATAATCTCCTGACGGAAGTGGCAGGGAATGAGGTAGTTAAACAATACCTATAAATATGCTGCCCTCCCCTTTCAGCTTTATTCTAATTTCTTCAGCAGAAACGATTTTTACCTGTTTCTGCTAAGTTACACTTTAGTTATCCAACCTAAGGTAGGAGTGGGTAACGGAAGAAGAATATTTTTTAGCAACCCCGACATGTCAGCCAGCTCTACCTTGGTCAACAAAATTGAAACTTTTTTTCCAACATTAATGGAGCAACCACAATTTAATAGTTTATTCCCCCCCCTTTTTTTTTAAACAGAACAAATATCGATGTATAATTATTTCACTGATAATCTAAAAGAGAATTTTATTTCATATTCAACAGTAATTAAAAATCTCAAAAGAAAATTATTTTAGTTTTTTTAAAATTTAATTTTCAGATTTTGGGTATTTATTTTCTTCCAAAATGATTTATTTAAAAAAAAAATTAATTCACACCTTCGGTCTGTAATTACAAAAATATATAACCCCACCAATATTTTGCACCCCTAAAATAAGGAGGGGCCAAAGATAAGTCACCTGAAAAAAAAATCAGTAAGTTTTTAAGTAAAATAACTGATGCATTGTAAAATTCATTCATTAATAAATCAACACTAAGAAATTCATTAAAATCGGTAGAGTAGAAAAAGTTTTAGACTGGATAGTGATTTGATTTTGTAAAATACGTCTATGATTTCACAATTGTTAGTACCTTGAATTCATTGAACTTTATTTATTGTAAGACAAAATAAATCAGAATTATTTCCCTTGAGTTTTGCTCTTTTAAAAAAATATTTTGCAGCGTTCGTTAATGGATGACGGCTTTATATTTTCTTTAGTTTAATCCAATCATCTAAATAAATATTAGTTTTATTTAATATTTTCTGTCTTTTCATTAATTTTGCATTGCCCAAAAGGAAAAGAAATCAGACGGAAGTAAGTATAACATTCTATTATTTTCTTTCGTTACTCATTTGCAAGAAAGTGTTTTTGGGTTTTTTTTAAGGATGTTTTTTATGAATAAATATATGAAAATGATAATCCTTATAATTTTTATTATTATTAAAGACCCTCATCCCGTTTAATTAACTTTTGTAAATGTTGACAAAATTGTAAAGTTTACAATATGTAAACAGTACTTATTAAGAACTGTTAAATTTTAATTCTGTTTTAAAACGATTGTTAAGTACAACTTAACAATCGTTTTAAAACACTAAACAGAATTAAAATTTCCAAAGTAATTATTTTTTTTATGACAAACTTCCTGCTATTATTGTTTTGAGTAAAACTTATTTTTAAATTTCATGAAAATTCATTAATGTTTTTGAATATTTTACAATTCATTAAAATGTTAAAAAACGTTATTGTTGTTAGATAGGTGATACATTCAAGTAAGCGACTCTGTGACGTCATCGCTGCTGCTGCTGCTGCTCCTCTTTCTCTCTATCTCGCTTTAGCTTGACGTTATGGCTGCTGCTTCTATTGTTCTACACTGAAATAAGTGTAACTCACACAGTTATACGTTTTATGTAGATGTATTTATTCACGTGAATTACAAGCAACCTTCGATAGTCTTAGGGGCCCGTTCAAAGTGAGGCTGGGGCGGATTTAAACAAACCCTACTAGAATATTTCGGGCTTAATGTAGTTAACAGTAACTAGGGGTCAAAACTGTTACATCCCCCCTGTGCGATTGAAAGTTTTCTTTTCTTTTTTTTTTTTTTTTTTTTTTTTTTGTCAATGACTTTGTGTATATGTATATGTTTGTATTTGCCTTTTCTTCTATTCACTTAAAAAAATTTTTTTAAAAAATTAGTTGATCTTTTATAATTAAAAAAAAATGTGTTTTATGTTCATTTGTTGGTTATATTGTAAGGACTGGCAAAAAATTCAGCTTCTACGAGTTTTAAAAGCGAATTAAAAATAATTAAATCTATTATTTAAGGTCAAACTTTGTTTAAATCGATAAGTAGTAACATAATGACCATCATTAAAAAAGAAAAATATTATTACAATATGCAATTTATTTTTAATACATTTTATACATTAAAAATCGTCCGAATTTCAACAAAAAGTTACGTTGAATTTATTTTGATTTATCGTTTTCAATAATGGCTTTAAAATATTTTTAAAATACTTATAAACATAGACCAAATAAAATCTTAAAGAATCTAAACCTACAAAAATCATTTTTGGGAGATTTTTTTTACTCATTTCAATAATTATTTAATTTACTATTTTTTATAAAAGAAAAATATACATCAATATTTGTTCTGTTTAAAATGAGGGAGGCGCTAAATTTCCAATACAGTTTTAGACCAAAGAGATATGGGTGTTTGATACTAAAGTAGTTATTAAAAAAATCTATTTTAGAATCTAATAATGACATTTTAAACTTAAAATGATGCTGCTCATATTTTAAATGAATTTTACATATTAATTTATTTAGCACAAATTAAAATCAAATAATTCCCTGAATTTTGGTAATTTTTTTTTTTTGTCAATTGTGAATATTACACTTATTTTGTATACACAGATTTTATGCCATCTTCAAACATCGTTTACAGCCGAATGCAATTGAAATTGAATGAAAAAATCGTTTTAGATGTATTAAAAATAAATTACATGTGTAATATTATTTTACTATTCTTATGTTACAACTTTTTGACTTAGACAAAAATTTGATTTTAATTTGTTTTTAAAATGAAAAGCAGCCGATTTTTGGGTATCCCTATAATATAGGTACTGCCAAAATGTTGGTTGATTTTCATTTTAAAAACGAATTAGAATTAATCAAATCGATTATTTATGGTCAAATTTGTGTCTAAATCTAAAAGTAGTAACATAATGAGTAAAAAAGCAAAATAATATTACATATGTAATTTATATTTAATACATTTTAAATATTAAATTATCTCGAAAATTTTACCAATAATCAATAACAAAAAAACATTAAATACACTATATACAGAAAAATTTCTAACTTGTTGAAATTTATTAAAATGTAATATTTTTTCCATTCCAAACACTCAGTGTGTAATTCTTGTTTACATTGAGTAGCGAAACCTTTTGTGGGGAAAGAAGTTTAGCATGATATGCCTGCATATACGGAAAGCTGTAAGATTGATCAGCAAAAATTTACCCAAAATTACCGGATTTTAATAAAATTTTCAGTGTTAACTAATTCTGTCTTTTGAATTACTGAATCATTTCAATCAGACTTATTCAATGGAAAATGAAATTCTTTAAAATAAATATTACTGTTTGTGCCACCCATATGCACCTTGAGAAAACAATTTATATACCTAATTAACTAATTAATAGATAGAATTCATTTAAAATCTGAAACTTAATTTTAAGTTTTAAATTTCATATTTTTAGATTCTAAAAACAAATATTATTTAATAACAAGCCTACTACACTCATTGTCTTTTAGATAAAACAAATATCGATGTATAATTTTTCCACTGATATTCTAAAAGTCAATATACAAAAACAACAGAGTAAAAAAAAATCACTAAAAATTTAAAAAAACAAAAAAACTTTTTACATTTAATTTTCAGTACTTATTTTCTACCAGAATAGTTTCCTTAAATATTTTTCTTCTATTCACACCTTCAGTCTTTTGTCTTTATATTTATATTGCAATTAGTTTCAAAAGCATATAATACAACCAATATTTTGCTCCCCAAAAATAATGAGGCGGGGAGGGGTGAACTGAAAAAATCAGAAAATTTTGAAAACATGGGAATGGTTAAGAGTCTTATGAGAAAATCCCAAATTACACTCAATCGCTCTGGCACTGAAACATCAATAAATCAGAACTTTAATAAATGGGTAATTCCATGTCAAATCATCCAGAAAAAAAGTAAAATTGTCACCCACACCATCAATTTTTCTGAAATTTTTGTACACTTGTGGATTATGTTAAAATTAGACCCTCCCCAAAATTTGAGCTTCCAATTCCAAAAATTGACAGAGTTATGTTGATTTTTAGCTCTCCAAATTTGAGGATGTCCACGAAAAATAGCGACTTTTTGTAATATACTTTTGTCTGTAAAATGAGTTCTAGAGTTTCCCTACTCCTAAAAATTGGTTTATTAGAGCATTTTTGCCTGAGGAATCCAAAAATACTTAAACTTAACCAATTTTAAGTTACTAATCATTTTTTATTTTTTCCTAGCCAGATCAATATCCTAATGTGGCACTGTATCAATGACAAATTTTTTTTATTGTTATTTCACATATATTGAACATTAATTGTTCCAAAGCATTTTTATATTCCTCAGGTAAAAATGCTTTTATAAACTAATTTTTAGAAGTAGGGAAGCTTTAGAACTCATTTTACAGACCAAAATAAATGACAAAAAGTCGCCATATGTTACGCCCTCTCCTTCAAATTTGGAAAGCTAAAAATCGATATAATTCCGCCAATTGTTGGAATTGGAAGCTCAAATCGAATAATATTTTGTTTTCCCCAACTCCAGTCCTTCCTTGACAGTGTCAGGAATAAATCCAGCCAAACTTAGATATCTACAGTTTCATGTTTTTTTTTTGCTTTTTATTGGTGAACTAATGTTTTAACCAAGATAACAAAAAGCTTAACAGAACCTAATTGTTTTATTTCTAAGTAGATATAAATAAGCTTTTTTTTTCACTGTATCAAGAATGGATTTTTAGCCATGTTTGTAAGTCTGTGCATGCATATTGAATTAAAAAGTGGACAAAATTAAGCCTTTTTTGGTACGTCAAGTATGTGCAGCTGACATACCAAAGTAGTAGAATCCTTAATATTTTTTTACTAGTTGGACCAATGGATATACTGTTACATATTATGTGGTGTCATGGGTTGTTGACAAGACCCTGTAGTTAGTTTAAAATAGGTTCATTGGAGTTAAAAACATAGGCGGGTAGATTTCTATTGGATGAATCTTGCACGCCATGAGAAAAACGTAACTAATTAGATTTAGTTTCAACCTGAGATTCACACAGAGTAGACATGTCACTGCGAAGTTAATTCTCTGGGGCGGCGAATAAGAATGGGAAAATAAATCTTGATCAAGAAAAAAATGCCTTGTGGTTTAAGTAATTGCATGACTAATTGTAATATTATCAGAATGCACCAGTTTCTTTTCTATTTTTTTTTTATTACACTTGAATTTTTCTTCTTTCACAGATATCAACTGTGTTGGAGAAATACTTTCAAACAGGTAACAACTTGATATCAAAATAATTTCTATGAATTCCAATTCAAAAATCAACATTCTTACACAGACAAGAGAGAAACCATTTTCTTGTGAAGTCTGTGGATCAACATTTTCACAGAATTCTAATTTGAAAAGGCACATGCAAACACACACTGGAGAGAAACCATATTCTTGTAAAGTCTGTGGATCAGCATTTTCTTCAAGTTCATATTTGAAGAAACACATGCGAACACATAATCTAGAGAAACCATTACCTTGTGAAATCTGTGGGACAGCATTTTCACAGAGTTCTGCTTTGAAAGAGCACATGCGAACACACACTGGAGAGAAACCATTTTCTTGTAAACTCTGTGGATCAGCATTTACTAGAAGTTTTGATGTGAAAGTTCATATGCGAACACACACTGGTGAGAAACCATATTCTTGTGAAGTTTGTGGATCAAAATTTTCACTAAATTCTACTTTGAAAAAACACATACGAACACACACTGGAGAGAAACCATTTTCATGTATAGTCTGTGGATCAACATTTTCTATGTATGGAAATTTAAAAACCCACATGCGAAGACACACAGGAGAGAAACCATTTTCTTGTAGAATCTGTGGAAGAGCATTTTCACAAAACATTAATTTGACATACCACATGCAAACACACACAGGAGAGAAACCATATTCTTGTAAAGTTTGTGGATCAGCATTTTATAGGAGGTACGATTTGAAAACCCATATGGGAACACATACTGGGGAGAAACCATTTTCCTTGTAAAGTCTGTGGATCAACATTTTCTTCAAGTTCATATTTGAAGAACCACATGCAAACACATAATCTAGAGAAACCATTTCCTTGTGAAATCTGTGGGACAGCATTTTCACAGAGTTCCATTTTGAAAAGTCACATCCGAACACACACTGGAGAGAAACCATTTTCTTGTGAAGTCTGTGGATCAACATTTTCACAGAATTCTAATTTGAAAAGGCACATGCGAACACACACTGGAGAGAAACCATTTTCTTGTAAAGTCTGTGGATCAGCATTTTCTTCAAGTTCATATTTGAAGAAACACATGCGAACACATAATCTAGAGCAACTATTTCCTTGTGAAATCTGTGGAACAGCATTTTCACAGAGTTCCTTTTTGAAAAGGCACATCCGAACACACACTGGAGAGACCATTTTCTTGTGAAGTCTGTGGATCAGCATTTTCACAGATTTCCACATTAAAAATCCACATGCTAACACACACTAAAGCAAAACCATTTTTTGTAAAGCCTCTGCATCCACATTTTCACAGCATTCCGATTTGAAAATACACATGTGAACACACACTGGAGAGAAATCATTTTCTTGTATAGTCTGTGGATCAACATTTTCTATGTATGGAAATTTAAAAACCCACATGCGAAGACACACAGGAGAGAAACCATTTTCTTGTAGAATCTGTGGAAAAGCATTTTCACAAAACATTAATTTGACATACCACATGCAAACACACACAGGAGAAAAACCATTTTCTTGTAAAGTTTATGCATCAGCATTTTCACAGAATTCTGTTTTGAAAGCGCACATGCGAACACACACTGGAGAGAAACCATTTTCTTGTAGAATCTGTGGAAGAACATTTTCACAAAACAATAATTTGACATACCACATGCAAACACAGAAGAGAGAAACCATATTCTTGTAAAGTTTGTGAATCAGGATTTTGTAGGAGGTACAGTTTGAAAACCCATATGGGAACACATACTGGGGAGAAACCATTTTCTTGTAAAGTCTGTGGATCAGCATTTTCTTCAAGTTCACATGGGAACACATAATCTAGAGAAACCATTTTCTTGTGAAATCTGTGGGACAGCATTTTCACAGAGTTCCATTTTCAGGGTTCCCACACGTCCTGGAAAACCTGGAAAAAAAAGTTGTTTTCCAGTACTGGAAAACCTTGAAAAGATGGGGGTATTTTTTCAAAATCCTTGAAAATTTTCGTTTTTTTGTCCTGGAAAAATTGAATTATCTGAGACAAAATTAATGTTATTGTTACCGTTAACAAATATAACTAGTAAAATAACAAGGACGCTTTTTTATTTTTTTGTTTTGTTTTTGCTCAATGAACCTACCCAACATTTCCCAAACTGGTCATAAATATTCATTAAACAGTAAAAATGCTTCTGATTGGCTATTTTGAAGTTTTGCTTTCATCATGTAGCAATATTTTGATTTATTTTTATACGACAGTGAACAAGACAAGAATTTTTCATCAGACTAAAGATAATAAGGTATTCATTAAAGAAAGGTTAAAAAATAAATTATGTTTAACAAAACTCCCCCTCTACCTCGTAAAATTTAGAACATTTAAAAAGAATTTTCTGTACTTGTACAGAATAGCACACACGCAAAATTTTGACTGAAAATGAACAATTTAAAAAAAAAAAAAATTTAAGAATTAAATAAAATTAATGTTCATTCAAAAAAAGTTTGTTAAACATTTTTAGAAACACTGGAAAGTAAAAAAATTTCCTAAGACAAAAGTTGATAACCATTTTAGTCTCGGTAGTTTGTCGGATGTGGGGGTTGGGATCAAGCGACTGTCAACAATGTAGGATTGGCAGTGTTACTGTCTTTAGTCATGTTGACAGGGTGGGGTTGGGGAACACACCTTCCTAGCAAGTCTTCAAGCAAGTGGTGCTTGAACAAAATATTCAAGGACATCAAATGTCAATTTCAACTCCGTTAAAGTAAGTGTTCTTTTTACGGTGATAATACTCCCCACCAGGTAAAAAAGAACAATTTCCTCGTATATTCCTACCATAAAATAAACTGAACCCTCATTTTATATTCTTTATTTATTTTAATATTCACTTCAATGTGTATATTCTAAAAGTTTTTATTTTGTGACAATGGTTAGTTTTAAAGTGGGGGTTAATTTTTACACTTCAACTTTTTACTCGTAAATTCCTACCATAAAATGCCAAAGCCTAATTTTATGGTAGGAATTTACGAGTAAAAAGTTGAAGTTTACCCTTTGTTGTTATTTCTTTTCTTTTTGGCTTTGGTACTCTAAAATAAAAACGTCAGATTTTAATCATCGTTGACGAAAAAACAATTCCAGTCATAAAAAGAGGATCCAATTTATGCCTAAATTGTAAAACGAGCCTTTAAAACTAACCTTTAAAACTAACCATTCTCACAAAATAAAAACTTTTAGAATATACACATTGAAGTGAATATTAAAATAAAGAAAATATATTTAGTATTCTAAAATAACGGGTGCAAAAAAAAAAATATTTATTGCAAAAACACGGACATAAAATGAGGGTTCAGTTTATTTTAAAGGATTATACGAGGAAATTGTTCTTTTTTACCCCCACCCACTTCTGGAAATATTGGTCAGGTAATATTCGCAAAGTTCCATCCCGGTCTCTTGTGGTAATAGATCAAAAAACAAACCCACCTATGAATGAAGTCCCTAGCTGAAGCAGTGCCTGCTGTATATGAAAAAATAATTTGTTGATTGAAGGTGTTTTTATCGACATTATTATTTTTTTAGTGTTTTGAAGGTGTTAAAAGTAAGCCATAATTTTGAAAATATTTAAAAAAACACAAAAAACAGCACTTTTTCCCAAAAAGTTAATGCAATATTTTATCACCTCCAGTCTTTTTTTGACAAGTAAATGTAAATATTTTTAACCTTTTTAAAAATATGGCTTACTTTTAACGTCTTCAAACTAAAAAAATCCATAAAAACGCCTTCTATTGACAAATTATTTTTTCATATACAGCAGGCACGATTCAGCTAGGGACTTCATTCATAGGTGGGTTTGTTTTTTCACCTATCACTGGCTAGTGTTTTTTTTTTAAGGCAGGAGGCCGGGACGGAACTCTGCGAATAGTACTCTTGGTCATTTTAACATTTTGTCATGCCGGATTCCTGCCCTAATTTACGCTGTTTTTAATTGCTGGCATAAGACATAATTCTAGCCAAATATAGATATTTTCCGAGTCACATTTTTCACATTTTATAAGCAAATTAATGGAGATATTTTACAATGCCCCACCCCAACCCCACTTTTCATCGCCAAATCAATTTAGATATTTTACCCCCTCCCCAGGTTTTTTTTTTTTTTTTACCATGAATTTTTACAAAACAAATTCAAATTTCAAATATGTACGTGCTGTATTTTTCACTTTTTATCAGCAAATATATGTAGATATTCTACAATTATGCCCCCCCACCAGCTTTATATTGGCACATCAATTTAGATATTTTATAACCCGCTCTTAGCCCTGTCGTCTGGGTCTCTAGAATACACCGACTGCAATTGGGCCACCTGTTGGCCATAGTGTGGTGACCCATGATGCTTAAGGATGGAATTTTTGTGGATGAGCAGTCCATGACATGCAACACTCTGCTTAGACTAAGGATACCTATTTTTTTGTCTACTTTTCATTTTAAAAACTAATTAAAATTAAATTGATTATTTATGGTCAAATTTTTGTCTCAGTCGAAAAGTAACATAATGAGCATCAGTACAAAAAGCAAAATAATATTACACATGTAATTTATTTTTAATACATTTAAAACTATTTTCTTCGGTCAATTGTTATCAAATATGACTTAATATGGCCACTAGAGTTGCCGTATAATCCGTGTTTACAAAATGAATTTAACTCTAGATTGAAAAAAAAGAATTACCAAAAATCTGCGAATTATCTGATTTTAATGAAATTTTCAGTATTGATTTATCAATGAATGGATTTTATAATGCATAAGTTATTTTATTTTAAAACTTTTTGATTTAATTAGGTATTTCTGCTATGATAAATTAATATATAAAATTCATTTAAGATATGAGTATCATGATGTTAAGTTTAAAATGTCATATTATTATATTCTAAAAACATATTTTTTTAATAACTACTTTAGTATCAATCTCTAATAATTTTTTGTCACAAACGCTATTGAAAATTAGTGCCCCCCCTTTAAACAGAGCAAATATTGATGTATACTTTTTTCTTTTATAAGATAAATAATTAAATAAAGATTGAATAATTATCGAAATGAGTAAAAAAAAAAATTTTTTAAATATCCGAAAATTATTTTTTATTTTTTATTTTTATTTTATTTTCTGATTTTCGATACTTATTTTCTACCTGAGTAGCATCCTTATTTTTTGAAACAGGGGGGAGGTATATTTGTATTGTAAAAACATGGACTTTTTAACAAATTGGGTATACCTAGCTTAGACCATTACTTAGTTTAGATGGGCGTTCGGAGAGAGCCCCTCCGATCAATCCATGATCAACCCTTATAATATATGCTAGGTGGTGGTGGCTGAAGGTCCCATCTGATGGTGTGGTTCCAGTTCTGGAGGTCTGGGAAATGTGGAGCAGCCCTTCATCACCATTGCTTCCTGGTCCACTCTTTACCAGAGTGGTAGTACCTGTTATGGTCCCATTTATAGGTTGAATAGAAAAATGTATATATAAAAAAAAATTGATTATCCATTAAGAGTTACTTTATTTCAAAAGTTTGTCAGCATTAAATGACCCACTGAGGTTGATATGCTGTAAAACAAAACAAACCAAACAAAATCAAACAACCCGTTCTGTTTAAAACATTTTGTTTTTATGAATTTGTACAAAACACAATCCTCTCCCCCATCTGCCTAATATGACAACATAAATAACCATGAACTATATTTTTGAGATGAGGTTTGATAGGAATAATTTTGATTTTTCGGATTGTTGTCCTCATCTTTATTGTATGTATATACATATAATGTTTCAGCTGTTATATCCTCCAGCCTTCCTCAGGTGTTCCCTTTGTATCCAAGTATAGTAATGATCCAACCTGGGAAATTATTTTTAACAGTTTGACAGTTGATCAAACAGGAGTGGAAGAACCTTCAAAGATCTCATTCAAAAACAATTACCATTGTTTTTGCATGCCTATCATTCTGACATGTGTCACGAAAAGAATCATGATCATTTAGAAAAAGTTTATTGGTGTTTCCTGTGCAACTTAAGGCATAAAATTTGCCATCAATCTTTTTCGATATTTTTATTTTCAAAGTAATTAACTTTAAAAACAATTTGATTTAGTCTTTTTAATAATTGGTTCCCATATTTTGTTCATCTCTATACTAGGTCACTACATTCAAACATATGCTTCTTTGAGATGTTTTCTTTTCCAATGTGCTTCACTATCTAATATTTTAACTTTGAAATATAACTTTAATATATAATAGTATATAAAATATAATATAGATTTAAAGTGAAGGGGCATTGGGAAATATCTCCATATATTTGTCGATAAAAAGTGAGAAACACAGTACGGTAAATATTTGAAATTTGAGTTTATTGAAATTTGTACAAATTAAAAAAAAAAAAATTATTTTAAACATGGAGGGAGAGGGTTAAAATATCTAAATTGATTTGCCAATTTAAAAAAAGCAATGGTGATCATGGCTAAGCAAAAACAGGAGGCCTGACAATTTTATTGTACATTTTGTCCATAAAATCTGTTTGCACTTTAATGAATTTATAACTTTAAAGTGCACACTGACCTTATGGACACCCTCTATAATTAATTGATAGATGTAGTCATCATCTATAATGAACTCAAGATACTTCATTAACCTGGCATCATAGAAAAGTAAGAATAAAACTGGCTTAATGTGTCAATATTAGACATAATAGTAAATTATAAAATTGCCGCGAATAAGTGCTGTCCTGGAAAATTTTTAAAATGTCCTAGAAACGTCCTGGAAGATGGTTTCCTAAAATGAGTGGGAACCCTGATTTTGAAAAGTCACATCCGAACACACACTGAATGGAAACCATTTTCTTGTGAAGTCTGTTGATCAGCATTTACTAGGAGTTTTGATGTGAAAGTTCACATGTGAACACACACTGGAGAGAAACCATATTCCTGTGAAGTTTGTGGATCAACATTTTCACAAAATTCCACTTTGAAAAAACACATGCGAACACACTGGAGAGAAACCATTTCGTTGCGGAATCTGTGCATCAGCATTTTCTTCAAATTCATATTTGAAGAAACACATGCGAACACATAATCTAGAGAAACCATTTCCTTGTGAAATCTGTGGAACAGCATTTTCACAGAGTTCCTTTTTGGAAAAGGCACATCTGAACACACACTGGTGAGGAACCATTTTCTTGTGAAGTTTGTAGATCAACATTTTCACAAAATTCCAATTTGAAAAAACACATGCAAATACACATCAGAGAGAAGCCATTTTCTTCTGAACGAACGGTAGTACATTTCTTTCACAATATGAACGAAGGTAGTTTTTTTTTTGTTTGTTTGAAGGCAAAAATAAAATCCGGTTCTAATAAAACCAATAAGAACCAGTACTCTTGTGTGTGTGTGTATTTTTTTCTTTTCTTTTTTAAAGACAAATAAAACCGGTTCTAATAAAAACAATAAGAACCAGTACTCTTGTGTGGGTGCATTTTTTTTTTCTTTTCTTTTTACTGATTAACGGCAATATTTCTTTAACAAAAACAAAATGGAGAACAGTGCCATATTTCTTTCAACAAATAGGGGAGGACAATGACGAAATTGATAAAGTTCGTTCGAGTGGTAAAAAGTTTTCATAAAAATGCGGGAATGCTTTTTACTCACTCAGGAATATACATGCGTGGCTTGTCATGGGTGGGGGTTGGCGTGGAAGTAGCCCGTAGACATTGTCTGGACTGCTGTGTTACTGCTTTCTTCCTTGCAGGTTTAATTTCCCTACATTTACATGGCGGTTCCAGCCTTTTTTACGAATGTCTGACTTAGCCGATACTTTCTTCTTCCATGTCGTACCAGCTAAGAGCTTTCACTCAAGCCCCGAAACACTTTTCATGTGCTCAAGCTTTTCACTGTAGCGGCTGCCCCGGTCTGGATAAATGTGAAGGCATGACAATTCTTACTGATGTAATTAATTACATCTAACAATTTTCTTGTGAAGTCTGTGGATCAGATGGAACCAAGCTACAGTTTTCAAGAAAGAGCTCAGCTCTGAAATCACAAAAGTCACTGCAAATAGACAAAAAATTTATGGCCCTCGTCACAGTATTGCAGCCAGAGGCAGATGCAATGGCTGAGAAGGCTGAAAAAAATAGGACTTTACAATACTTGTAAAGAAGTGACCATTATAGATACCACTTTGAACTAAAAGAATAAAAATGTCAAAACTATAAGTGAACAAACCTCAGCATTCTTGATAGAAGTTCATTTGTAGCACTTTATTTTCAGTAAAAACCAATCAAAATTTTGTCTCTTTGTGTTGGATTTTTAATTCTTCTGCCCACTTTGATATATTTTGTTTTTTAATTTCCATTCATTTTTGTCAATTCAGATATAGGATGCTTATAATAGCCCATTATTATTGCAACCATTAATTCAGGTGTCTTTAATATTGATTTTCTCACATGGTAAAATAAGGACTGGCTCCTGATCCAACACTTTGACTTTACTTTAATTAAATATTCTTAAATCCTTAAACCTAGTGCAGTGCATAAATAAGTTTGAAAATTTATTTTAGTGTGCCTTTATGGTGGTGGTGCTGAAGGGCAAATTGTGTTGATTTATTCATATATGATTTTGTAGATAATTTATTTATCTATAATTTCCTTTTATGTACAAAAAAATAATCGCAATGAATTACTGCTAGCATACGGTCTCCCCAAGGAAACAGTTACTGCTATAATGATGCTTTACAAGGATACTAAGCAATGGTACGCTCACCTGACAGAGATACTGACTTCTTTCACATAGTTGCCCTACAAGGAGATATCCTAGCACTGTATTGATTTATAATATGCATAGACTACTTTGTACATCCCTAGATCCCATTAAAGAAAAAGGTCTCACACTAAAAAAGGCAAGAAGCAGGTAATATCCTCCACAAACTATTACGGCTGCAGACTATGCAGATGACCTAATGGTTCTTACAAAACACAACTGCACAAGCCAAATCCCAGCTACATAGGCTAGAGAAGGCAGCACAGAACATTGGCCTCTACATGAATTCTGATAAAACAGTACATGTGCTTTAAAAAGAAAGGAGACATCTCCACACTCGATGGTAAGCCAGTAGAACAATTCACGTAGCAAGGTAGTAATGTCTTCCACAGAAAGTGATATTAATGCATGCATAGGGAAGGCGTGGTTGCCTATAAATATACTATATGGCTGCACCACTTGGACCTTGATGAGGCACCTGGAGAAAAGGCTAGATGAGATCTGCACAAGAATGCTGCATTCTATCTTGATCAAATCGTGGAAACAGCACCCCACAAGGAAGGAGCTATATGGCCACCTACCCCTATCACACAAACCATCCGGGTAAGACAGACAAGACATGCTGGACACTGCTGGAGAAGTAAAGTGAATTTTAAAAGTATTGTGTTAATTATGATAAAAATAAAGTTTGATAAAAACATTTTTTTAAGAAAGTAGCGGTATGAATTTTTGAAGTGGAAAAGCATCACTCAGTACTGGCCTTGTAAATTTGACAATAAAAATTAAATTTTTTTAAGCACTTTTTACCACTTGACAATTTTGACAAGTTCTTTTAATTCTAATTTTTCATAAAAATATAAATTTTAACCAAAAATAAATTTCTTCATTTTCCAAGGAGAAACATTCTCTTAAAAATATATTTTTAAAAATCCAGCCACATAAAGGGAAAGTAAAAATTTAAACATGTGACTTGAAAACAAGTTAAATCGAACTTAATGGACCTAAATTTCACCATCGTATGTCACCCTGCCGAAAGAAAAAATACCAAAAGTCAAGGAATTAACCGAATTTAATGAAATTTTCAGTGTTAATATATTAACAAATAAAAGATATAATGCATCGGTTATTTTATTTAAAACTTTAGCATTTTTCATGTCAGTTCACTTGGAATAACGTATATTTCAGAATCTGTGATTTATGCCTCAAATATACATGATTCTAAGTTAACAGACCTGGAAAACTGTAAAAGTTCTTAAAATAACTGGTCTATTATATCTTTTATTCATTAATATATCAACACTGAAAATTTTATTAAATTCGATTAATTCCCTGAATATTGGTTTTCTTTTGGTTGGGTGACAAAACGATGGTGGAATTTAGGTCAATTAAGTTTGATTTAACCCGAAAACGTTTTAACTTATAAAAAACATGGAGCCTAAATTGAAATTGTAAATTGATATTTATTTAGTATTTCAAATAAAATAAAAAAGATGGTTTTAGCACTGGACAAAAAATTACAGACACTGACCAATTACAGAATCACCAATATTAGGAAACTTTACAAGAAAAAAAAACAATAATGAAATTATTCGCTATGTAAATTTTACTATAAACTTATTTTAATTCAAAATTTCAATGGAATTAGAATATCTTGTGAAATGCGTTGAAATCGTTCACAGCTCACAAGGTAAAATAACCTTTAAGAAAGGGAGATAATTTGGCCCGTTTTTTCGTCCATACTTGAAATTGACGATTTCAAAACAATCTTAAAAATCTTGGAAAATATGCAGCACGTTCTAGCGCATTTTTTTTACCTTAGATATTTTTCAAAGATAAAATTCTGGGCTATCTTTTGTTAAATTTACTAGTTAGTACCGGATGCTGGAAGACATGTAAAATTGACGTTGAAATTTTTAAGGTAGTAAAAAACTCAGTTTAACTTAGATAGAATAATATTTTTTTGCATTAATTCAAAGAAAAAAAATATTTTTTTAATTTCGGGAAAAAAAAATGAAAACTACTCAGGTGCAATTTTCTGAGGGAAGAATCTTCCAGCGGTCCTAGAAACAAAATTAGCCCCCTTTTGTACTTCCAGGTGTCTTCTAATTGAATGCAAAATTTCAAGAATATTGATAAAGATTAGCCACTTAGATTTTCCAAAGAAATGTAGAGTGTAAAATGTATTCTCAGAAAAAATTCCTATCACGCATTTTCGTTTTTTTAAGCAAAATACGTTTTTAATTCGCTGTAAAAAAATATTCAATTAATAAAAACACATACAAATTATATATTTAGAGAGATTATTTTCTTTTCTTTTCCACCATATGAATATTTTTAAGATTGAACAATAAATACGAGAAATTGTGATTTTAAATCAATAAGGTCCGATTTGTGATGTCAGTTGACAGACTGTTTTTACATTCCAAAATCACGTAAATTCGAGGTTTTTCTTCAAAATCAAAATTTTCGAAGAAAAACCCGAAGTATCTAGCAATCTTTAAATTTCACAAATTTTATAGGAAAATAATTTTGAGAGTCTCTAATGTTACATACAAATTGCGTCTTTTTTGCGACTTTCATATTTTTTAAACAAATAACCTTTAACTTTTGCCCTCTGATATTTTCGTTTCCACGGACCCTAGAAAAAAAAAAAAAACAAAAAAACATTTGTACTTCCAGGTGTCTTCTATTTGAGTGCAAAATCTCAAGAATATTGATAAAGATTAGCCACTTTGATTTTGAAAAACAAAACAGCGTGTAAAATTTATCCCCCCAAAAAAACTGGTCATATTTTTGTTTTCAGCTGTTCGACCGAAAATACGGTTTTAACTCGCTGTAAAAAATAATTAAATTGATGAAAACCGATAAAATTACATATATAGGAAGATTACTCTATTCTCTTTCCAACCATATAAATTTTTTAAGATTGGTTAAGAAATACTCGAGAAATTGCAAATTGAACTGATTAAGGTCGCAAATTTGAAAATGTCAGCGTTTTTCAGCTAAATGCTTGTAATGCTACGAATTTGGAGTTATACCCTAGCAGGATGCCCCATTAAAATCTGTACATAAAAAAGACAACACAAGGCATTTATTTCTTTGTGATCACATTTTTTATCAATTTCAGGACCAGAACTTTTTGAACTAGGATTCTCAGCCACATATGGGAAGTGAAGATGGTATGTGCTTACATTACAACGTCTCATGGCTCAACTGATTCTAAGCTAACTGAACCTTCCATTCCTAGTCTTTGTAACCAGAAGGAATCAGGTTAGCTCAAGGTTACAGTGCATCAGTTCAGATTTGAATTTCAACAACCCTAAATTCACAATCTGTTTCTACACTAACCGTCTGTAAGAAAGGTTCAAAGTTATATATATTGGATACATGACTCCGACGATGGTTAACGGACAAAACATTTAATATATAGCACCAGCAAACTAAACCGAGCAGACAACTCTCCCAGGCAAATACGAAATTAACGCTACAAATACTCCCCCCTAAATTTTTTGGCTCGGCAAAATTTTTTACAGAAAAGCATGACACACACAAATAGATAATGTATTCCTTTAAGGAAAAGAACAGAGTCTCGAATGTTCAAAGTTCAAAGTTCCAGAAAATGAGAAATAAAATTTGCACATACATATTCCCGCAAACTACAAAATAAAAGCATGAAAAAACAGGAATGTAATTTAAAATACAAACAAAAGAATTTTCATGTTTAAGTCCGGTGTGAAAAAGTTCCTGTGGTTGGTTACAATTTTTTAAAAATCACCTTGTGGGTGGCGAGTTTCTTCCAAATTCCTTAGTTGAAATAAGGACTGTTTTTATCCTTTTGGAATAATTTTTCTCCTTGAAAAAAAGATGGTAGGCACGAAATGTCAAGTCAAAGTACTTTTACGGGCCATTTGGGTCCGACTTTGGCCAGGAATTTGGTGAATTCCTGGTAAAATTTGTTAGGCACTAAATGCCAAAAACGACGGGGATCATTACAAGGGTGTTTCAAAAGAAACAAAAGTTAAAAGTATTTTTACGAACCATGTTTCAAGTTCAGCTTTTGGTAAAAAAAAAATTTTCTGTACTAGTGTACAATTTTCAAAAGTTTGGTGGTGTGGATAAAAAAACTCGAAATTCACCGCTGTCCAGTTGTGTTCAAATGTCGGGTATATTGCGTCCTGAAATTAACATTTCTGATGTACATTTCGTTTTCTGTTCAGGGTAGCAAAAAAAAATATTTTGCTGGGTCGCCCTGGTTGACATTCCGGTCACATGGTGTGCCGTTCTGGTGGTATATTTTAGTAGTCGCCTGAATCTGGTCGCACGTGCTGACCTTGTAGCCTCGTGAAGTGGAGAGGGAAGTGTAATAACTGTCCCCTAGCTGCTGGCTGATACTATATCTTCGAAGTATAGAGGAAAATACTTCTGTGTTGAAGCTTTTTTTTTTTAATTTTTAGAAGATATCCAGCGCTGGAAAAAAATGTGTCACTCAACAGTCGGAGAAAAAAGAAATAATTTCTTTGAGGGGGTCACCGTTTTTTCTTTTTAAAAAAAGTTCGTGTTGTAAATCCCGAGTACATTTACGACCATTTTTATGGTCGACTTGGGCAAAAAGGGTAAGTGTTCGTGTTGAAAGTAGGGAGTCACCCGTTTTAAGGTTAAAGTTCCAAAGCCTTCAAAGAACGTGTTCATCACGTCGGGGTCACCAGTTGTAAGAAAGGTTCAAAGTTATATATATTGGATACATGACTCCGACGAAGGTTAACAGACAAAACATTTAATATAGTACAGCACATGGATATGACGAGATACAAAGGACATAGGTAAAAAGATAAATACACATTCATGAATGGTACAAGATAACATATAAAAGCCACATACATGAGACTAGGGATAGTCCATGCTGTGTTAATTCACTTATAGTAATGTAAGGGGGGCGAAGCCCCAACAAGAAGGGTTAGACCAAAATCTACCCCATGTGTCTCGTGGTTACTGGAACAGGAAAAGAGGGAGAAGCGTTTGAACCAGCCGCTTAAATACTATATCCCCTAGCGGGTACCAGCAAAATAAACCGGGCAGACAACTCTCCCAGGCAAATACGAAACTAACCGCTACACGTCTAATAAAAACAATGGCTCTCATCAAAATACATCAATATGGTAGCTGAGATTCACTAACCCTGATTAATTTAAAAAAATCATTTTCAGTGTTATCTTGTTAATAAATGAATTTTATAATGCATCAGTTATTTTATTTAAAAAATTGATGATATTTTATATCAAATAAATCAATAAAGATTGATTTAAAATATAATGCTCACAATTTTAAGCTTTAAAATTTTATCTTTAGATTATAAAAATATATTGATTTAATAATGAGTCTAGTCCAGTAGGTTGATTTTGTGAAAAAAAAAGGTTGGTGACTTATGGGGGAGTAGCTGGTTCAGTCGAGGAG
Source organism: Doryteuthis pealeii (assembly GCA_023376005.1). Lineage (NCBI taxonomy): Eukaryota > Metazoa > Mollusca > Cephalopoda > Myopsida > Loliginidae > Doryteuthis > Doryteuthis pealeii. Next base: position 102,392,709 of record CM042151.1, read on the forward strand.
CTCTCGGATGGCATGTAAAAATGCAAGGCCAGGAAGGGACAAAAGTTATAATCTCCTGACAGAAGTTGGATGAGGTAGTTAAACAACACCTATAAATATGCTGCCCTCCCCTTTCAGCTTTATTCTAATTTCTTCAGCAGAAACGATTGTTACCTGTTTCTGTTAAGTTACACTTTAGTTACCCAACCCAAGGTAGGAGTGGGTAACTGAAGAAGAATATTTTTTAGCAACCCCGACATGTCAGCCAGCTCTACCTTGGTCAACAAAATTGATACTTTTTTTCCAACATTAATGGAGAAATCTCAGTAGTTTGTTCCCTTTTTTGAAAAACAGAACAAATATCGATGTATAATTATTTCACTGATAATCTAAAAGAGAATTTTATTTCATATACAACAGTAATTAAAAATCTCAAAAGAAAATTTTTTTTAGTTTTTTAAAAATTTAATTTTCAAATTTGGGTATTTATTTTCTTCCAAAATCCTTTATTCAAAAAAAATCATATTCATACTTTCGGTCTGTAATTAGTTACAAAAATATATAACCCCACCAATATTTTGCACCCCTAAAATAAGGAGGGGCCAAAGATAAGTCACCTGAAAAAAAAAATAAGTTTTTAAGTAAAATAACTGATGCATTGTAAAATTCATTCATTAATAAATCAACACTAAGAAATTCATTAAAATCGGTAGAGTAGAAAAAGTTTTAGACTGATTTGATTTTGTAAAATACGTCTATGATTTCACAATTGTTAGTACCTTGAATTCATTGAACTTTATTTTATTCTAAGACAAAAGAAATCAGAATTATTTCCCTTGAGTTTTGCTCTTTTTAAAAATATTTTGCAGCGTTCGTTAATGGATGACGGCTTTATATTTTCTTTAGTTTAATCCAATCACCTAAATAAATATTAGTTTTATTTAATATTTTCTGTCTTTTCATTAATTTTGCATTGCCCAAAAGGAAAAGAAATCAGACGGAAGTAAGTATAACGTTCTATTATTTTCTTCCGTTACTCATTTGCAAGAAAGTGTTTTTTGTTTTTTTTTTAAGGATGTTTTTTTATGAATAAATATGAAAATGATAATCCTTATAATTTTTATTATTATTAAAGACCCTCATCCCGTTTAATTAATTTTTGTAAATGTTGACAAAATTGTAAAGTTTACAATATGTAAACAGTACTTATTAAGAACTGTTAAATTTTAATTCTGTTTTAAAACGATTGTTAAGTACAACTTAACAATCGTTTTAAAACACTAAACAGAATTAAAATTTCCAAAGTAATTATTTTTTTATGACAAACTTCCTGCGATTATTGTTTTGAGTAAAACTTATTTTTAAATTTCATGAAAATTCATTAATGTTTTTGAATATTTTACAATTCATTAAAATGTTAAAAAACGTTATTGTTGTTAGATAGGTAAGATATTCAAGCAAGCGACTCTGTGACGTCATCGCTGCTGCTGCTGCTTCTACTCCTCTTTCCCTCTATCTCGCTTTAGCTTGTATTGACGTTATGGCTGCTGCTTCTATTAGGTCGGTTTCCCAAGGCGAAAAAGATGACTTTTAACTTGTAAAAATATGCGGTGGGCATTATTTTTTAGAGAAATATGTATAAAATCATGAGAAACATATCTGTATCTTGGTTGAGTTACCGTTTTTTCATGTTAGTTAATAATATATATTTTAATACACAAATTAGATGCTAAAAATTTTAGTTAGCTGCGTACAACGAAGTAGCCAATCAGAATACATCTTTCATTGACTGTTGATAAAATTAACCAATCACGATCACCGTAGCATGAGTTATCACTCAACATGTCTGCTTCAAGCGAAGAAGTGTATAATGTAAACACACCAGAAAATAAATGTTCTATGTGTATTTTAATTTTAACTTGTTTTTGGCTACGTTAAATTTCAATTGATTTAACGGTGAAAAAATGTAAACATTGTTTTTCTTTTATAATTTGCATTATTTTTGTAAGCCGAAAATTTTTTTTAAAATCATTAGGAGTTTGTTTAATGCTTCTTCTTTCGAGTGAATAAAAAATTTTAAGATAATATTAACCTTTATGCAAGTTTTATTATGTTAAATATAGTAGGGGGGGGGTAAATTTCACGGGGAAAATTGGTGGTAACCACGGAAAATTTTAATATGTGCAACATTTACGCATAAAAAAAAAAAGTATGATATTCAGGAGTCTATAAGCATTCATTTGGCCGCTTTTTATTTCCCCCCACTCTCAAAATTCAAATAAATCAAAAACTAGAGCCTTTTTGGCCTTTGGGCCCGTAGCCTATTTTGGCTACGTTAAATTTCAATTGATTTAACGGTGAAAAAATGTAAACATTGTTTTTCGTTTATAATTTGCATTATTTTTGTAAGCCGAAAATTTTTTTTAAAAAATAATTAGGAGTTTGTTTAATGCTTCTTCTTTCGAGTGAATAAAATTTTTTAAAGATAATATTAACCTTTATGCAAGTTTTATTATGTTAAATATAGTAGGGGGGGGGTAAATTAACGGGAAAATTGGTGGTACCACGGAAAACTTTAATATGTGCAACATTTACGCATAAAAAAAAATAGTGTGATATTCAGGCGTCTATAAGCATTCATTTGGCCGCTTTTTTTTCCCACCCTAAAAATTACAAATTAAATCAAAAACTAGAGCCTTTTTGGCCTTTGGGCCCGTAGCCTATATTGTTCTACACTGAAATAAGTGTAACTCACACAGTTATACGTTTTATGTAGATGTATTTATTCACGTGAATTACAAGCAACCTTCGATAGTCTTAGGGGCCCGTTCAAAGTGAGGCTGGGGCGGATTTAAACAAACCCTACTAGAATATTTCGGGCTTAATGTAGTTAACAGTAACTAGGGGTCAAAACTGTTACATCCCCCCTGTGCGATTGAAAGTTTTCTTTTCTTTTTTTTTTTTTTTTTTTTTTTGTCAATGACTTTGTGTGTATATGTGTTTTATGTTCATTTGTTGGTTATATTGTAAGGACTGGCAAAAAATTCAGCTTCTACGAGTTTTAAAAGCGAATTAAAAATAATTAAATCTATTATTTAAGGTCAAACTTTGTTTAAATCGATAAGTAGTAACATAATGACCATCATTAAAAAAGAAAAATATTATTACAATATGCAATTTATTTTTAATACATTTTATACATTAAAAATCGTCCGAATTTCAACAAAAAGTTACGTTGAATTTATTTTGATTTATCGTTTTCAATAATGGCTTTAAAATATTTTTAAAAATACTTATAAACATTTCTTTTTAGAAATAAGTAAAGCGTTACTTTAAATACATATTCATTAAATGTTACTGAAATTTTTCACACTCGTTTTAACTTTTAACCAAAAAAAATCAAAAATATATTTAGTTTCATTGAAAATAAAATTTGCATATTATTTACGTTTCGTGTATGGTATTCCATAATTGCCATAATATTAAAAAAAATTTTGTGTTGTTTGATTGACGTAAAACCCGGTTTTTGACAAAATGAATTTAGCACCCCTTCCTACAGAAAATAATTTACCAAAAATCAGGGAATTATCGGATTTTATGAATGTTCAGTGTTGATTAATCAATGTATGAACTTTATAATGCATTATTTATTTTATTTAAAAACTTTATCATTTTGTTTTAGGTCACTTAATTTTGACCCCCACCCCTACTTTGTGGACGTAAAATCTCTGCGAGTTAGTCAGTGTTCGATATTAATTACAGTATAAATAAAAACTTTTTATTTATATAAAGATAAAAGACAGAAGTTGTGAATAGAAAAAAAATTAAGGGAATATTCTACGAGAAATAAATACGGAAAATCGGAAAGTAAAATATTAAAACAACAAATTTAAATAATTTTTCGGAGATTTCTTTTTTACTCATTTCGATAATTATTTAATTGGCTATTATTTTTTATAAAAGAAAAAAAACATCAATTAGAATTTGAATATTTTTTAATTAAAAAAGGAATAATTGAATTAAAAATAGTAATAATGAAATGAACTTACCTAACTTATTAGATATTGAATCTTTCGTTAAATTACTGACACAAACATAACTCTCCTGAATAGAGAGGAAGATATTTATGTTTTTAAAACATGTTTTATGTAATTTGGTCTTCCATAGATTATTGGTCTAGCATTATGGTTTTTTTATTGAAAATCAATTCAATTGTTTTAAAAATATGTGGCTCTTGATATTAAGTTTAAAATGTTATATTTTTTAGTTTCTAGAAATAAATATCTATTTAATGCAAACCTTATTTTATACTCACGAAGTAATAAGTTTTTGAAGAAAATTCTATTTTCGCAGGAAAAATATCGATATATAATTTTTTTTTAATAAGATAATAGTCAATTAATAATTATGGAAATGAGTAAAAAAGAAATCTCCTAAAAAAATTATTTTATATTTTTTTTTTACATTTTATTTTTCGATTTTCGGTACTTATTTTTCTCAATAGAAGCTCCACCGTAAAAAAAAATTTTTTTGTTTCTATTCATAACTTCGGTCTTTTACTCTTTATTTATACTGTAATTAGTATCAAGTTAGGACCAACTTGAACCAATGTTATGCCCCACATAAGGGGGTCAAAATTAAGTGACCTGAAAAAAATGAGAAAAGTTTTAAAGCGTAAGTATACGGA
>CM042151.1:102397474-102415057 GCA_023376005.1 Doryteuthis pealeii
TACCATGCAAAATGGAGAGGAATCTTAACAGTTTAATGTTTACGCACGAACCCCCTAACTCAGAGGAATGGAGACCATGCTGAAGCAATCACCACCAGCAACTAAAGGACTTTGCATTGTCACTATAAATTGAAGGCAACCCCCACATGTGATGGATATGAACAATAAGGCAAGAATGACAGTGAATGCACGCGTCATGTCTTCAACGAGTTCCAATGCACCAGCAGCTCTAACCTGTGTTGCATTGTGGTATCTGTGTTTTGCATTGTTTTCAACAAATAGTTACAGCAGCCCTGCCTACAGTCCCTTGATATTCACACATTGTGTATAAATATCCATCACTCGGAGAAACCACTAGCAACAGTTACCCAATCTTAAGAATCCTGTAAAGCGACAAATAGGCTCCATGTTCACTGGCAAAAGTACAAAAGAGATCAGCACGAAACCATACGCCGCGTGTACAGAAATAAAGACACTTAAGAGTTGCATGGCAACAAAGGGTATCCATCTGACAACCAGGTTAGGTCCAAACAGCAAAAAGTAATGTTCTCCTTCCAAGTTTAGCTGTTGTTAGTCCTCTAGTGATTAAAGTCGGACGAATTTTGACTGGAAGGACATACTTGATATTTGATGGCCAATCGTAAGGTAGAAAGTATTCTTCCTCCATTGTGAATATCCCTAAGACGATGTTGACCAAAAATGTCTTATATTTGTCTGTTTAGAAAGTAACCAGGAAAGAAACAATCTGGTCGTCGACTGCGCTGAGATGGAAATGCGTAAACTTCATCTCTAGTAGGTCTTTAGGGATGGGTAGAAAGACATTTTATAAGCCAGAAAGATGGCTAAAAGTATCCAGAACGTCGGCAAGGTCTGGTCTTTAACAGAGCCACCCTTGCCTTAGCAAATTAAAAGAGGCACCCCCCCCTCAACAGCATATACGAGAACGCCTATGCATTTTTTAGAAAATCACGAGATGAATGACCAAAGTCGCAACATCTTCACTTGTCTATTTAAATGATATGGAATGAAGTTTAGATAAACTCTCCAACAGTAATCTCCATTATTGCTTAGTTCTTCAGGAACTGGGGTCTCATCCCACAATCCATACCTCTTATCCACACTCTCTGATTAATTCCGGCCGTGGACAGTGACTGGAGACACAATGACAACAGATCAAAATACACTGAGCAGCAAGATAGTATGAGATGTTTTGTAGTCCAGTTCAGAGTCACATATCTGTGATTGAGACTGATGGAATCTGACCGGGTTCATATCCCTAATACTTTCTCCAAGAGCAATTGCTGGGTAGTTAACGATCCATCTTGTTTCAGTCTGCCTTTGTAACTAGGACAATTACTGTTGCAGGGATTGCAAATCAAATCCACTCAACCTCAGTCAATGGACACAAGATAGATACGAATTGTTTATTATCAAGAATAAGATGAAACAAGATGCGATCGTTTTTTAAAAAAGGCGCAGCAGGACAGTCGGAAGAGAGATCAACACGGAGAGACCGACACTGGAAGAGACCGACACAAACAGTTGCGGTCCCAGCGATGGTCGAGTTGGATCGAAAAAACGCCAAATTGTCACTGAAAATTGTTACGCGGAATTTCTTAATTATTAGAAGATTGCAACTAGAAAAATTGACTTTTGCTGCTAAAATTGATTCCAGAATTTCACATAAAACAAAACACCCAACCGAAGCTCATCGTGTTTTTATTTATCCAAACACAGTGCTGCCAAACATATTCATATATTATTTCTATTCATTATATATGATTAAAAACAGTTTTTATTGTTGATGGTGGTGTTAGACTGATTTTTGTTTAGAGTGCCAAGCAAACCCGGCATTCTATATCTACAATTTTTCTCAACCCGCTCCACAAAGGACACTTCGAACTGAGTTGCGTCGATCCCAGTTCTACAGAGGGTATTGAAAGAGCTGGCTGACCGGAGGCTCATCTTGGTAGTCACCGCGAAATAATATTATACCCCTAATCATATCATACTATCCCCAGGCCCAATACAAACGTACGGGTGATATTTGGGCTAGCCGCTGCAGAGATCCATATCAAATACCCAATAACGCGGCACATTCAAAGTCTTCAATACCTCTGCCATAATTGACTCCTTAAGTTGGAGTGTGATTTGATGTGGATACATAAAGCTTCCTTGGATTGCCAAAGGGGATATTGAAGCACGATTGAAATCCCGCTTCATGGTATGATATAATTGGAAATCCTTGCCACGGCTCAACCCAAATATCACAACCGCTACCGTATGCCCTGGCGGCGATAGTATGATATGAATAGGGTATAAAATTATTTTCCGTGACTACAGATGAGCCTCGGTCAGCAGCTCTTTCAATACCCCTCGGCGTAGAACTGGGATCGACGCAACTCAGTCGAAGTGTCTTGTGACGGGTGAGAAATTAGTAGATATAAATGCCGGCGGTTTGCTGGCAACTCTAAAAAAAATCAGTCAACACACATCAACAATAAAAACTGTTTTATTCATATATAAATGATAAAATAATATATTGAATATGTTTTGCACACTTGTTTGGATAAATAAAAAAACACGATGAGCTTCGGTTGGTGTTTTGTTTTATGTGAAAATTCTGGAATCAATTTTAGCCAGCAAAAAGTCAAATTTTTCTAGTTGCAATCTCTTAAATAAGAAAATTCCCGGTAACAAATTTTCAGTGACAAATTTCCTTTTCGATCCAAACTCGACCATCCCCTGGGACCCAACTGTTTTGTGTCGGTCTCTCCGTGTCGGTCTCTCCGTGGTTATCATCTCTCCTTCCTGACGTTGCTCGCCTTTTTTAAAAAACGATCCATCTTGTTTCATCTTATTTTATATAAACAATTGTATCTATCTCTGTGTCATTGGACTGAGGTGAGTGATTTGATTTGCAATCCTGCAACAGTAATTGTCCTGAGTTACAAAGGCAGATGAAAACAAGATGATCGTTAACTATCCCAACAATTGCTCTTGGAGAAAGTATTAGGATATGAACCCAGGTCAGATTTCCATCAGTCTCAATCAAAGATATGCTGACCCTGAACTGACTACAAAACATCTCATACTATCTGCGCCTCCAGTGATTTGATCCTTTGTCATTGTGTCTCCCAGTCACTGTCCACGGCCGGATATTAATCAGAGAGATGTGGATAAGAGTATGGATTGGGATGACCCCATTCCTGAAGACTACAGCATAGATGGAGATACTGTCTGGGAGAGTTATCTAAACTTCATTCCATATCATTTAAATAGACAAGTGAAAGATGTTGGGTCGACTTGTCATATTCTCGGATTCTTCGAAAAATGCATTACGGTTCTCTGTATATGCTGTTGGAAGGGGGGGGGCGTCCTCTTTAATTTTGCTAAGGCAAGGTGGCTCTGTTAAAGACCAAGACCTTGCCGACTTTGAACTTTTAGCCATCTTTCTGGCTATAAAATGTCTTTCTAACATCCTAAAGACCTACTAGAAGATGAAGTTTAGAAATTTCATATCAGGCAGTCGACGACCAGATTGTTCTTTCCTGGTTACTTTCTAAACAGACAAATAATAAGAACATTTTTGTTAAACATCGTCTTAAGGATATTACACAAATGGAGGAAGAAATACTTTCTACTTACGATCTGGCCATCAAATATAAGTATGTACCTTCCAGTCAAAATCTGCCGACTTAATCACTAGAGGACTAACAACAGCTAAATTGAAGGAGAACATTACTTTTTGCTGTTCTGGACCTAACTGGTGTCAATGATACCCTTTGTTGGCCAAATAGCACTCTTAGTTGTCTTTATTTCTGACAACCAGCGTATGGTTCGTGCTGATCTCTTTTGTACTTTGCTCAAGTGAACATGGAGCCTATTGTCCCCTTTAACAGATTCTTAAGATTTGGTAAACTGTTGCTAGTGGTTTCCCGAGTGATGGAATTTATACACAAATTGATGAAAATACAAGTGGACTGTAGGCAGGCTGCCTGTAACTATTTGTTGAAAACAATGCAAACACAGGCATACACAATGCAAACACAGGTTAGAGCTGCTGTGCATTTGGAACTCGTTGAAGACATGACCGTGCATTCCTTCATTCTTGCCTTTATTAGGTTCATAAATATGTGGGGGTTGCCTTCACATTTATATAGTGACAATGCAAAGTCCTTTATTGCTGGTGGTGACTTGCTTCAGCAGGCTCTCACTTCCTCTGAGTATGAGGGAGGTTTTCGTGCGTACAACATCAAACATGTTAAGATTCCTCTCCATTTTGCATGGTACGGTGGTGTTTGGGAGCGGGTTATCAAAACCTTGAAGGGCTGCCTATATAAGATCATTGGTAGATCCACTTGCAGTCGGTCTGAACTCTTAACTGCCATCTCTGATGTTCAGCAGGCTGTGAATGATAGACCATTGACATATGCTAGTTCCAACAGTTTGAGACTATAGGTGATTTTGCTCTGACATTTTTTGCATCCTGATTGGAACCTATGACTCCTTCTGAGGTTTGAAAACACTATCCTGTGCAAAGATCACCTTCCTTCTAGACAAGTGCTGATTGATTTGTTGAAGAATAGGGATGAACTACTGGAAGGATTTAAGACCCCTTCTCTGCCTCCCTTTATACATCCTTACTCTGTCTCTCTCTTCTCTCCCTGTTATCTCACTTCCCTCTCTCTATTTCAATCCCTACATCTCCATATCACCCCTTCTTTTTCTAATCTTCCTCTTGCCATCACCTCCTCTCATTTCTCCCTCTTTTTTATTTTCATTCCCTTTCTTTCCTCACAATTAAAATGGAATATGCGCACTCACCTTCTTCACTCTTTCTTCATATTTTCCCTCTTTCTCTCTGACACTTATTTATACTCCTCTTCTATCTCTATGATTTTATCTATCTTCCTCTCCTGTCGCTCTCCTTTATTTTCATCCTATTTCTTTTCTTACAATCAAAACAGTATATGTGCACTCTGGGTACAAGTATCTAAGTTATAATATATTAGAATATTATATCAAATTCGCCAAACAAAACTAAATAAGAATGTATATGAAACGATAACATTTATTTCAATTTCAGTTGATTTCTATATAAAATTATAGACAGGATGGCTTTTCATATATTTGAGAATAAAACAATAATATCAGAAATCAATAACATCAAGTAATTATTTATGAAACCAATTTTGTTAAAACCAGTATGCAAATTATTCTCACTTAATACTATACTATATAAAGTATAATACATGTAACTAGATGCTTGCATATTCATATATACTTTCTATTGAATATGTTTAATTATTTGTTGGAGAGTAGAATAAAATTTTTATTTATGACTTACAATGAATTATATGTTGCAGTTGAAATATAAACTAATTGTAATATTATCAGAATGGAACAGTCTCCTTTTTATTTATTTTTATAATACTTGAATTTTTTTTCTTCAGAGATATCAACTGTATTGAGGAAGAAGGATTTAGAAATTTAAAAAGACATATTCAAAAACATATGTAAGTACTGTAAGGAACCTGTTATCAAAATAATTTCTATGAATTCCAATTCAAAAAATCAACATGCTTACACAGACTGGAGAGAAATCATTTTGTTGTGAAGTCTGTAGATCAGCATTTTTTACCAGTTCTCATTTGAAAAGTCATATGCGAACACATACTGGAGAGAAACCATTTTCTTGTGAAGTCTGTGGATCAGCATTTTCACAGAATTCCATTTTGAAAAGGCACATGCGAACACACACTGGAGAGAAACCGTTTGCTTGTGAAGTCTGTGGATCAGCCTTTTCACAGAATTCCACTTTAAAATACCACATGCGAACACACACTCAAGAGAAACCATTTTCGTGTGAAGTCTGTGGATCAGCATTTTCTTCAAGATCCCATTTGAAAACCCACAAACAAACACATACTGTAGAAAAACCGTTTCCTTGTAAAGTATGTGGATCAGGATTTTTTACAAGGTCCAATTTAAAAGTCCACATGCGAACGCACACTGGAGAGAAACCATTTTCTTGTGAAGTCTGTGGATCAGCATTTTCTATGTATGCAAATTTGAAAACCCATATGCGAACACACACAGGAGAGAAACCGTTTTCTTGTGAAGTTTGTGGATCAGCATCTTCTACGAGTTCTGATTTGAAAATTCACATGCGAACACACACCGGAGAGAAACCATTCTCTTGTGGAATCTGTCGATCAGCATTTTCTACGAGTTCTGATTTAAAAAGACACATGCGAACACACACTGGAGAGAAACCATTTTCTTGTGGAGTCTGTGGATCCGCATTTACACAGAATTCCACTTTGAAATACCACATGAGAATACATATTGAAGAGAAGCCATTTTCTTGTGAGGACTATGGATCGTGATTTTCAAACAATTTTCTTGTGATGTCTGTGGATCAGTATTTTTGGACTGTACCAGTGTGAGACGTCACCTGCATGCACACACTAGAGAGAATCTATTTTCTTGGGAAGTCTATGGATCAACATTTTCTACAAATGGCATTTTAAAAGACTCAATGTATTAAAAAAAAAAAAACAGGAGAGAAACCATTTTCTTGTGAAATGTGCAAAACTGCATTTTCACTGAACTCAAATTGAAAAAACACATGCAAACCCACCTTGTTTCTGCCCCTGTTACTACATGACCACCATATTTAATAGTTTATCCTCACATTGTCTTCCAATTTTGAATTAGACTGGTCATGTTTCAATTAAATACATAATCTTCTTTGACATGTGGAATAACCATTACAAACATGACCAGTCTCTGCGTCTTCTCTCAGTTTATGTTTTTGATGCAAACAAGATGATTATAAGACTTGCTTGAATCCATGTTGAACTGGAAACAGCACTTAAATATGTTATAAAGCTATATATTCATGCATAAAATTTTCATATAAATATTATATTTCTTAGGTTATGTTTTTGATGAAGAAAAGATGATTATAAGACTTGCTGAAAGCCATGTTGAGAGGGAAATACCTGTTATGTATGTTGTAAATCTACATATTTATATATCAGTTTTTTATATAAATATGTATATTTCTTAGGTTGTGTTTTTGATCAAGAGAAGATAAGACTTGTCAAGATAAAACTTGCTGAAGATAAGACTTGCTGAAGATAAGACTTGTCAAGATAAGACTTGCTAAGATAAGACTTGTCAAGATAAGACTTGCTAAGATAAGACTTGTCAAGATAAGAAAGACTTGATGATAAGACTTGCTGAAGATAAGACAAGATAAGACTTGTCAAGATAAGACTTGTCAAGATAAGACTTGATGAAGATAAGACTGTCAAGATAAGACTTGATGAAGATAAGACTAAGATAAGACTTGAAGATAAGACTTGCTAAGATAAGACTTGAAGATAAGACTTGCTAAGATAAGACTTGTCAAGATAAGACTTGCTAAGATAAGACTTGTCAAGATAAGACTTTATGAAGATAAGACTTGTCAAGATAAGATGATGAAGATAAGACTTGCTAAGATAAGAAGATAAGACTTGTCAAGATAAGACTTGCTGAAGATAAGACTTGAAGATAAGACTTGAAGATAAGACTTGTCAAGATAAGACTTGCTGAAGATAAGACTGCTGAAGATAAGACTTGTCAAGATAAGACTTGCTGAAGATAAGACTTGTCAAGATAAGACTTGCTAAGATAAGACTTGTTAAGACTTGCTGAAGATAAGACTTGCTGAAGATAAGACTTGTGCTGAAAGATAAGACTTGCTGAAGATAAGACTTGTCAAGATAAGACTTGCTGAAGATAAGACTTGTCAAGATAAGACTTGCTAAGATAAGACTTGTCAAGATAAGACAAGATAAGACTTGCTGAAGATAAGACTTGTCAAGATAAGACTTGCTGAAGATAAGACTTGTCAAGATAAGACTTGCTAAGATAAGACTTGTCTAAGATGAAGATAAGACTTGTCAAGATAAGACTTGCTGAAGATAAGACTTGTCAAGATAAGACTTGATGAAGATAAGACTTGATAAGACTTGTCAGATAAGACTTGCTAAGACTTGTCAAGATAAGACTTGCTGAAGATAAGACTTGAAGATAAGACTTGTCAAGATCAAGATAAGACTTTGACTAAGAAGATAAGACTTGTCAAGATAAGACTTGATGAAGATAAGACTTGTCAAGATAAGACTGAAGATAAGACTTGCTGAAGATAAGACTTGTCAAGATAAGACTTTGAAGATAAGATAAGACTTGTCAAGATAAGACTTGCTGAAGATAAGATAAGACTGTCAAGATAAGACTTGCTGAAGACTTGTCAAGATAAGACTGCTGAAGATAAGACTTGTCAAGAAGACTTAAGATAAGATAAGAAAGACTGTCAAGATAAGACTTGCTGAAGATAAGACTTGTCAAGATAAAGACTTGCTGAAGATAAGACTTGTCAAGATAAGATAAGACTTGCTGAAGATAAGACTTGTCAAGATAAGACTTGCTGAAGATAAGTCAAGATAAGACTTGCTGAAGATAAGACTTGTCAAGATAAGACTTGATGAAGATAAGACTTGCTAAGATAAGACTTGTCAAGATAAGACTTGCTGAGATAAGACTTGTAAGACTTGCTGAAGATAAGACTTGTCAAGATAAGACTTGATGAAGATAAGACTTGCTAGATAAGACTTGTCAAGATAAGACTTGCTGAAGATAAGACTCAAGATAAGACTTGAAGATAAGACTTGCTAAGATAAGACTTGTCAAGATAAGACTTGCTGAAGATAAGACTTGTCAGATAAGACTTGCTGAAGATAAGACTTGCTGAAGATAAGACTTGCTAAGATAAGACTTGTCAAGATAAGACTTGCTGAAGATAAGACTTGTTGAAGATAAGACTTGTCAAGATATGACTTGCTGAAGATAAGACTTATAAGACTTGCTGAAACCATGTTAAGGTGGAAATAGCTGTTATATTAAAAGGATTAGTGCTAGTGTGCACATAAGGAAAAGTCAGAAATCTGCTTTACTGCAGAAAGATTATATTTGTTTCAGCGTGTTATAACATATAATTGTAGATTACAAAGGGTTCTTTGATATTTTAATTATTTCTCAAAGTGATTTTCTCAATTTACTTTGATAGAGAAATTTTCTATCAGCAACTATTCTGAAACATTATTTAGAAGAATTGTAGCTTTCTTCTTCCTTCATGCTATTCTGCCTTACTTGGCTGCATAGCTTGACAGAAAGCAGTTTATGAAAACAATAATCAAATAAATGAAAACAACGAAAAAGGAGGAAAAACTGAATACGATGGAATGAACAAGAACAATATATATATTGATGGGCAACGTGAAACACAAAAAAAAGTGATAAAAAAATAAAAGAGTTCAAGGTTCTCAACAGACCGTTACAAAGAGGTAAAAAAGTGTTGTGTTCTACAGAGATTGGAGATACATTCGTTTGCTTTAGGTTTTGTGTAAGAGACTGCCAATTGTTCTAAAGGGGCAAGAAAGGGTGGAGGTGGGGGTACGTGATCCTTGTCACATAAGCTAAATGTGAGGTGTACGTGTATCACATCCCTGACCCAATTAATACAGAGTTGCAGTTAATAGAGGAAGAAATAAGTCGGTCACAGAAATGGGTTGATATGTTTATGTGAATGCATGTATGCAGTATGAACGTGTGTTTGTAAAAGAAAATATGAATGTATGTATGTATGAATGTATGTAGGTGTGGATGGGGGGTGTTTGCAAGAATGTATATACCAGAACAATCTCATTTTTCCAAAATCATGAATATAGATTTTGAAATCCCAGCATGGAAATATCTCGACAGTTACAAACACAAAGTTATATATCAATGATGAAGTGAAGAGCATAACAAGCAAATGGCTAAAAACTTAGTCCAACGTTTTTCAAAAGGATATGAAAATACACAATGCTGTTAAAATGAAAATATTTTATATCATATTCATAGCTAATATTGAACAATATTTCAAATTATAAAAATCCTTTTCAGAGCTTGTTTTTCATTCCGGACTCCTATAACTATATATATATATATATATATACCAAGTCCTGGTTTGAAAATTGCATAGGCAAGAAACTGTCTGTTACTAAGCACTATTGACTTCATATCTTTGCTACCATAACTTATAAATAATTTTGAAATCCCATCATGGAAATAGGATACATTCGATATCTCGACAGTTACAAACACAAACTTATAAATCAATGATTAAATGAAAAGCATCACAAGTAAATGGCTAAAAATCTTAGTCAAAAAAATGGAGCAAAACTGTTTATAAATTTGAATTCAGCACACCCAAATTAGCAAAAAACACCTATTCACATTCTTGCCTCAAACAAAAAAATATTTTTTTGTAAACCAGTGGAATCAGCCCAGTAAAACAGCCCAACAAGAGAAAATGCCAAGAACAAGTAGACCAGAGAAAACAAGTAAGAATAACTCTATAATCCCTACATCATATGCTCTCTCTCTCTCTCTCTCTCTCTCTCTCTCTCTCTCTCTCTCTCTCTCTCTCTCTCTCTCTCTCTCTCTCTCTCTCTCTCTCTTTTCAGGTGGCTCAGGTTCAATTCCCACTGTGGAACCTATCTTATCTGAGAAGACTTGGTAGAATCCATGTCAAGGTGGTAAAAGCTATCATTATAGAAAGGAATAAAATCTCAATTTATTTATTTGACATTGGAGTTTATATAGCAGTTTTCTCCAATCAACTGTTGAGCCACCATTGGAATCTAGATTTATCTCTGTTTTAACTCTTTAATACAAATATTTAGGTAATTTTTTTTCTTCTCTCATAATCCCATTGGTCCACAGCTATGAATATTAATTTCCTCAAATAAGGATTCATCGTTAACATTTGATACATTCACGGTCACAAGAATTACAAACTCTGATCCTAGAATGAGCTGAATCATGACCTCAGTTTTCGGCTATCAAATATGGAATATGATGATTATAAGACCCACTGGAAATAATGTTGAGGTGGAAATAATTGTTACATGGTATGAAATAGGTTATATTTGTTACAGTGTGTTATCTATATATATAAAAGTAAGTTTGGTATATACGTGTCGACTTATAACTCACAAACGAGAGGTCATTCAGATTTGAAATCTTGCATACTACTTGATATGCTTATAACTAAGAAACACACAAAATTTGTTTTTTTGATTTTCTATAATTAAGCAGTATAATTCAATAATTAACAAAAAATTTAAAAAATACAGTCTACACGAGTTAAGTTTTAAACTTCCCAGACAGAAGACTCCGTCGCTGTATGAAAGAAAATACGAATGTTCAATTCAAAAAATAAAAAGTACAGTTGAGCTGACACACCCACCCATCCCCGTCTCCCGTCTCCACAATTTATCTTTGAAGTAGCGTCAACATAATTCCAAATTAATAAAAAAGACAGTTCTAAAACTACCCCCCCCCTACAGCTTGATATTTGAAATATAATTTTTATTTACTTAGGCATTGAACTTCTACGTATATGGTCAGAGAAAGGCAAATGATACTCATATATATTTTAAATCGATTATATGCCGACGTCATGTTTGTTTTATTCATTATTACTGGGTATTCAAAGTTTTTGTTATATGTACAAAACATTTTTTGAAAAATAGAATTATATTTCAAAATGCTCAAAATTTAAGGATTACATTTTTTTTAAATTCTATATTTTCATCTTATTCTCTCTCTCTTACCCACTCACTACAAATGGTGTTAAATTCTTTTTAGTCTGGTAAAGTATAATAGTTGATTACAAAGTTCCATGAACGCTCCCGATTACAACATGAAGATTTCCGATTACAAAGAGAAGGTTCCCAAGTTCAACAAGAAACACCTGAAGATGGCCAAAGTGGCTTTCATAATGGGATAAATGGATGGTGTTGTCTATAGTGCTACAACAGATGTAGAAAAGAGGGACGTCAGCAAGGTTGGACAAAGAGTGGGTAAAGGGCTACAAGGGTAAATTTTTATCTAAGAATAGAGATAACTGAGAGAGACATCCCTGGATATCGACGAAGAATGGCCACCAAGAATCCAAATGGGGAAGTGGTTGGGGTGTAGCCATCAAAGGTACAGTGTACAACACAGTATAGGAGAAGAGTAATGACTGGGGTTCAATTACCTAACAATCTGACAGTTTATGGGATACTGCAGCATATTTTGGACTTAAGGTACTAAAAGTTTGAACTTAATATTTTGTGTTTGGCCTTTAAACAGGAAAATGTTCCATCCACCCCAGAGAGAGAGAGAGAGAGAGAAAGAGAGAGAGAGAGAGAGCAATGAGTCAACTAGGGCACATGACTATGTCATGTAAAAATGAACTTTTAGGATCATGAGGGCATGTGATTTGAATAAAAGGTAAAAAGGTAAGATCTAAAGGTCCCTGGTTCAATTCCGGGTTTCGGCACCACCTCACAGGCCCAATGGTAGTATCAGCTCGACATCCGTTCTCCTGCAAAGTTCGCAAATCATTTCAACATGCTGAATCCATTCGATGACGGGTTCATCAGAAGGAGACCCAGCAAACTCCAGGATCAACCTGTAATCGAACATTCTGTCCATGTTTCCAAATTTAGCCGAAATAGCTTGAAAATTGTCCACCAGCTTCTCTTTCTCTTTCACTTTCTCTTCTTCTTCTTTTTCCTCTTCTTTCTCTTCTTTCTCTTCCTCTTTCATTCTCTCGACACTCTGTTACTGAAGAACAAAAATGGAGTGCACTGTTCAGGCCAAAATAGGTCGCTTTTATAGTCAAATAAAAGTTGCAATGCACCATGGGTAGTCACCCATAATACCTTGCAACCTCTATAAAAAGTCCATTCTACCAAGACCAACTAGAATTACTAAGGCCAGATGGATCGAGTCTGACGTCACTGCGATATCATCATATCTAGTCCCAAGTTTGTTTTCACACAAACCGAAGCAAAACGAGGCTTGCCACAAGTGGCTAACCCGAGGCCACCGTAATTCTAGTTGGTCTTGGCTAACCTCGAAGTTTTTTGCAAATAGTCAACGACTTTTTCTTGTAATTATTCAGTCAATTATTTTTATTTTATTTTAATTTATAAACAAAAATGCCCTTTAAGTGTGTTGTGCCTTTTTGTAATGGCAACTATAGGAATGGACCAAAAGTTAGTGTTTTTTCTTTCCCTCGTGATAAGATTTTGTGCGATAAATGGATTTATACTATCAGACGAGAAGATTTTTTACCTACAAAGAATTCCAAAGTGAGTAATTTTTTTGTATTAAAACTAAATAAATTTAATTTAAACTTCAATAATTGAAGTATTTTAAAGTCTTTGTAATTCACAAAATCAAGTTTAAGACATTAAAAGCTCTGTCTTAAGTTAACAATTTTTTTCACATAAGAGCGTAAAGTAAAACGTTTGTAAAAACTCATATTTTAGAAATAAACTCTAAAGAAATTCTCGATATTAATTCATTAAATTCGTAAAGGGATATTTTTATAAACATAAAGAAATAATTCTGATAATCCTTACAATATTTTTGAATAGTTTTATTCATAAATAAAAGAGTCTATTAAATTAAATTGACTATTTTGGTTAGTCTTAAATGCGAGAAAGTAAATATTTGTCTAATGTCTAATAATCCCACAATTACTTTGATATAAATTTATTCAAATAAAAAAGGGATATTATTATTATTATTGATATTATTATTATTATCGTTATCATTATTATTATTGAACTAAAGTTGGAAAATACTTGACTTTTTTTTTGGTAAGTAATTGTTTTATTTCATCAATAAAAAAAATCTTTCTTTTTTTTTATTTATTTACTTTATTTATCTATTTTTTTTCCTACTTGGCTTTTTTTTTGGGGGGGGGGTAAGTCAGGTTAGTTAATTTCATTTATTTAACGAATCTTGAAATATTGAGGACAATTTGCAAATTTAGCCTTTGTCTCCAGGACTCTTCTGAGTATTCTGGCAGATTGCAGCAGTACAGTGTTCTGGATGGTATCAATCGTTATAATTATTGCTATCATTATTATTAGTTTTTCACACCAGTTGATGGTATTTCCCTGAAGTTATTATTGTTATCATTGTTATTTAAATTATTATTATCATAAAAATACTGATTCTAATAATAATAATAATAATAATAATAATAGTAATAGTAATAATAATGATTCTAATAATGAAGGTTTGGAAAGCTTGGAAATCAGAGGAAGTATTGAAACCATTCAGAACACTGAACTGCTGCAATCTGCCAGAATACTCAGAAGAGTCCTGGAGACCTGAGGAGACTTGCTGTCACTCAGACTCCATTGGAAAGACCATCAGCTAATGCTGATGTGAAAACTCAAAAGGAGTAAAAATAATAAAATAATAATAATAATAATAATAATAATAATAATAACAAAATTATTGATAATAAAATAATTCTAATAGTAATTAAATTAATCTCATGTCTTTGTAATTCACAATTGTAATTCAATTGAAATTTAGGATTAAAATTAAAGGATTAAAATTAAAGGATTAAAAAGGATTAAAATCTATCAAAATTTTCAAAATCATTTTATCCAAAAAATAATTATTCATTATTCTAATTCAAAAAATATATAAATGTTAAAAATTCTCTCTTATTTGTACATAGATTTGTCACTAATAATTTTTTGTTGAATTGGTAAATTATGTTCCTTAAAGATATCAGAACACTCTTCATTTTTCCTAGAATTATAAGAAAAATGCTTCATATTGTAGATTTTTTGCTGACAAACTTTTAAGATTTTTACAAGGATTTAAAATAGGTTTTGATTTTTACAATATTTTTAGGTATGTGAACTACATTTTCGACCAGAGGACATAAGAAGAGAAGCATCAGCATTTGATGAAAAAACAGGGGCAGCAATTAAAGTTAAACTTTTAAAAAAATCTCTTTGTGATGGCGCAATTCCTAGAATTCTCCCAAACTGTCCCTCATATCTATCATCATCAATCACCTCTAGAGAGTCACCAGATTCTAGAAGAATTCGACTGGACAATTCTGCACTTAAAAGTGCTTTAAATGAAAGTGTTAAGGATGCGTTGGCATATACAAAACAAAAACAAATTTTATGATATTAATGATCTGGTAGGAAAATTAAATTTTCTTGATAGAGATTACTGGAATGTTATTAGGCAGCAAGAAACAGTTATCATATGCAGTATCATAAAAACCCCATATCCAAAAATAAATTTGTCTCTTTTAATCGAGTCTAATTTTGCAGTTCATGTATTTTGTAGGGATGTGAAAATGGATATGATAGGAGATTATAAAATTCCAAAACATATGAATTATAAGAATGATCTAGAAACTCTAATAGAAAACATGAAGAAAATGGACACAGAACAACAGCAAGCTAATCCTCCTAGTATAATTTTTATACTAAAATTAATCATGTCATTTTTATATTGATACAAGATGAATCAAGCAAATATTTTAATTCAATAAAATTTATATATGAGCAGCTAAAATTAATGACACAGAATAAGTTTGATTATTCAACAGAAATGATGATATTTTCGTCATTATTATATAACTGCTCTCCTAAAGGGTAAGATTATTAAGAGATAGCAAAAATATAATTTTACCTAGTTATTCGACAATTAAAAGAGTAACATTATCAACAAATATGAATCCTTTAATTGAGCAACATGATAACAATTTTCTCATGTATATTAAAAACAAATTCAAGTTACTTGTACAGAAAGACACTACAGTATCTTTACTTGTTGATGAAATTCACCTAAAACCTTATTTGATTATAAGGGGTAATATTGTTGGCTTATCTGACAATAGAAATGAAGCTGCAACAAGTGCATTTGCTTTTATGCTTAGCAGTGTATTCTCACCATATAAGGATGTTGTGCATGTTATGCCAACTAAATGTCTTAAAGCTGAAAATTTATTTAATATTGTTAAACGTATTATAATTGGTTTAGAGGAGATAGGCTTTCAAGTATTATCAATCATAACAGATAATAATGCAATAAATAAAAAGGCTATATCTTACTTTTGCAATCCACCAAAGCTTTCGATTGTATATCCACACCCATTTGTTAAGTCTCGGCCTCTTTTCTTTCTATTTGACTCAGTCCATATATTAAAATGCATTAGAAACAATTGGCTTGGTCAAAAAGATGCAACTAAATGCATGCTCTTTCCAAAATTTTGTCATAATGGAAATCATGAATTAAATAGTATCCAAAGTGCCCCATTTTGTACCTTACAGAAACTTCATGCCCTGGAATCTCAGTCAATTTTGAAATATTGTTATAAATTGACCTCAAAAGCTCTTTATCCTACTAGTCTTGAAAGGCAAAATGTTAATTTAGTTCTGCAAATTTTCAATGAATACACTATTCAGGGATTATTGACGTTAGGAAAACAGGAATGTTTGCCTAATTTTGCAGAAGTTGCAGAATATATAAACATATTTTATATTTGGTGGACAATAATGAATGTAAAAAACACCATATAAAGGTTGTCGCCTTAGAAATAAATACTGCAATCCACTTAGAGTAAAATGAAGAAAATTTTAGATTTCTTTCTGTATTCTGTGACTGGTTAGAATCTTGGAATAGCATTTCTGGAAAAAATGGCAAATTAACAAAAGAAACCTTCACTGCTTTGCATCATACAACCTATGCATTTCTAGAACTGACTAAGTATTGCATGGAAGAATTGAAAATGCTATACATATTACCTGGCAAATTTCAGACTGATCACCTTGAGGCAAGGTTTGGGCAATACCCGCGACTTAGTGGTGATCAGTATAATATCTCAATACGGCAAGTCTTTGAGTGTGAACAAAAAAATTAGAATGCTATCAGTTTTAAAATTGAGCTTATCATTTAATCAGCAATGCTTTAAAATTGATTTAAATAATTTACAAGAACCAAATTGGGATGAAGTGACAGAGCAGCAGCAAAAGTTAGATATTTATAAATTTACAATTGATGTCAAAGAGGATGATGTTAATAAATGTCGAGAAGTTCTTCCTGTAATATTATATTTAGCCGGTTATTGCTGTTATGCTTTTTAAGAAAACTAAATGCAGTAATTGCAAAAACCTATTATCTGGGAGAGTTAACGTGGAAGAAACACCTGAAATAAACCGCTATTTTCAAGGGATTAATAGAGGTTCTCTCTTATATCCTAATGATACAACTACTAATTTTGTTCTATATAATTATGTAGTCATTGGGTAAGCTGATAAAAAATCATTCTTTTCTTCATTCAGTAAATCAAAGGAAATTAGCCATGCATATAACATTGAATGTATTGGCAGACCATGAGCTACTTTTTAATGTTGACACTTGTGATGAAGGTCATAATATTTGAAAAAATAGAAAAGATGTTTATCTTAAGCTCTACAAATGCTCTTTTAAATAATTTTTGTTCTAGAGAAAATGATAACATCATTAATAAGTTAAGCAAAAAAAGAAAACTTCAGACATTCAGCTGAATTTTATATCTATAACCTATTTTTCAATAAGTATTATTTGATTTTTGTAATTTGTTTGTCTGTTTATATCTTAATTATTGAATGTGTTCAT